>CM021100.1:337427940-337797183 GCA_007115665.2 Sequoiadendron giganteum | reverse complement strand
ACAATCTTAGCCATTAGATTAGATTTATTCTAACCCTTGGATTTCATGATAACTAAAGTAACCGTAATTTCATTTGAATAAGTTTCAAGCTATGTAGAGAAGTTTCTATAAGTTTCTTGATGCTCTCGTTCTCATCTCTCTTTATTTCTTCTATTTTTATTTCTTATCTACAATTTAACTATCTATTGTACATCCCCTTCATATCCTTTTTTTAAAACTCATTTTAGGTATGTGTAGGATCATGATGAGCCAAAAAGTAGTGATATGATGGGTATTTGTAGGGTATGTGGCTGACGACTTTTTTTTAACACCAAAATTGATGAAATGAAAAGCGTTTTTGAAGGAGATTCTCAATTTTCCACACATATAAATTATGATTTAATTTGAATTTAATAAATAATTCGTATTCATTTTCTATTTGAATTAAGAATAATTTCCTAATTGATAGGTTGATCGAAAAATGCCTATAGATTTTAAAAAGTGTCATATTTTTTGAATCTGAAACATACATCATATTCTATGCTTCATATACTATAGGATTTTAAAAAAAATGAATTTCATGAAGTTTTGATGGAGTTAAGGTGGTCAAACATACAAGTTTTTTATATTTTTTAAAAGTTGTAATACAAAAATCATAATTAGTTGTTTACTTGGAAAAATATTACAATAAAATATGCATCACATCAAGACATGATTCATCTAATTATATCTGAAACATTATAAAAATATATTATCATTTTATTGTGGTTAGGGTGGTCAAACAAACACCTACTTTTTATTTTTTCCTTGAAATTTAAGTACTACTGCACTGAAATTTCAAATTTTAACCAAATAGATTTAAAAAATATAAAATAAACCTAGTAGTTTAGAAACTACATTAAATTTTCTACAAATACTATTCTTACATATTTTTGAAATAATATAAATAAATTATTCAAATTTTTATGTCAAGTTTCCTAACTCTAGTTTTTCTGAATTTTTTGCCACTTAGGGGCCTATTTTTTTGGTGATGATCCTGCACATACCCTTTTACAATGACAATATATACAACATATATATATATGTATATATAAATATATGGTTTTTATATTTATTAATGTAAAGAAAGTACATGAAGCATTTCTTTGATCCAAGGGGTGCAACAAAAAGTAATTGTGTCACCAAAAAGTGTAGTCTTTAGCACTTTTTCACTCATTTTTGCCTTTTCACTTATATTTTGGCTTTGTTTTGCCTCGATTCAGTATTGAAAGCTTGCAATTGAATAATAATCTAACAATGTTTTACTAAGGTTTTGTGAAGCGTTGTAACACATCTTCCAACTTTTCTAAGACCCTTTCAACACAATTCACTTAAATAACCCCCTTTTACCCCTTACCAAGCCTTGTGTCAAAGTTTTGTAAGGAATTTTCACATTTTCCTAGGCTTATCATCCACTAAAAAACCCTTTTATTATGTTACTTTGTACCATTAATGGTCTTTTTAGTCCCGACTTAAGTTTGTTTTGGGAAGAAAACCTAATAAACATCATTTTATTCCCAACCATCACTTGAAATTTCCCAAATGGACTAGGTCACCACCATGGGCGACCTAGTCCCTTTTGGCATAAATTTAAAATTTAAGACAAGAACCTAACAATAATTTGCCTCCAAAACCATAGTGTCGGCCTATCATGTTGCATTCTTGGGAAAATGAAGGCTTAACATGTATAAGTAAGGGTTTTCATTGTCATTTTGACCCTCTCTCCCAAGCTCATTTTTTACATCTCTTCCCAAGCAATCAATCATAAGGAATCTCAAGTAACCTCCATTGGCTTTGTTCTTGCATGTTGCAGATTTCAACAAGTAAAGGTTTGGTAAGTTTTTGTATCGCGTTCATCATTCAATCTTCCTTTCCTTTCATTGTTTCTCAATTGGGTTTCAGTTACCATCAAAGTGGTTTGACTTAGGCAAACCCCTATTTCCTAACCCCAATATTCTCTTTATTTTTGCATGTGTTTTGTAGGTTATACTTGGTTTAGCAAGGTACAAAGTGTTGTAGAGAGTAAAAAAATTCCATTCAAGTCACATCAAGGCATCAAACCCTAGAAGGGGCAAAAAGACAAATTTTAGGTAATTTTCAGTAGATTCAGATACGAACTACTGCAAAGAAGGAAAGTACCAATCGAGACACACATAATTAGACCCTAAATCTTCTAGAAGCACCAAGAGGACTAGGTTGCCACTATTGGTAAGCGTGTCCCTATGCTAAGCTTGAAAAAGCATTTTTGTTTTTTTGGGTACCCTTTTCCCAAAAACCTAGTCTGGTAGAATTTTATGATAGGAGAACTAGGTCACCCAACTTGGTGTAAGTGTCCTTCTATTGGTTTTAGATAATTTCCAAAATTTTCTAGAGCCTTTCATTTGTAACATTCCATTTCTAGGTACACAAGTTTTGAAATTTCTAGTTTACTTCCAAAATTGCATACATTTAGGGCATATGGTTTAGCTTTTATTTAGTTACATTTTCTTTGTTTACATTTCATAGATTAGATTAGTATCATTTTATTTAATTTTTCAAACATGCATCTAACACACATATCATAACCTAATCCATCATCCCTTTGAATGCAACCACAAAAAACTATATAATCACCAAGTGGAAAGAGTTATTCCTACACCAAGTGATCCTTGGTGAAAAACCCTAGGAGCATAGTAAAGGGAATCCTCTTTCTCTAGTAATGTTATATTTATGGTTGTTCATTTTTGTGAGCTTGACTATAGACCACTTGCTAACATTCTGATTTTATAATTTGAATCTTAGGAAATAGCTTGCATTGGATTGATGATTTTGCATTGCTTACATCGTAGTGCTTGTAGGAAAAGTGAATTAGTGAAAATTTATGGTAGGATAAACTTTGCATCACATTTTTAGTAAGAAAATACAAAAATATTTTCCTTTCCATTCTTTGTTTGCATCAAAAACTCATAACCAGCATAAAAACTAGTTAAAAATTCAGACCTTTGTAAAAAAAACCACTGCTGCAAAACATAGTCCTTTAGCACCATTCACTATGTAATTTTTGGCACTTTTGCACCATTTTTTGCATCACAATTCCTTTCTTTTGTATTTCTATTTTCAGTTAGAAAATCTTAATTACAAGCAATTTTATCTCTTTTGTTTATATTGCATTATTCTCCACCCCGATCTTGGGGAACCTTGTATGATCATTTTGTGTTCTCTTTCTGATACTATTATGAGACAAATCTCTAGACTCATGGAATATAACAACAACACCCTTGTTGTAGATCTTGGGATCTCCCATACTTCAACTCCTGGTATTGACGATGGTGCACTAGGCTTAGAGACCATCCTTAGCAACTCTTTGCATCTAGGAGACACACATGGTCATAAAGAAATTGATGACCTCCAACATGCTAAGGTCTTTCAAATCCATGCTAATTTAGCTGATTATCAACATGAGCTAAGCCTTGAGCCAATATCTGGCATCGCCGTCCCTACCATAGAGAATATCCACTATCTACTTGACAATGATGATGGCCTAAGTGTTATGAGGAGAATAGCATAAATTTACCACAAACATGCCTCTTCTACACCTAAAGTATCTTACTCACCCACCCCGATGATTTTCCAAGGAGGACCTTCCACTCCTCCTACCTCAACCATAGCTTCTCTACCCACTTATGCATCTCCTAGCATTGCAACCACTATGCAATAGATTAGTAATGTGGTACCTTTGCTCGACATCCCTTATAGTGTTCCTACTTCCCTTGTGGTATCACATCCCTTAACTTCTTCGACCATCCCTATTATTACCATCCCTTCCATTTTCCCTTCCACCACCTTCACTGCATCACCACTTTCCCTTCCACCTCATAACACCTATATGGATCACCTTATCACGTAAAATTTTTGCACTATCACCTCAATGCAAAAATAAATCTCCACTATCCACCAAAGCCGACATGGTTCCCCTACCCAGTACATTCATATCAATCCATTATCTTTAGAAATTCTACACACCCCATATCCACATGGAATAAAAATTCCTAGATTCAAGAAGTACGAAGGGAAGGACAACCCTTCTAAGATCATGTTAATGCCTATACTTCCTTATGTAGTGACTTTTCTCTTGATGACAAGTTTCTAGCTAAGTTGTTCCCTAGGAACCTCAAAGATTTTTCCTTGGACCTATTTTCCTCCCTACCCAACAATTCCATTAGTTCATTTAATGAACTTATGGATACCTTCATTAATCACTTTCAATTTCATATGACCCCTAAGAAAACCTTGGCCGATCTCATGAGATGCATGCAAGACACTAACAATAAGATAACTGAATTTATCTCTTGTTATCAGGCACTTTATTCCTTGATTGATGTCAAGATACCTGAAACACTTCTACAAAATATGTTCACCAAAAACATCTTAACAAATACAAGCTCAGCCTCAAGAGGTTCCCCTCTTTTCTGCACTTATTCCAAGTGCTCAATGACTATCATAACTTCACTATCAATCGTAATTCATGATCCACTTCTAGGAGAATTGAGAATTCTGATGCTTCCCCCAATCCAATTCTCAACCATTCTAAAAACAAAACAAAGGGTTCCTACATTTTAACCCTATGTCCTCAACCCCTCCACCTACTAATAACTGAGTGGCTACTATTAGGTCTATCATGCCTTTCAATTATGGAGATGCTAAATGCACCTTCATGCCCTTACCTGACACCATTCATAACACGATGAACCAATTTCTCCAGCAATAAATGATATCTTTTCCTCCCACCCATACACCTAATCCCAATAAACCCTTACTCGCATCTTATAATTCCACTACTTATTGTTATTTTCACTGCCAGAATAGACATGACATTGAACAACACAACCGTCTCAAGCACCTTGTGTAAGACCTAATTGATTTAGGTCATTTATCTATTGTTGGCATCAATGATAAAAGAAATAAGTTCATGGCACTTCCCAACCAAAACCTACAAATATTCACCAACCCCATTCCTAAACACAATGTTTCATTTTTGAAAGAAAGTGAAACTTCACCACCTGATGTCATGAATTTTGACTCACATGATACACATTGCACTTCTCTTCCCATGGTAACCCATGTCACCCATATTAATGAAATGATAGGATAAATTGATGTCATCCATCATAAGCACCCCAACAAAGGACCTCTTGAGATCACCTTTTCACCACAAGATATATTAATAAATATTCTTGATGGTCCTCTCTACATAGCTAGTAGAATTTATGATAAGCCCACTAATAGGATACTCATAGATCCCGCATGTGGTGATAACACAATCATAGAAGAATTTATGGTATTATGTTCAATATTTCTCAAGTTGTTTATAATTGACCTACTGCTTGGGTCGAAACACATAGTGGTTTCATGTGCCTGATGATTGGATCAATTTCCTTCCCATTATAGATAGGTCTAAATTTATTGGATGTTACCTTGTCCATCATACCATAATCAAACCAATTTCATTTGCGACTTCGCCACCCATGGCTTCATTGAATTAAAGCGTTCCCATTTGTTACCCACAAGAGTGTTAAGTTTCCTATTGATGAAGACATGCTCATTGTCCACCATAGTGGCTTTAATCCTTTATCCTCCATAGGTAACTTTCCTTTGGAATCCTTTTGGCCTGAGCCCATGGAGCCCACCACCCCTAGACAAGACTTCTTTTTCATTTCCTATTAGAAGTTTAAAGGCAAGAAAATATTTAAACTCTCTCTATAACATACCTCCTTCTACTTTGGAATCACCTATCCTTGATGAAGCTATGTTTCCACTTGACTCTAACATGCCTGATCAACCCACACCTAAAACCTCTTCCACATCATTGAAGAGGCCTAGGGATAATGATAGAAATTATATTCTCCCTCCCCACATTAAATATGTCTATAAAGCTAAGGAGAAGGTGGATGAGTGACCCATAGTTCCTCTCATCACTCCTCCCAAGGATGATAAACATCCTTTGGTGGACCAGCCCACTCCTTCCCCCATGCACCTTGATAGAAAAACATTAAGGAATAAATAATTTAGAGAATGTAGACATCACCATCATGCTCTTTCTCACCAATCTTGTGAGGAAGAAAACATTAAAAATTACAACCCACATGTGCCAAAAGCAATACCTATTGGCCCTCCTCCTCTATCCCCATAGCCTGATCCTACACCTCCTTCATCGCCCGTCTTGTAGGCTACTACTAATATTTCCATTCGACCTACTATTCTCATCAAATTAGATGATGATGATGATTATGAGAATACTACAATATATAGAGATGTACACCAAAATTTGAATAAACTATTCTCCTCTTCCATGAGCATTCATGAAAATTCTCCTAGGGAAAGTGTTGATCTTGATGCTAGTTCGGTTATTGTTGTTGTTCCTCTAGCTAGTCACCCTCTCTAGTTTTATACTAAGAGAGAATGGGAGGAAGATGCCTTTCTTGTAGAATAATCCATAGGTTCCTTCCTAGCTTGTTCTTTTATTTTTGAATTTATGTGTCATGTGTTCCCCTATATTGATAGTTATACTCTTTCTCACTCTTTTTGATATTGTTCTAGATGTCTCTCCATTGTTCTATATGTCATGAATTCGTTTTCTCTTTTAACTTTTTGTTCTTTGTCTATTAGGGGATGATGCAAGTAATTGAGATCACAATGTCTCCTTCATGTTGAACCAAATGGACCCATTTCATTTTTCTTTTGTTACTTTTGCCTTCGATTTGGGGATGATGCAAGGCATTGAGATCGCAATGTCTCCTTCACGTTGACCCAAATGGAACTATTTCATTTTTATTTTGTTCTTTTTTCCTTCCATTTGAGGATGATGCAAAGCATTGAGACCATAATGTCTCCTTCATGTTGACTCAAAAACCAAGGCTCTTTTTTGTCCTTTTTGGGATGATGCAATTCATTGAGACATCGTACATCAATTCCATGTTGACCAAAAATGCCTCTTTCTTTTCATTCACTTTCACTCTCTTTGTGTCTTCTTCCAGTTCTATGTATTTGGGGGATGATGATAGCTCCACACTCTCTCAATAAACATTGTAGCAACAAACATACTAACCCCAAATCCATAGATCCCTTATGTGTTTTTGGTTTTTGATTTTGAGGGCAACCCCTTTTCCCTTTCTTTATCTTATTCCTTTGTATGACGTAGCCTTTCTTCGAAACCTATCACTTGACACAGGGCTTTTCAAGTAGGCTCTCCTATCATTTTCTTTCTTTTTTGCATTTTTCCTTTTTCTACTCTAAAGTAATTGATCACAAAATGGTGTATAGAAATTCCTTTAAAGTGGGGGCATACATTAGCATTATTTCATTTGGCATTTTCATTTTTTGTCCTTGTCTCCTAGTGGAGCCTTATCACTTCACATGATGTGTTTTATCACTTTGTGGATGACATTTGGTGTAATTTCCTTCATAAGTGTGACTTATCTTAGCATATTAGATTCCTCTCATTGGCCTTATGTGACGCATTGCATCCCCTAAGTTGCAAATATTCTATCCTTCGATATGTCCTCTTTTGGGGGAGATCAGACACAATGTTCCCTAAGTCAAAGACCTATAATGAACTAAACAAGACTCTTTGGAACACTCCTTTTATGTTTTTTCATGTTGCATTTTTGCATTGTGTTTACATCGCCACCTTGCATAACACAACTTTGATGACTATGGTGCCATCTTGCACTTGTTCATGAGTTCTAAGCATCCAAGGCTTTTCTAGTCTCGTGAACCACACCCTTGTCTTTTGTGGCACCTTATCAAAGTTATGAAGAGGTATAACTCTGGTATGGTTGAGTGGGAAGCCCAAATAGCGGCATGAATTTCCCCATAGCCACCTTTTTTTGAGTGTGAGTGAATACCAACCGTGTGTATGTTCTCACCTCCTTCTTGGAATTCTCACTCAGTGAACAACCAAAAGTCTCATCGGCCTAGAGTGAGTACATCCTTTTCTTTCAAACAAATAGCCTAGATCAAATCCACAACTAGCTAGACAAATTCTCGAAGCTCGATCTGACTTCTCTCTCTCTCTCCACCCTTTCACATAACTCCTCGTGTGATCTTTTCTTCTTATGTTTAGTTTTCCATGGGTTCCTAGTCTTGGGGGCTTGATCATCCCTCTTGATCATAGTCATCTCACCCTTCTAGCATGATTACATTATGTCCCACTTGACATGCATGATTTAGCTACTTTAGTGTGAGTTTGAAGAAAGTTCATCCTCTCACAAAAGTAGGGGCTAAATTCTTTGCCGAAAAGTGTAGTCTTTGGCACTTTTTCACTCATTTTGGCATTTTCCCTTGAAGTTTTGCCTTTTTTTGCTTCGATTCAATCTTGAAAGCTTGCAATTCAACAATAATCTACCGGTATTTTAATAAGGCATTATGAAGTGTTCTAACACATCTTCCCACTTTTCTAATACCCTTTCAAAACAATTTGCCTAAATAACTCCCTTTTACCCCTTTCCAAGCCTTGTGTCAAAGTGTTGTAAAGTATTGTAAGGAATTTTCACATTTTGGTAGGCTTATCATCCACTAATTAACCCTTTTCTTATGTTAATTTTTATGCTTTATGTACTTTTAGTCCCAATATTACCTTTATCTTTGTATGTGTTTTGCAGGTTATACTAAAATTAAGCAAGGTACAAAGTGTTGGAAAGATTACGAGCATTCTATTTAAGTCACGTCAAGGCATCAAACTCTAGAAGGAGCAAAAAGACAAGTTGCAAGTCATTTTTGATAGACTCACATATAGAGTGTTTGAGAGAAGGAAACTACCAATCGGGACAAAAAAAATTAGACCCTAAATCTTCCAAAAGCACCAGGAGGAATAGGTTGCCACTATTGGTGACCTTGTCCCTGTGCTAAGCCTGAAAAAAGGTTTGTGTATTTCTGGGTACCCTTTTCCCCAAAACCCAGTTTGACATAATTTCTTAACTGGAGGACTAGGTTACCCAACTTTTTGTAAGTATCCCTTTTCTTGTTTCAAGCAATTTAAAAAACATTCCAAGGCCTCTTATTTGCAACATTCCATTTCTAGGTGCACAAGTTCTGAACTTTCTCGTTTACTTACAAAATTGCATACATTTAAGGCATATATTTTAGCTTTCATTTAGTTACATTTTCTTTGTTTATATTTCATAGATTAGATTAGTATCATTTCATTTCAGTTTTCAGCCACACCTCTCACACAAATATCAAAACCTAATCCATCCTCCCTTTGAATGCAACTACCAAAAACCATATAACCACCAAGCGAAAATGGAGTCATTCCTACACTGAGTGCTACTAGCTAAAAAATCCTAGGAGCTTAGTAAAGGGAATCCTCTTTCCCTAGTAGTGATATATTTTTGCTGGTTTCATAACGTAATTGGGTTCTCAACATATCATACTACAAAAGTTATAAAAATGACTAAATTGATGTGTTCATATTAATATATATTTTATTACTACTTTTTTTACATAAAGAAAATGCATAGTGTATATATATATTTAAATGCATGAAATTGGTTAGTAAAACTATATCATATGGTTTAGGACATAGACCACACCCACTTTCCAATTTCATTCAAGGATAACCCTAGAGATATCAATATCAAGGAGAAAGAGAAATTGCAATAGGGTTTTCCTAGGGGCTGATTGTAAACTAGTGAGGGGTTCACCATAAATCTAGAGCTTGGTAAGACAAATGTAATGCAAGATGTAATTCTTAGCCCTAATTTAATGCAAAATTTAACTAAATGACATAGAAATGCATATACAAAGAAGAAGCAACTATGAGACAGATTGTGTGCACCTATAAATCTAAAGGATATTGAATGGCGCCCTGAAATGTTGGAAATTTTGAATTTAATGTTAACTAGGACTCAAACACTAGGCTAGGTGAATTCGTCCTAGATCTAGGTTTCTATGCAAAAATAAGAATCTAAAAAATAGGTATCCAAATCTGTAAAAATCAAAATTTGACCTAAATTGGCACTCATTCCCCATAAGTGGTGAACTGGTCTAGTTAGGGTTTTCGAGAACTTTAAAGTCTGAATCTGGTCTTCAAGGTCTATTGTATGCTTCCCAATTGATTTTCAGATATGAAACCTTGATTTGCAAGTTATATAAGTTCTCCAAGTATCTCCAATGTAGGATAACAACTTTGACAACTTTCTCCAAAATTGCTCCTTAATGTATCTTCAATTTAATCTTACAAATCACACACTAAAGAGAGGGAAAAATGTTTTTTTGTTACTGGATAGGGGTTTTGGTTGGTCAAACACCATTTTGGTAATCAAACCTTGAAATGAAACAAGATAGGAATGGAGAATGATGAATACAAAAAATATGATGTTCCAACTCACCAAGCCCTAGTAATGAAGTGCTACAAAAATTATGAGATGGCTCCAATGGATGTAGATCTTGACCCTTTCTTGAATGTGATAGATCTTGAACAAAATGCTAGCTTGATCATAAAACCCTACATTACAATTATTAACTAAAAAAAAAACATGATTTATGAAGACTTTGACATGATGCTTGATGCTTGAATAATTCTCTAAAATTCTCTTGTAAACAGTTGAATGCTCTTGTGAAGTCAAACTTTCTATAATGATGCTCATTCAACTTGTTAGATGTAAAATGAGTGAAATAAGCTTGTATTTATACATACTTATGCAAGAATTCCCTATATCACAACACTACAAGCCAATGTCAAATCTAGGAGGATAAAGACCCACTAAAATTTGAATTAATTTTTATTTTGGGCTACATGTGACTCATTTACCCAAGGTGGTGGATGAGTCCCATTCGACATAATTTATGGGACCATTTTAAAAAATGCTTAGAAATATGTGAAACCAGGTTTGGGACCCAATGACCTAGGTGAGACTCATTCGCCCAAGGTGGTGAATGAGTCCTAGATCACTAAATATGGACCACACAAGCTTAGAACACCTAAATTATAATTGGATGTTGATTTGTGCCGAGATTATCCTTCAAAAGATACATTAAATGAGCTTGTGGATGTAAAATAAGGCTAATTAAAGCATAAAGAAGCTTAATTATTTAATAAAACCATAAAAAAGTGTGAAAGTATGCTACAACACTTTACAACACTCCAAATAAGGCACTGATAAACTCATTTAGTTCACAAGGGCCCAAGACCTAATGTGAATATGTTAGACATATTACAACACTAAATCAAGGCCATGTTAGGGGGGACCTTTTTCTACCATTATATATATATATATATATATATATATATATGAAATTAATTAATATTTCATTTGTTATTTTAAAACCCCAAAATCAAGCACTCTATTTTATTTATTTGTTTTTGACTAATAAAAAATAGGGTTTAAAAACTTTGGGGTCATGCCCTTATAGGTTGCCTTATGAAATCTTATGCGTGCATAGGCTACAACGTAGGAATATTTTATTTTCTATTTTATTTTCTATTTTATTTTAATTTTAATTTGAAATAACACTCTTTGGAACCATATATATGTTAATTCTTTGTTTATACATATAAATATATACATTAAATATAATCATATACAATAAAGAAGAATTATATGTGTGTGTGTGTGTCTGTATATGTATATATATGGGTATTTGTAGGATCATGATGGGCCAAAAAATGGCGGTATGTAAGTGATATGATGGCCCATGTGGCTCATGACTTTTTTAACCCAAAATTCCTGAAAGGAAAAGGGTTTTTAAAGGAGATTGTCATATTTTCACCAATATAAATTATGTTTTACTTTGAATTTAATAAATAATTATTATTAATTTTCTATTTGAATTACAACTAAAGTGTTGATTGTTAGGATGATTGAAAAACATCTATATCTTTGAAACTCTATCATATTTTTTGACTCTAAAGCATGTGTCAAATTCTATGTTTTGCATACTATAGGATTACAAAAGTAAAGTGTTTCATAAAGTTTTGACCAAGTTAAGGTGGTCATCCATATGAGTTTTTATTTTTTTTTTAAAATTGTAATAAAAAATTCATAATTAATTATTTACTTTGAAAACAATTACAAAAAAATATGCATCACATCAGGACATGAGTTCTCTACTTATATCTAAAATCTTATAAAAAATAATTATCAATTTATTGTAGTGAGGGTGGTCAGACATACACCTACTTCTTATTTTTTCCTTGAAATTTAAGTATTGCTGCATTGAAATTTAAATTTTTTACTAGTCAAATAGATTTTTATAAAAAAAATAAACCTCGTAGTTTAGAAACTAAATTCAATTATCTAGAAATTCTATTCTTACATATTTTTTAAATAATATAGCTATCTTATTCAAGTTTTTACATCAAGTTGCCTATCTTTGATTTTCTAAATTTTCATCACCACTTAAGGGCCTATTTTTTCTATGATGATCCTTCACATACCCATTTAATGTATACATAATATAAATATATATTTTAATCATATACAGTAAATACAAACTATAAATATATAATGTGTATATAATATATATATTAAATGTAACTTTTCTATATATATATATTGAATAGAACTTTTATAAATTTAATATATATAGATCACATAATATGATCCTAATTTCTTAACATTAACATGAATAAAAAAATTGGAAATTTATGTGAAATTTTCTATAATGCCTTGCCATGTAACCTAAGATGATGACCCAAAAACAATGGAAGCACAACAATTTTTTTTTTTTTTTGTGCAATTAAAACAAGTAAAGTGAACTACACTTAACATATGCATCCTCTAAGGTATGTAACAATGCTTGAATTTTAATCCCCTAACATACATAAGTAAACCAAACCATAGCATAAAAAATATTTCTCATGAAAGATAAGAACATACATCCAATAAAATTATTCTCATCTCATAAGATACAAAGTACATTAGAGAATCATTCATTCCAAATAACAATTACAAGGGTCATTTCCAAAATGAAGTAGAACATAAAATAATGTTACAATTACAATGATGCAAGAATCATCCTCAAAGACAAATGAGGAGTAGTACATATACAAAGATATCTAACTGATCAAATAGAACATAAGAAGTAGTACAAAGCAATAGGAACATGCGAGCTACCGAATCTAGAAGATCCTGCCATCACAAACATGAACTAGAAACTCAATGGTGTAAGGTTCACTTTCCACCCAACCAAGTGTTACCTGAAGGCCCATCGCCCATGCTAGGAGATAGTAAAAGAGCTTCCTAGTAAAAATAAACAATCTCTAGACATAGGAAAATAACAAGACTTAACCATACAAGAACAAAGCTTAACATAAAGGTTACATTGTTTCTAGAGTAAATAAATAAAGTATATCAATTGCATAATACAAATTGACTATTTTCATAGGAGTGCCATCACAAAGCAGCATTGGCTCTTGGAGTAGATCTTCCTAGGCCCTAGACCCCATCTTGGGTTATCTTGGTAGCCTCTCACAATCCATGACCCCACATGCAAACCAATGAGAAATTAAATATCTTTGAAAGGGAAATAATAATAATCTTTCCATTCTAGGCCCTCCCATCTCATATCAAGTCTAAAGAAGCCCTTGATCCCATGAGCAAGGCACAAATATCTAGTTAAGTGTTTATAGGTACCCTTTCCCCTAATACATTTATTTAATATTCACTAAATTAACTAACTCTCACATGAGTTATCTTGGCACCAATTTTTGCATTGGCCTCCATTGAGAGCCACTCCCCTATTGACAATGCAAGGATCTAATCCAATACCCAAAGGGTAAACACAGTGGACAAAATCGGATTAAAAATCTCAACCATCCCACAAGAGGTAACACATACCATTCATAGTAATCTGACATTTTAACTGAACAACAACCAAGTGGATAACCCAAGGGAAATAAAGGGTTGAACGATAAATCACAACAACCCCATCATAAATTTACAATGTTTGGAAGACTTACATACACAACTAACCGATTTCCCCAACTTATGTGAAAAAAATAAATCATAATATAATAAGAAATTTAGGTATAGTAGTTAAACCATCATTAGGATTTCCTAAATAAATTTCCCTTTCAATAAAATACAATAATACATTGCCCAAAATAAACTAACTTAATACAATTTCATTTACAGACAATAGAGGAAATAAATCTAATTGTTTAAATCGATTTCCCACATCGCATCAATATAAAAATCAATTTCCTCTATTAAAATCATTTCATTTTAAAATCATCTAACTTGTGCATTTAATGCAACTATAATAATTTTTTTATTTAAATGTATATATATTAAATATATATATATATATAATTATATATGTATATGGATACAATTATATATATATATATATATATATATATATATATATATATATATATATATATATATATATATATATATATATATATATATATATATATATATTTAAATATATCTATATTGCTTAAATATTTAAAACCAAATATAATTTTCCAAATCACATAATAAAAATATAAAAATATATACAAATATATATTTATGTGATTATATATTTATATATTATATTTTATATACATTAAAAATCAATTTAAATAAAATTGAACCGATTTAGAAGAGTAGACAATATCCCACTGGCAACCATTGGTAAGGCCTTGGTTGCAAGCAACCAAACCCCACATAGGGGGCAAGACTATGGAGGCAACGCTAGTTGATACCTCCCCAGTCGCCTCTCTGTGGGAGCAGTTGTGGGGGATCCCCCAACCTTCCCTCAAAATAATCTTTAAAAAAATTACATTTTAATTTAAAACCCTACATTTTTTTAAAAGACGCGTACTGATTTGTTGATATGTTTTTTTTTTTAAAATAAAATTTTAACAAAGGATTTCAGAAAATATGTATATGCATGTATATATGTATATATTATCATATATATATATCAAATTGATTGTTCCAGAAGAATATTTTTTTAACCATTTTTTCTATAGGAGGATATTTTCAAATTTACTAGAAGATTGTAATTTCCCTAGCCAAATATAACTTATGGGGAAAACAAGACTAAAACAATAATCCACTACAGGAAGGTCCTTTCCCATACAACCAAGATTTTCCACAAATTTTGACAGGATGATTTTAAATCCATTTCCACAAATATTTTCCAAATCTTCTATTTTTTTTCTTCTATGATTTATTTTGTGTAAAAAGAATTCCTATAGAGGTTTTCAAATTTTCTATTGTTTTAAATCTGTTTCTACAGAAGGTCTAAAATTTAGATGGCAATTTTTCAATTACGACAATCTTTGAAATTTATAAAATATATTAAAGCTTCTAAACAAATAATATATTTTTCTTTGTATAGAAAATCTTTCCAATTTGCATATAAATAAATCATCTAAAGAACTTGTTTCCAGATTCTTGAGGAAATGATGTTTGAAGTAGAGCTTCACCTTTAGATTTCAATTTACCAAAGCTTCTTCCAAATTATCCACTTTTCTAGGAAGATGAAAACAAAACCAGAGCCAAAAAATTTCTTGAGAGCTTCTTCCCCAATCTTCAACAACAATTTTCAACAACCTCCCCAAAATATATTTTCTCATTGTTGTGAAGTAGCCTCTTTCCTCTTTCAGTTAATGTAATTATTTGCCCTGATAATTAATTCCCAACAACACTGTTTAATATTTCTTACACATGTCACAAATAAAATATCTTTCCCAAACAAATCACAAATACTCCATCCAAGATTTTTACAAGATATTTGTGCATTGAATAACTCAAAATCACTAATTAATTTCTAATTTAATCAATTAATTTTACCACTTTATAAAATAAATTTAATCCCAAAGATTAAATCACTTTACAAAATAAATTAGATTTATTTAATTAAATCAAATATAAAGCTTCTAACAACATTAATCACTTAGATTAATTAAACAATCACTTTAAAATATTAGAAACAATAATTTCCCATAGAACATACCTTGCAAAATAAATAAACGAATGAAAAGTTAAATAAGGACATCAAGACATCAAAGAATGACCAAAGCAAGAACCAAAGACACATTGTTACTAGGGTTGTGGTTTGACAAGAAAAACCTATTACTATCTCCCAATCAACCATTTTTTTGGGCAATGGACACACTCAAACTTGTGAATCCAAGTGGAGTTAATGTCCTGTACATACAATCCTATAATCAAAGCATATGTCAAACATATATATATCATGAATAATCACACCATGAAGAGAAAAATTATGGAATCGCAAGCGAGTGATGCAATCCTATTCTCTTCACCAATAAAGTTTCACATCAAGACGGATGAAACTTAAACATCAAATAAGTATAGATGAGCATATATCAATATGAACTCAAATAATCAACTATGCTAACTAGAAAGAATGTCATAGTCAATAATCATCCATAAAGTGGACCATCACATCACAATATAAAAAGCATCATCGCTCTAATGTCAGTGACCAAACAACAAGAATATAGTATCATGGTCTATCACAGTAAAAGCACTATCTAAATCCATAAGAAAATCAGATGGGTGCTACATCTAGTGTAATACCCCTCCGTTTTGTCCTTTTGATTGAACAATGTTCTTCTCTTTTATGTTGTACTTTTTGTTAGTACTTTGACTATGGTACTCGGCTTCTATTTGTTCGCTATCTATAAATCGACGTTAATATTATCTTCGGATGTGATGGTATTTTAATATGATGTTATCTTTATGGCATGTTTTGGATTAACATAAATGGGTATTCGAATTAATGATGCTTATGCTTTGGAATATATTAATATGTTATATTTTTCAGTTAGTAACATTGTATTGTTGTAGGGGACAATATTGCATCACTCGCTTGCGAGCACCCTTCGATTTCATGATTTCCTCTTCATGGTGTGTTTTAACTATGACATGTTTATGTATGTGGATATGCTCTTTGTTCGCGGGTTGATAGGTATAGTACATTGACTTCACTTGGTTTCACAAGTTTGAGTGTGTCCAATGCCCAATGGTATTCGATTGGGAGATAGTAGCTAGGTTTTCCATGTCAAGTCGTCACCCTAGTCATAGTGTGTCATCGATCTTAGTGTGGTCTAGTTGTTTTGTTTTAATATTCTTCAAATTGCCTTATTTCATTTTAAAATTGAAAGTTAGAAAAAGGTTAAAGTTTATGCCTTGGTAAGTTTAATTGTCGATTAACTTTATCTGGAATATGTTAGTGATATAATTTATTTTATTATTAATTTAATTCAATTAATAAATAATTTAATCATGGATTAAATCTATTTTATTAATTAATTAAATTTAAGATGCTGAAATAAGTTAAGTTTTCATTTGAAGTTATTGATTATATTGGTTGAAATTGAAAAAAATTAAGGAAAAAAAATTAAATTGTATTTTTTTATAAAAGTTTGAATTCAAAACTTGAAAAGAGAGATATTTTGAGATATTTTCCATTTTCTAGTTTCAAAAATTGATGAGGGTTGTTGTATGGATATTTGTGAAGAATTTATTTATTATTGAATTTTCCTTCATAATTTTCGAGGATGAAGTTTTAAAAATGGAAGAATAGAGGAGAGGAAGAATTTTGCATTTTGTCGGTTTTGGATTGAATCTAAGGAAATTGTTGATCTGAAGAGGGAATTCAAGCAAGTGTAATGCCAAAAATTTTCAACTGAATTACAATTAGGGACAAAACACAAATTTCAAATTTCGTTCACTTACGCTTGCAAAACTCTCCAAGTTTGCTACCAAAGTAGGGACTACAAGAAGGCATGCAAATTCTCACCAAACATAAACTATAATTATTTTAGTTTGATAATTAAAAGGTTTAGACCATTATGGTTAGTTCAATAGGAGACATGGAATCCACATCTCCAAGGTAGATTTAGATAGTTCAACCAACCCAAAAAGAATTTAAAACATTATATAAATCACATGTCAACAATAACATATATAGATATATAGATCAATAGTAATCACAAAAACAATAAGAGAACATATCCTAGGGGCCAGACCGAGTCCTCGGGGGCTCATCTCAGACGGCCTTGCCTACATATATAATTCGCAGAGGCATCGTAGTTTGACACTGGACTTCAACCTTCTCACACATGGTTGGATAGCAAGGGATATGAACCACTAGGTTAAAAAAAATGTCCTAACATCAATCCCATTCTTAACATCAACTCACACAACAATGATAGTGTTAAAAACTCAAAATGAAGACTCATGAACAAATAGACCTTGATTATAAATATTGGGCTAACACCAATGGATAACTTCCGAATTAACCATACCTTAAGTAATATTTAATAAATAATACTTTGAGGGAAATTTTAAATACGCACAAATCAAAATATTTCCCTATAGCAAGAGTTACCATTGACACATAAGACCCTATTACATTCATGGAACATATTATCTATTTGGTTTTCATATATGACAATAACTAATTAATAATACTTATTAGATCAATCAGCAAGAACAATAATAATTAGAGAATACGTAGATATAGTATAAATACTAATGACAAAAATCATTTTGGTAACTAGGGAAATTGTAACAACACATTGATTTAGTTTTATTCAAGATAACTTTAATATTGTTAACTAAGACAAAATGGGCTAAAAACAAGGTAATGTAATTGTGGGAATGCTTATGCTCACAATGAGGTGAGGAAAGTTGACATGTTGCTAAATATGTGTTTTTGTTCTACCACTACCAATGTATTGTCAAAGGTTAAGGTGCTAGTCTAAAGACATGAAATATCTCAAATTTCATATTTAAATTGTTTCGTCTTCATCCTCTTATATAAATCCCAAAATATATATATTAAAATTAAATATAATTAATATTTTCTTTTTGACTTAAGTTTTATTTCTTTACTTAATAATTATTTTTCTTAAAATGTAATAACATCAATATTTAATACTATATAAAAGAAAAACATTCATTCATATTAAATTATTTATATAATTACTAAATAACATTAAATAAATAAGTAAAACTATCCTTCTCATATTAATTTATCCAATAAATATTCTTAAAAAAAAAGAATTTAAAAAAAAAGAGATATTATCTAACCCTCTTTTTCCTTATTTAAAATTAAGAAGTACTTTTTCTTAAGGAAGATTCAGTGGGATGTAATTTTATTCCCAAGTCTTTAGGCTTTAGAAGAAAAGTTAATTTGCCTCTCTTTTTTTTGTTTTGAGTTAAAAGTAGGGAATTACGAGAAGATGAACTAAAGCTCATTCTTATGTAGCGCAACAATAAGAGACAATTCCTCATGCAAAGAGTATAGAGCAGCTACAGGGATAGCCTCACATGCATTCAAGCTTCCTTAGTTTGGTCACAGACAGGAAAGGATTGGGAATAAAGCTTTAAGCAAAATATAATTTCACACGATTCGGGTCTGCCCAATTATTAGGGAAAATAAATCCTTTCAATTGATTTCTTACTTCAAAACCATAAATCCCAAGCATAATAAGCATACCCACTAACAAAGGAGGCATCATGAATCAAGGATTCAGGAAACTTCTCCCAAGCTGTGCTCGAAGGTTTAGCAGCGAGAAAGGTACATGTATTGAGAAGAACAATCGTGCCATAAAAGGAAAAGTTCAAGAGAGCAGATTTGGGCTGAAGGTTTGAGATTTCACTAGAGAACCATGGAATCGCTAATGACATAAATCACCTTATAGAATGTACTTAGAATGGATAGTTTAATGGTAACTTTCAAACAAGGATTTGCAAAAATGAGGAGGAAAATGTGCATATGTATGTGTGGTTTGGAGTTAGAACTATTTGACACTGCAATAATGAGAAATATAGAAAGCTTCGACTCAAAATAAGGCCTACAGTCGGGAAATAATTAGACTACAAGTGACGCTTGAGCAAAAGAGAAACATATTTTTCCTTCCTTCTAAATTAAATTAATGAATACCATTGCTTTCATTTACACATAATAGAATTTATTTGTGGTGATCAGCACAATATGATCTACTTACAAACAGATTCAAAATAAAAATCAAATAAATAGAATCGTTGAAGCTAACACATTCGTATGGATCTAAACGTACAGTCCAATGTCACAAATGAACAAAATATGCATTTATGTTAATGATAAGATGGTCGTGAGATCCTACTTGCCAGCGCTAAACTTGACAAGGGATTGAGAGATCAGATAGATGAGATAAGTTCCCAGCTCGCTACGCTAAGCCTCTAAACGCCAAGCCAACCCACCGCCATTCCCAAATGGATTTTTCCTCACTGTCACATAGACCTCATTGCTTCCTCTTTCTCAGAGAGCATTTGATAAACTTAAATACCCTTACCATGATCCCCTTTACTCGGTCACTAATACCATATCGGTCATAGTTCTCCTGCAAGAATTCTCATCTTTTCTGCACTCAGATAATAGGTTCCCTCCTTGAAATCATCCCTTTCACTCAACTCGTCTTCTCCTCTTATACGGGCAAAAACTACTATTTTTTTTATTTTATTTTTATCCCCAATTTTCTACCTGACACCAATCAGCTATCCCCTAGCATTTCCCCGATAGATTGTTGAGGTGCAGATCCTTCGACAGAGGCTGCATGTAATGAAACTGGGGCTGACCCACCTATCCGACCTTGGCATAGAGACAAGGCATTTTTCTTCTGAAAACCCCTTCCAATTCGTGTTTATGCTCAGAAGAGGTATATCCCCCAACGATTTTCCCGGTTCTCTATTTTATTTTGCATGCAAGTATCCTCCCATGAAAGAAAGTTAGGTGAAATTTATTTCTATCTGTCAGCTCACTCTCTCACGTTGTTCTTTCCTTCTCCCCCTATACCCAAGGTAGATCTCAGAATATCAGGATTTTAAAGCTCCCCGATTCTTGAGCTCGAGGCAAGATCTCATTGCAGCCTTTTTCCCCAATATTACATGGCATGACAAGACTTATTATCAGAATTAATTAAGGCTCGCTTGGCGTGAGACATGGATTACTAGGACGATGCACTATTAAAACAAATCTTTTCCCACTGTTTTAAAGGATTACCCAAGAAGATAAGTATCACTGACAAGCAGCAATTAAGTCACTCGCAAGGATGATTACATCAATTCCTAGATGCTCTTAAATGCACTTGCAGTTCATCAATTGGATTTACACCTGCTTCCATTTGGAGATGCACGCAAAGAACAACCTATCCATAGGATGTGTTCACATTGGCAGGAGCACCAGTTAGCTGGATTTCCAGATTGCAGAAAGTAGTGGCTCTTTCAACTACTGAAGTAGAGTATATTGCAATGACAGAAGGAGCAAAGGAGATGTTGTGGTTGCAGAGGTTACTATTTGAATTGGGATGTGAAGTCTCGTGATTTTCTCATGAACTGTTTGAATAAGAACAAATGCAGTTCCATCGTTTCCACATTTTGGTGATGCCCCGAACTAATTTCTATTGTAGTCCAGTTATTGTTAAACAGTTTCAATGTCCCTAAAATAATGGACGATTCTCCTCTGTGCACCAACTAATCACTCGGTTAATTCCTATTGTAGAGTCCATTATAAATTGGACCGCTTGTAATACAGAGAGTACTGTGTGATTAATTAAGGTCTTCTTCTGCTTGCCATAGATGCAATGTTCACATAGCTCCATATCTACTTCTTTCAAACCAGGAAGTTGGTTCTTCAAAATCTCAAGTCCCTTTTGGCTCATGTGTCTGGGCCTTTATGCCAAAGCTTTGTTGCGTTATTTGCTATTGCTAGTGTAGCTCCCACTTCAATCTGACCCTCTAGTACATACAATGTACCAGATTTGCTTCCTCTTGCTATGACCAATGCTCCTTTTGTCACCTTCCATGCTCCTACTCCAAACGTAACATTATATCCAAGAGCATCTAATTGTCCAGCTGAAATCAAGTTCCTTCTGAGTTGAGGAACATGTCTAACATCTTTCAGCAACCAACTGTTACCATTCTTCATCTTCAATAGAACATCTCCTTTTCCAATTATACTACAAGGTTCATCATCACCGAGATAAGCCTTACCAAAATTACCAGCTTGGTAATTTCTAAAACAATCTCTTGAAAATGTTGCATGAAATGATGCTCCTGAGTCAAGTATCCAAACATCTACAACAACATCACTTGAAGATAAAATAAGAGCATCAGCATCTTCTTCATAAGTTGTATTTACCTCATTATCTTTAGATTGATTTTCAGCCTTCTTTTTGTTTTGGAGGGTCCAACAATTTTTCTTCATGTGGCCCTCTTTGCCACAATGCCAACAAACACCTTTTCTGCCTCTAGATTGGGATCTCTTAGTAGATTTTGATCTTTTCCTTTGGTTACCCTTGCCTCGTTGTTGTGTTCTTCCTCTATTGCCAGTTATTAAAGCAACACCTGATGAATTAATTTGATTTTTTCTTCTCATATCCTCACTGAGAAGAACTCCTACAACATCATCAAATTTTAGCATGCTTTTTGGGCTAGCTGCGGAATTACTAACAGCCATAACAACTCCTTCCCAGCTATCAGGCAATGAACATAATAACAAGATGGCTTTTGTCTCATCCTCTACTGTAATATTTACTGAAGACAATTGACTAACCAAAGTATTAAACTCATTTAAATGATTAGTGACAGAACCACCTTCTAACATTTTTAAACTATACAATTTCTTCATTAAAAATGCCTTGTTTGATGCAGAAGGTCTCTCATACAACTCTGATAGACGATCCCAAAGTCCTTGTGCTATTGTTTGTGTTGATACATTGAACAAAACATTATTGGATAATGAAAGAAAGATTGTGGCCACAGCCTTCTGATCCAGTTTATCCCAATCTTCATCTTTCATGCTAGTTGGTTTTTTAGATTTTCCTTCCAATGTAATCGAAAAATCCTTCTGAATGAGGAGAGCTTTGAGTTGCAATTTCCACATTCCGAAATTTTGGCTTGAGAATTTTTCAATTCTCCATTTGTCTGTCTCCTCCATTTCTTACAACCTTTGTGTTAATTTTCTTAATCAAATTTCAACCAACAAATCAAATTTTAAAAAAAAATTCCAATGTTTGCAATAAGATACTTCATTTATATTTCAGATTACCACACAAATCTGACCATGCAGCAGCATAGATATGTACCTTCAGGCAGCACCAAACAATGCTTAAACAAAAATAAATAAAAAATGGCTCTAGATGATCAACATGAATACTCTCACTGCTCGGATTTTTTTTTTCTTGTCTGCACAACTGCAACACACACAGCTACTTCATCAATATTTCAAGCAATTCAGATCTTGAATTTCAAACAACTCAGCTTTATTTCAGATCTGCTAAGCCCTCCTTTGTCTGCAAGCTCCTTAATTGCCTCTGCTGAATGATGGTGCCTACAGCTGCCACATAGTATTCAACTTTCTTTCCTATGCTCTGATACCAGTTGTTAAACACGCTGCTAACATAAAAAAAATTGGCATAACAAAATAACTTCTGGAAATTAAAGACAGAAAAGCATAAACAAAAGACAATACATAAATTTATCGTGGTTTGGCAATATGCCTACGTCCACAGGAAAGCAGGAGAAGACTTTTCTTTATTATTCACAACACATACTATACTTTTCATTACAAACAATCCAATATATAATGGATTCTTCAATAGACTAATTGAGTATTTCTTGTTGGAGCATAGGAAGGAGAATCATCCTATTTTAAGAACATTGAAACTGTTTAATAACAAGTGGACTGAATTAGGAGTTTGTTTAACTGATGCATCACCAGAATTTGGATTACGTTGGAACAAATTTCTGTTGCATTTATTTCATTTACCGGACTTCACATCCCAACACAATGGATCTTTTGATAATAACTTAATTAGCATTCCTCCACCCAAGCAATAGTAAGGTCATTATTGAACTCCCTGTCACTCAATATCATTGTTATGATTGAAATCACATGATTTAAGCATCCCTTATAAATAGATGCTCTCAAGTTCTATATAGTTTTTATTTAATTATTCAATTGAAAATATTTTATGATAATAATAAAATCTCTCAAGCCACTCAACAATGGTAATATCGTTATTTACTCATAGATCATCGCCCTAATTTTTGTTATAAATATATGCTCATCAACCTAGTCTATATATATATGGATAGGTTGTTCTTTACTACTTTCTATTATAATCTAATTCTTATAAATGAACACATAGTTTTGAAATATAAATTATTTTTGAGCTACTAGTAAAAGAGAATATAATGGAAGAACCCATAGTTAGATTTGTACTAATGTCTAGTATGTTTTCCCAAGAATGATACATTAATAAAGGGCTCAGTGGGGTAGGACTTCAATCCTCATACAAATTTAGTAATTAACATATGAAAAGTAGAGGTATTCAAATAGGAGTCATCTAGAAATCAAGCTTTCATGGGTTTGAGATCACATTTTAAATATGAAGAGAACTAACAATTACTTGAAACTCCTCTCGATGATTTTATGACTACTTGACCATACAAAGAGTCAAAAGGGATTTAATATTTGTCAATATAGTCTTGATGATTCATACTCCCCTTTCTCACATAATAAAATAAAGAGAAACCTAAAATACTCACCTACTCTAATATCGAGGTCATACCAACTCTACAAAATAAAGTAAGATTTCAAAACCAAAAGCTATACTAAAGAAGCATAATGCCAAATGGGGCGAGGAGCCTCGTACTTCCTCACCACCCTACTTAGGTTACAAGAATTAATATTATTTATTGGTTAAAGAAGGAATTACAATCTCTTACTAACACTATGCAAGAACAATCACTTCTTTTTTCACAATCTACTAGATTCTTAACTTTCCAAAAAATTATAAAATTGAGTTCAAGAAATATTTATTAAAACATGCTAAACGCTTGAATGGGGTTAAATATTTCATCCAATAAGTAATAGTAACATCATAATACCACTAGAACTATTATATGGAAACTTGGTCACTTTATTTTCACTTTTGATCCATCTAACCCTTGGCTAATGAAATGTGCATTAGAAATAAAGTGAGTCACACAAAAGGGTGGGGCCTTATAGCAAGGATCTGCACACCATCTGGATCTTCTCAAACTCTTGCATACCACATTCATGTTATATTAACTATTTATTGAATTTGAAAAGGTTCATGTTTTTTTTAGGAATTGTTGTTTGCAAAACTCATTGTTTGGAAACTCAAATGAACTATGTTGAAAAAAAAATAGAAAATGCATGTTGAAATATGAGTTTTTTTTGCAAAAATCCCTTCTTTGGAAATATATTTAATCAAGAAAATCAATGGTGTTTTTGACTGAAAATGGTCTTTTAAAATGTTATTTCCTAAATTAATTATGTAAATTCCTTGTGAATATATAAATATATATATACATATGTATATATATATACATATGTATATATATACTTGTATATATATACATATATATATATATATTATATATTTCATATGATTGGGATTGCAAAATAAAAACCTTGTTTTTATTTTAAAATTGGATTGAAAATCTATAGGTACAAATTTTGAATTGTTTTGTTTCTTAAAAAAATATATATATATATTAAATCAAAATTTTGGTGGGGAGGTCACTAGGGGCTCACCCCCACAATGCACCCCCATGGGAGGTGGGTGGAGGGATCCGCGCCTAGCGTGCTCCTCGCACCCCCATCGCCACTACTTCCACCCGCGGTCGGTGCTTACACAGTTGCCACCGCCTACCGACGATCAATTGTACTAGGCACAACTGCGCCACCCATAGGGGTGGACAGTTGTGCATAGCACAGTCGCCACCCGTAGGGGTCGACGACTGTGCATAGCACAGTCTCCACCGCCAGGAGGGCGACTAGTAAACTGACGCTACCCCTATGAAAACCGCGGCCGCCGCCCATTCAAAAATCGCCGCCACTATGGAATTCGAGTGGCCTAGGGGAAAACGCGGCCGCCCCAACCCTAAATTTATGCTCATGGCCTGAGAACGGGTGTTGACCCTTTTCATAATAATTTTAATATTATAATTTTATAATATTAGAATATAATTAATATTTCCAATATTATATTTTTATAAATATTAAAATATTAATTTATACTTTGCTAAATAAGTTTTATAATATAATATTGAATATTATATTATATAGTTTTAAAACATTAATATATATATATATATATATACTATGTATATATTTATATTAAAATGATGTTTTATTCAAGGCATGTTTTAAGTTTAATTGCGGGAATTAAATATTTGATTTAGATGATGCATGATTTAAATGTAATTGTGAAATTTAGATTAATCTGCAAAAGTTTAATTAATTATTTTATTTTAAATAATATATTTGAGGGAACAATATGTTTGATTTTAATCAATACGCTTATTAAAGATAAGTTAGATTGTTTCGAAAATGGTTATGTCAAGTAGATGAAATATTAATTAATTTAAAATGTTGTTTTTTGAATGGTGGAAATAAATGGTTATTTTATATTTATTAAAATCAATTAGACTATGTGATATTGGATTCAAATTTCATCCTTGTCCAATTGAGTCGTTATTATATTTTGTTGCATTAAGGAAAGAAAGTAGTAAATGTTTATTTTATTTTAATTACAAGCAATTAAGGATTGAATATTTGATTCAAATTTATGCTTATGTCTGAAAGAGACATTATTATATTAATTTTACTATGTCAATAATCTATGGAATTTTATTAAAAGAATTGGATTTAGGAAATCCGAAGAGGGTTTAATTCTTGATTAAATGTCTGTTTAAATATGTTTTCTTCTGTTATCACCTTGGGGAAATTTTTTCAGTAGGGGTTTTCAGTTATGTGGATTGTCGTATGATGTTTGTCAACCTGTTATGAATTTCATTGGGTAGTGTATGGTGTCTAGTTAGTGTTTACCCAGTTCTCATGAACGGGGATGTTTTGTGCCTCCTTGGATTAGGAGAGGATTATGTGATTTGTGACTCCTTGTAAGGAGTGGCCTTCTTGTGTTTGTACCTCCAATGTTGGAGTGAGTTTCTTTTTATTATCCTCCTAGAGTTGGAGTGGTTGTAACATTTGTTGTGTGTGCACTTGGGTTCCCTTTGTAATTGGTTGGATTGTGTGTTGTCAAGTAGAAGAGTGGCTTCCATTAGGTATCAAAGCCCAAAGAGGTAAAGTGGATAACCTTCAGAGGTGGATAATCAAGTGATAACTGAAAAAATACTTAGGAGATTAGGACTAAATTCTCACTTATCAAGATAATTTTGCCTCACTCATAGACACAAGGGCTCGTTTAGACTTGGGATGAGTGAGAAGGTCTGGAATGGTAAGGTCATCTATATTTTTTGTACGAAAGGTATTTGATTCCGCATGAGTGAGTATGGGTGCCAGGATTCAGTTGAGGCCACTAGGATAACCCTTAGTGGGGGTTGGAGCGGATGAAGATTCCCAGAGGTAATCCCTTGACGAGCTGTGTGATGACACTCTGTCTAGGTCAATAGCTGGTATTTGATTTTGTGTGTATGGTTGTCGTAACATACGTGATTTTATTTTTATCTGGAAGAAATGTGACAATGTTAGAGTTGTACTTGTGTGGTACATGTGTTTGGATGTGTCAGTTTGGTTTAGTTATGTGTTATTTTATGTCTTGAGGTAGATGTTCTTGGCTAGGAATCTTGGTTACTATCTCCTAGCACATAGGGTGGACCTTTGGGTTCCACTTGGTTGGGTGGAATGTGAACCTTACTCCATTGGGTTTTTCTTCCTGATTGTGTGGACGAGAATTCCAGATGGAGAGCTCATTTGATTCAGTTACTTTATTTCCTTGTATATTTTAGTTGATCTTGTGATTTATTACCCCTCATTTGTTCTCGAGATGGAAGTTGTAATTGTCACCTTATTTATTAGAATTGCTTCATTCGGTGAATGAGTGATGTAACCTTATTGTTTAATGAATGGATTAATGAAATTGAAAGTTATCTTTTATGCTTGATGTAGATTATCTTAATTGGAATGTATGTGTTTATTTATTATTTAAATAATTGACATGGTTTAAATTCATGTTTTTGTTGAGGTTCTATTTAACCTCTATCTCATAACCTTAGAGGTTTTTAGCATTAGTTAGTGAACTTCTTATTAATTGTACTTAAACAAAAAAAAATATTACTTTTAAGTTGTTGTTTGTAACTTCCTCTAGGGTTGCCTGGTGGGGCATTACATCTAGAGATTAGATAAATATTGGTGAGAGAGGTGTTCTAGCACAGTTGGAGGTAATCATAGTTTCTCACATGAGACACCTAATTAGAGATTTTCCACCCACTTTCGATAGTTTTGGTAGTGGACTAGAGGCCTAGACATGGTTGATAGACCTCAACCAGTGTTTTTATATGCACCCTTGTGGTAGGAACACCAAGGATAGATTTGTGATCATACACTTGAAAGACATTGCATATACCTGGTGGAGAGTGGAGGAGAAAAAGCTTCGTATTTTCATTGAAAACCCTGACATACAATTTTAATGTCAATTATTTGTTTTGATAGTAGATGACTTGGATTTGGGAGATAGTGAGATAAGGTTTCACTTGATATCCACCCCATACATCAACAATATGAAAATTTATTTCTTGATGAGATTCCAAGGATGCCACCTCAACATGACATTAATTTCAAGATTGATCTTTTACCTGGATTTGAGCCTATTTCATGAGCTCCATACCATATGACTACACAGGATCTTAAGGAGCTATTTGTGAAGGTGGAGGAGTTGCTAGAGAAGGGTTTCATTCACCCTAGTGTTTCACCTTGGGAAGAACCAGTAATTTTTGTGAAGAAGAAGGATGGTTCTCTCCATTTGTGCATAGACTACTATCAGCTGAATAAAGTTATAATCAGGAAGCAATATCCCTTACCTAGGAGTGATGATTTGTTTGATCAGATCAAGGGTGCTACAATCTTTTCAAAAATTGATCTTTATTCAAGGTACCATCAGGTACATATATTTAAATTCAACATACATAAGATGACATTTCACACTCATTACAGTCACTACATGTTTATAGTGGTACTGTTCAGGTTGACCAATGCACCATTTGTGTTCATAAGCTTGATGAATGAATTCTTACTCACATATCCTAATAGGTTTGTGCTAGTATTCCTTGATGATATATTGATCTATTCTAGGATAGTAGAGGAGAATGAGGAGTATTTGAGGTAGATTTTTTAGTTTTATAGGGAAAATCAGTTGTACGCTAACCTATCCAAATGTGAGCTCTTTAAGACTGAGGTTAAGTACCTTGGACATGTGATATATAGAGAGTTTATTGTAGTGGATTATGTGAAGATCCAAGTGACCATTGATTGGCCTACACCCATTAATGTGGTAGAGATACGTAGTTTCATGGGATGAGCAGGTTATTATAAACACTTTTTTTAGGGTTTCTCGAGGATAGGACACCCTATCACTTGTCTTTAGAGGAAAGGGAAGAGGTTTATTTGGTGATAGCAGTGTGTGGTAGAATTTTAGACTCTGAAGGAGAGGTTGACCAGTACACCGATTCTTGCGATACCTGATCCTATTGGAGATTTTTTTGTCTTTACAAATGCATCTTTGGAGAGATTATTCATAGTCTTGATGTAGGATGATTGAGTTATTGTGTATGAGTTTCATAGACTCAAGGATCATGAGTTGAATTACCCCACACATGATCTTGAGTTAGTAGTGGTAGTGCATGCTTTGACGATATGGAGGAATTTCCTTTTGCGGCACAAATTTGGGTTGCATAGTGACCATCGAAGCCTACAATATATTTTCACACAACCTAATCTTAATTGTAGGAAGACGTGATGGATGGAGTTCCTTTGCGAGTATGACTTCAAGGTGAATTTCATCTAGGGGAAGGAGAATGTAGTTTTCGATGTTCTCAACAGATGAAGACATGAGTTATTAGAGTTAAATTGGTATGCCTCCTTTCCAGGCAACATATGGATGACCGTGTTAACCTCTTTTGAGTTGGGATTGGTTAGAGGAAAAAAATTTATTAGGTCCTGAGATACTTTAGTATATGGAGCAGTAGGTGATTCGAATTAGGGAACATTTGGTTGTTGCACATAATAGGTAGAAAAAATATGTTTATGCGTATCAGATGGACCATCAGTTTGCAATAGGTGATCAAGTCTTTTTGCGAGTGCATCCATGAAAGAGTCCAATCTGATATGCAAAGGGCTCTAGTCTCACACCTCACTTTGTCGGGACATTCGAGATTCTTGAGAAGATTGGTCTAGTAGCTTACCATCTTTCTTTGCCACCTATTATTTGGCACCCACAAGACATATTTCATGTTTCAGTACTCAGGCCTAGGTAAGTGCAAGAAGTTGGGTCCATGAAGAGGGGAAGTTTCGCCCAAAAAAAAAATCTCGCAGAAAATGCGTATGCATTATGCATTGGGTACCCGAGCCTAAAAAATGCGTATGCGTTATAAAACGCGTACGCGTTATAAAACGCATACGCGTTTTTGAGTGCATACAAATAATTTATTTTAAAAAAAATGCTTTTTAGAAACGTGTACGCGTTTTTATCTTTTCAAAACGCGTACGCGTTTCTAAAAAGCATTTTTTTTAAAAAAAATCAAATAAATAAAGAGCGCATATGTGTTTTGTAACGCGTACGCATTATTAAAAACTTGAATCTCCAACCCACTTGCAGCCTTGGTTTTAGGCTTGGGAAAGGCTTGGCAATCCGAGCCTTAGCCTTTGACCTGCAACTAAAAAACTAAGGCAGATTGAAGAAGAATGTCCATCTTTGACAATATGGTTGATGGAATTTTTTTTTGAATAAATCTATAAAATTAAAACCCATTACAGAATATGATTTCTAGTTTCCAAATATATAATTTTTATTAATATTGGATTATATTTGATATTTTTAAATTAATTTCAAACAAAACTAGTCCTTAAACATGAAATATCATAAATTTTTTTTTTTTTTAATAACTTTTTTTTGGTGAAGTTTCTTGTAAAAAAAATTATATGACATCAATCTTTAGACAATTCTTTACAGAATGAAAAAAAAAAGTTTCAAAAAATGTTTAGTTTAGGTCAAATTATGTTGTCCGTACACGTTGATTTTTAAAAACAACAATTAAGGCCAATAAAAATTTAATAAAAAAAAAAATATTCAACAAAAAATTACAAAAAAAATTCCTCATCAATCTTCATGTTGTTAGCTCTCTTTCCTCAAAAGGAATTAGCAAAATACTTTTATTTGGGTCAAAAAGTGGTGTCCGTACACGTGCATGGTATGGTAAAAAAACAGGGAATTTTAAAAAGTGGTTTTTATAGATCCCTATCAAAATTTAATTTCTACAATTTGGGTATTTGAATAATTTACATATTTAGAAACTAGATTCAAAATTCAAACTTTCATATTACTGATTTTAAAAAAAAATCATTGTGTAAGTGCCTCAAATTTTCAGTCCAAGTGTGACAAATTATGAAAAACAACAAAAACACTTCCACTTTTTGAGCTTTTTGTGGACCCAACTTCTTGCATCAGCCCGCCTCATCACCCTGATGTATCTCAAATCCTTGATTGGAATGCCTTAGAGGTAGAGGATGGGAAATTAGATTTGGAGCCCATGGCCATCATGTAGCACAAGAGACTCATCCTCATGGGTTGGGATATTGAGAAGGTTAGGGTTTAGTGGGATCTAAGAAATGATACATCAACTACCTAGGACGATGCAACCAAGATGAGGGAGCTCTATCCCTATTTGTTCATAGGCTTCTAGGAGTAAGCTTGATCCTGGGGGGGAGGATGTAGCACCCCTATTATTTTCTTATGGATTTAGACAATGCTTTTACTTTGATAGACCATGACGCAATTTTGTTATTTGATCATTGGCATTGGATCGATGATGGTTTTTATATTGTGATGTGATGGTAGACTTTATGGCTGATTATTGATTATGACATTATTTTTGGTTAGCATAGTTGATTATTTGAGTTGATATTTATATATTCTAATCTATAATTATTTGATGTTTAAGCTTTGTAAGTCTTGATCTGACACTGTATTGGTGAAGGGAATGGGATTGCATCACTCGTTTCTGAGCGTCTTGTGATTATGTGATTTTCTCTTCATGGTGTGATTAAACAATGTTGTTGAGAATTAATTCTCAAAGAGAATAATTGCATTAAATGAAAGAGGAAAGAGGCTACTTCATAGCAATGAGAAAAGATATTTTGGAAAGGTTGTTTAAAACTTTTGTTCAAGATTGGGGAAGAAGCTCTCATAATTTTTTTTGGCTCTTGTTTTGTTTTTATCTTTATGGAAAAGTGGATAATTTGGAAGAAGCTTTGGTAAATGGGAATCTAAAGGTGGAGCTCTACTTCAAACATCATTTCCTCAAGCATCTAGAAATACCTATTCTTTAATTTTATTATTTATATGAAAATTGGAAAGATTGGCTATACAAAGAATAATAATATTATTTGTTTAGAAGCTTTAATATATTTTGTAAATTTGAAAGATTGTCATGTTTGGAAAATTACAATGAAAATTTTAGATCTTATGTAGAAATATATTTAAAACAATAAAAATTTGGAAACCTCTATAGGATTTTTTTTTAAACAAAAGAAATCCCAAAAGGAAAACAGTAGAAGATTTGGAAAATCTTTGTAGAAATGGACTTAAAATCTTCCTGTCAAAAGTTCTTGAAAATATTGGTTGTATGGGAAAAGATCTTCCTATAGAAGATTATTGTTTTGGTCTTGTTTTGTAATATCCCCTCATTTTTCTCTTTTGATCACACAGTGTTCTACTTCATTATTCTTTATTTTCTATTAGTACTTTGACTATGATACTTGGTTATTATTTGATCGCTAACTGTAGAGCGATGTGGATGTCATTTTATGATGTGATGGTACTTTATTCAGTTATTATTATGACATGCTTTAGATTAGCATAGTGGATATTTGAATTAATGTTGTTTTATTCTCTTGAATAGATTATTGATGTTAGATTCGTTAGTTTTGTAATATTGTCTTGGTGAAGGGGACGAAATTGCACCATTCTCTTGAAAATGCCCTATGATTCCAAAATTATCTCTTCATGGTGTGTTTTATAATGATATATATATCCATGTTCAATAAATACTTTGTTTACAGGTTTACAAGTACATGACATTGACTCCACCTGGTTTCGCAGGTTTGAGCGTGTCCATTGCCCAACGATGTTTTTTATTTCGAGATAGTAGTTAGGTTTCCTATGTCAAGCCATCACCCTAGTCATTGGTTTTAAGTTCGGTTTGTTTTTTTTAATGTTGTTCAATTTTTCCATGATATTATTTATACTGCAAAGGTCTAAAAGGTAAATCCATGGAATTAAATATTTAAGTTGATTACTAAATTAATCTGGTTTACTGTGTTAGAATACAATAATTAATTTAATTCAATTAGAAAGATAATTTAATCTTGGGATTATATTTATTTATTTTATTAATTAATTAAATCAATTGAATTCAGTTTACTTTAGAAATACTATGCATGTTTTAGAAATTAGTAAAATATTTTATTTTTTTGAAATATTTCGAGGATTTGGTGCAAATGGATTTTGAAAGATATTTCTTTTGTTTTCAAAATTTTTGTTTAAAAATATGAATGATGGTGGTTGAAAAGGATATTTTCATGGAGATTAATGGTTGTAACCATGAGACTCTAAGAAAATGAAAAGAAGAAGAAATTCTATTTTTTTCCTTTGGATTTTGTTTTGTTGAGAATCTCTGTTTGTTTGCTTTGGAAGAAGCTTGGTGCTATGGAAGATGCTTTAAACCAATTCACATCCTCTCAAGAATTTGGAAATTAGGTTCTTTGTTGTTTAAATTAATTTTATTTCTAAAAGATTTATAGATTAAATTTTTTGTTTGAAAAATGATTGCCTATGCAAACTCATAACATTTTAAGTTTTGATTAAATTGAAAAATGCCATGTTGAATCTTTGTAGAAAATTCTTGAAAATTCTCTATTGGGGAGAAATTAAACTCTCTATAAATTCATTGTTCTCTTTCTTGTTTTGATTTGTTACTTGAAAAATAAATTGGAAAACCTCTATGTTGAAATTATTTTCTCTGAAAAATTTGGGTATTTCCTGTAGATGGCCTTTTTTGTGAAAATAATTTTCCCAACAAAAATAATCTTGTTGATGAATTTACATATATATATATACTTTGATATGTGTATGTATATATACATATAGAAATATGCATATATTTTTTTTATTATAAAATATCTGTCTCTATAAAAAAAAATTCTGGTTCAATTCACCATCCGTACGGCGACCTGTGCATGCATTTCGTAGGAAAAAATGTAATAAAAAAATTCAATTTAATTTATTTTTAAAGGTTTTAGGGGAGGTTGGTGCTGTCCCTATAGCCTTCCCCATGGGAGGTGCTATGCAGGAGGCAGTGTCGAGCGTTGCCCCTCTTCACAGTCACCCCTAAACCTTGGTGTGCCCTCCTTTGAGTTTACCCTTGGTTTTATTTATTTTTAGTATTTATTTATTTTAATATTTTTTATTATTAAATTATATAATATATATATATATATTATATATATATATACATGTATATATATAAGTATATAATTATATATATTTATATATTTGATTATATTTATTTGTTTGGAAATTTTAGTAAATAATTACTAATAAATATATATATAAGTAATATATATATATATATATGTAATATATAAATATTGGTATATATATATTTATTAGTAATTATTTACTAAAATTTCCAAACAAATAAATATAATCAAATATATAAATATATATACACAGATAGACATGTATATATATAATCATAGGATTATATATATATTTAGTATGTATATATGTAAATATATATATTTAGTGATATTTTAAATAGGTGCATACATTAAATGCACAATTAGATGACTCTAAAATGATATGGTTTGAATAGAAGAAATAGATGATTTTAAAGTAATATGTTTTAATAGAAAAAATAAATATTTTTATCTAAAAGTAATTGAAGAATTGAAGTGTCAGATAGTTTAAATTTTCTTCCTTCTCTGAAAAGGAATTTTATTAAATTAGTTATTTGAGGCAATAATTTACTGTATTTTACTGAGCGAAGCGGAATTCAGAAATCTGAAAGATAGATTTATTTCTTGTTTAAAGTGCCTTTTTTATGTTTTGGAAAATTTGATTAATGTGTTATTCATTATTTTTGTAAAGTCTTCCAGATGGGGTATTTTAATATTTGGGGTTGTTGTATCTTATTGTTAGCCATTTTTCATTTCCTTGGGTAGTGCGTATAGTCATTTTTAGTTAATCACCCGATGGTTTCCACAAATGGGGATGTGATACCTTTATGTTTTGGATAGGGATTTATTATCATTCTGTGTGCACTAGTTTACCCTTGGGTTATGGATTTGTTCCATGTGTTGTATTAGGAGAGTAGATTTCAATGAGGGCCGACACACAAAGTGGTGCTAGGGTAATTCATTGCGAGTTAGTTAATCCAGTGATAATGTAAATAAAGATATTTGGGAAATGGGTAGTGTTTAACACTTAATAAAATTAATTGTGCCTTGCTCATGGAATCAAGGGTTGGTATAGACTTGGGATGAGATGAGAAGGCTTGAAATGGAAATATTCTTATCTTGTCTCTACAAAAGATAATTGATTCTGAATTGGATTGCATTTGGTGTCGAGAGTCATGAGAGGCTACTAGGGTAACCGAAGATGGGGGTAAGGGCCTAGGAAGATTCGCTAGGATAACCCATGCAAGTTTGTGATGACACTCCTCGTAAGCTAGTAGTATGTTTGGTTCAGTGATGCAATGGATTAGTTAACTCTAGAACCAATGTAACCATTATGATAGTGTTATAATTGTATTTGATTAGCTCATTTTTGTGTTAGCCTGTGTCTAGAGGTAGATGGTCTTGTCTAGGAATCCTTGTTACTATCTCCTACCATGGAGGGTGGGCCTTCGGGTACCACTTTGTTGGGTTGAATGTGCACCTTACTCTATTGGGTTCCCTTCTTTGTTCGTGATGGTGAGGTTTCCAGTTGGAGAGCTCGTGGTTTCTAGTTATATTTCATATTTTATATTAATTTATGTTGATTCTTGTAATTTTTACACCTCATTTGTAATCACACTTATTTGTTCTATCTCATTCGAGGAATGAGAGATGTAACCTTCTTTGTTAAATTAATGTTATGTAAAATCTTATTGTATCTCTTTTCTTATGATGTAATTTATCAGGCATGGAATCTATGAGTACTTAATATCTTAAGTAGATAAATGTTATGGGTTTAAAAATAATCTCAATCTCATAGCCTTAAAGTTTGTTGGTGTTGGGAAGTGAACTTGCATGTTAATTGTACTTTAAATAAAATAAAATAAATTGTTTATGTGTTTGCGGAGTTAATTACAACTTTCTCTAGGGTTACATGGCGGGGTGTTACACATGGTGTCAGAGCTCGAGTTTAAACACTAGGTGCTCTGGGCTAATGATGAACCCATTAAGTTTTTAGTTGTGTAGGTTTTAAGTTGTGTACCTTACCTAATACCTTGGTGTTTTTATGTAGGATTATGCCTCCTACACACAAAACAGGTAGAGGGTGAGGATGAGGCAGTGTGGGCAATCGTGATGGGAGTCAGCATGACTCCCCTACTCATGTTCCACATATATATTTTGGATCAGGAGGAGAACTAGGCATTGCAGAATGCCCCAGGGGGTAGAGACCAAGAACAGGGTCCTCTAGGGATCGAGGCTACACGTAGGTAAATTGATGAGGCATTGGTGCTCCTTGAGTAGAGGTAGGCTAGGGTACAAGGTAATCCTAGTGAGAGGGAAGTTCCAACTTAGTCAGAGGCAGTACCATCTACGCATGTGAGATATTTACTTAGGGCGCGAACACCATTGTATGTTGGAGCAGGAAATGGTTTGGAGGCTGAGACTTGGCTCATAGATCTCGATCGGTCCTTTTCTATGCACCCTTAGGACAATAATACCAAAGTGTGGTGCACTCTCATGCATCTGAGAGGGTTTGCATGTAGATGGTGAAGGTTGGAGGAGAACTAGCTCCACGTAGATATTAACTCAATGTACTGGGAGATTTTTCTAGAGTGGTTCATAGCCCACTTTCTATCCTACCTCTGGCATCAACGTCGAGGCAATTATTTTCATGCCTTACGCCAGTTAGCTATGACAATTGAGTAGTATGAGCGATGCTTTTACGAGCTCAAATAGTTTGCAGGTATAGGAGACAACGAGGGGATGGTTGTCCACCACTTTTTTAGGGGCTTGAACACCCGTATTAGTAGAGGTGTGAGGGTTTTTGAGCCCAAAAAAATGGAGACAACTATGGAAAAATTACGGCTAGTGGAGGGGAATTTGGCCATGGCACTTAGAGGCCACATTGGTGTTCAGATTGACAATGCTTCAGTAGCAAGATCAAGTACATGAGGGGGTTAGAATCGGGGAGATGCACCTCCCAAGACTCAGTAGGGACCTTTGTAGAGTGCTCAAAAATAACATGTATCACAAGGGAAACGTAAAGGCTTCCTATAGAGGCAAGGGGATAGGAACTAGAGGCATATAAAATGATTTAACTCTGACTAGCCAACGAAGAGCTCACAATCCACTTTCAAGAGTAGCATGTATTAGTCTAGCACAACACTTGGAGGCAGGGGCTATCGTAGAGGTACTGGTTGTTTTGTATGTGGCCAACAAGGTCATATAGCTAGAATGTGTCCTAATAGGGGCATATTTGGATTTACACAGTGACCAGTGACATCTGAGCCAATACTTGGGGATGTAGGTATAGGGCATCATGTATTTGTAGCGTATGATAACTACTAGGTAGAGCATTAGGGTACCATCATCAAGACATTTGGTATGTTTTTTGGTAACCTAGTTACCATATTTTTTATTTAGGAGCATCAAACTCCTTCATTTCTTCTTCTATTGTGATGTGATGTAGACCAGGGGTAGTAAGGCAACGTGATAGGTGGCAAGTTTAGTTAGCCTCAGGTGTGAAAGTCACAACACATTCCCTTGTACTAGAGTGTAGATTGGAGGTTGGACCTCTCCTTACTATGATGGACCTCCAAGTTATTCCATTGGGTTCTTATGACATTACAATAGGGATGGACTAGTCAAAGGCACATAGAGCAGTCATAGATTGTTGACATAAGTCGATTCGATGGACTAATGGGTCTAGAAGAGAGGTAGAGATAGTGGGAGTTCAGAGGTCGATTTACCTCAGGATTATCTCAATTATGCAATTTAGAAGATGCTTGTAGTAGGGTTGTCAGTTTTTCACTATTATAGTGGATGATTTGGATTTAGGAGATGGAGAGGAGAAAGTCTCTCTCGATAGTCACCACATTATTCAGGAGTATTTTGATGTTTGTCTAGATGAGATTCCAAGGATGCCACCTTAGAGAGACATAGACTTGAAGATAGACCTAGTACCTGGATCGAAACCAATTTCATGAGCTCCTTACCATATGACCACTCGGGAGCTGAAAGAGCTTCACTTGTAGCTTGAGGAGTTGTTAGAAAAGGGCTTCATTCACCCTAGTGTTTCTCCATGGGGAGCACTAGTTATCATTGTGAAGAAGAAGGATGGTTCACTTTGTTTATGTATTGATCACGGATAGTTGAACAAAGTGACAATCGGGAATCAATATCCGCTTGCTAGGATTGATGATTTATTCGATCAGTTGAAGGGTGCTACGATCTTTTCAAAAATTGATCTTAAGTCGGGATATAATCAGCTTCGTATCTTCGACTTGGACATCCATAAGATGGCATTTTGAACATGATATGGTCACTATGATTTCACAGTAGTACCATTTGGGTTGATGAATGTGCCCTTTAGGGTATTTCACACATACTTAGACAAATTTTTCCTTTTGTTTCTAGATGACATTTTGATATACTCCAGGACATTGGAAGAGCATGAGGAGAATTTGCAGCAGGTATTATAGTGCTTATGGAATAATCAACTTTATGATAACCTGTCGAAGTGTGAATTCTTGAAGACTTAGGTCAAGTACCTTGGTCATGTGATCTCAGGGGAAGGTATTTCAGTGGATCCTCAAAAGATCCAGGCGATCTCAGATTGGCCTACGACCACAAATGTGGTAGAGATACATAGCTTTATGGGGCTAACAATTTTCTATAGGTGATTTTTTTGTAGGGATTTTTGAGGATAGGTTATCCTATCACCTCCCTTCAAAGGAAAGGGAAAAGCTTTGTGTTGTTAAAGTAGTATGAGATAATGTTTTAGACTCTCAAGGGGAGACTGACCAGTGCACCAATACTTGTGATACTTGATCTGACTGGGGTTTTTGTAGTCTATACAAATGCATCCTTGGAGGGATTAGGAGCAGTGTTGATGAAAGAGGGTCGTGTCATAGCATATGAGTCACGAAAGCTCAAGGATCATGAGTTGTAATTCCCTACACATGATCTTGAGTTGGCAACAGTTGTTCATGAGTAAAAATACATAAGTATAAAAATTACAAGATCCACCTCATAACAACAAGAGGGGTAAATACAACTGATACAAGAAGAATTACAATAGAACAAGAAGAGAGTAACAATATCTGCAAGCTATCCAACTAGATGTCTCGCTTCCACAAACTGATGAACAATGGGGGACCCAACGGTTTTGGTGCATGTTCCACCCTACCTAGTGGTACCCAAAGGCCCACCCCCCATACTAGGAGATAGTAAAAACACAACATGGACAAGATATCTACTACCTCTAACCAAAGGCTGACTAATAGAACTAACTGACTCAACCATACATATGCACAATATAAATCCAACACTAACATGGTTACATTGCTTCCAGTCATAATCAAATCAAGTGTGCTAAAGAAACCATACACACAACATATACTCAAGGTTATCCTAGATAGAGTGTCATCGCAAGGTGCGTCATGAGATGTCCTCTGGGCATCCTTCATAGGTTTCGGTAATCCTGGTGACCTCAACTGAATCCCGGCCCTCATACTCACTCAAGCGAAATCAACTACCTCTCATATGGACAACCTAGTTGACCTTGCCATTCTAGGCCTTCTCACTCACCCCAAGTCTAAACAAGCCCTTGTGTCTGCGAGTGAGGTTACTTTTATCTTGGTTAATGTGAATGTATCCTAGTAATCTAAGTACTTTACTTTAATTATCACTTCTTAAAATCACTTTCGAAGGTTACCCGGTTTACCTCTTTGGGCTTCGGCCCCTAACAAAAGCCACTCCTCTAAAGGATAACTCACTACTCAAATCTAGACTCCAAGGGTGACTCCAGTGTTACATAACTGAATAACTCAGTCACTCCTAATCTAGGAGACGACAAATAAAGAACCTCACTCCAACACTTGGAGGAAAACATACTCAAATAAATCTACCCAAGGAATAACGAATAACAACTAACATGGGAATGACCCACATACACTAGAAGACTTTACAATAATTACACAATTCACCCTTTCCCAAGCAATCCATAACCAGGGAATTTAATTAACGAAAGAACGTAAGAAAGGAAACATGTTATATTTGGACATATTAAATCCATATTCTAACTAATACTTTTCAGTTACAAACCAATGCTTCAACAAAATAATTAATAAACTGAATTATTACCTCTACTCTTACAAGGAAAGAATAAATTCAATTTAAACAATACAAGATATCAAATTTGCATTAAACCAAATATACCCATCCAAGAAATATTTCTTTCAAAAATTTTAACTAACTTATCCACTTCTTTCATATTCACAAATTAAATAATCGATGCAAACTCTTAATCAGGAACATATTTAAATATAAATAAAAAAAGATAAATTGACTATTATCTAGATATTTATATTTGTTTAATACAGAAAACAATCTCATCCCCATTTAATTAAACCAAATCTATAATTCTAAAAAGAAACAAAATTCTAAATTTAAATAACTCATTCTAATTTTCATATAAATTATATTTATATATATACTTATAGTATATATATATATTTTTTATGCTCATACAGAATATAATTATTATTTATAAAACCAATACACAATATTTAAATATACAATTAATGTATATATATTCAATAATAAATTTTTTTAAATTTTTTTTTTTTTTTCTAAAATCCAAATACAGATTAAACTTTAATTAAATAAATTAAAAACAAATATATCAAAAAAAAATGAATTTTAAAAACAAATACTTAAATAGCCAAACTTACCTCGTACCTGCGGACAGGGTACTATGGGCACCGATGGTACTATGTACCAGCCAGACGCACCACAGGCCGCGTGGGGGGGCCGACGCTGTCATTCGACAGGGCTTCCCCCAAAGGGTGGGCGCGCTGTCCCATGACAGCGTCCCTCCCACTGTCACAAGGTGCGGACTCCCAATAACCTTTTTTGTTTATTTTTTAATTTTTTTATTTTGATTTTGATTTTGATTTTTCTTTTTTTAAATTTTGGATTTTCTTTTAAAAAAAACACAGGGACAAAATACAATTTCGCTATTAATGAGATTTTTGGAAAACTGTGCCAACGGCGACTTTTCCAAACACATGAAAATAATTTAACTTTTAAACAACTAAAAATAATAGATATATTTATATGTTTTTATGTATTTATATTTATCAAATATAATACATATTAAATATATAAATATATATATATTTTCACAAAATATTATTTCTGGTAAAATAGGGAAAATAATTTTTTTTTTAAAAACCAGAATCATGAAATTGATCAAATTTTCTAGAATTTCGTTTGAACTCAAAATGGTGAAAATTCAAATTTCCTTCAACACTATTCTTTAAAATTAATAATAACTAAATAAAGAAAATTCAAACAAACCTTTTTATTGAAGGTTTTCTATAAGGGTTTGATTTTCAACAATATTTTCTATAGGGTTTTAAATTTGCAAAATAGATTTGATTGTTTTCAAAGTAGATTTTCCACCATTAATCCTAAATGTTTGAGAAAATTTTAAATTGAAATTTAAACAATGGATCTACGGTTTTGTATACTAAATAATCTCCTACAGTAAATTTATCAACATTTCTTCAACTATTCAATTCAAAATTGAAATAATCATCAAGTATAAAACCTGGCATGTGATGCTACAGAAGATGATGAAATTTCTCTTGATAGAAGCCTCCTCCAAACTTTTCTTCAAAAGTGCAACCAATTCCAATTCCAAAATCAAAAATGTGATTCAAACCCTACTTGTGCAATTTCTTCAAAATTTTCCAAATTCCTCTGAAAATAATAATCCTTCCAAAAACTATTTCCCCCAAAAAATTGAAAACATGCATTCATATTAAAACTAAAATATCCAATCTAACCCTAATTTCCTTTTGCATGCAAAGTGAAAATATATATTTATTTCCTTTTCCCATTTTTGAAAACTTCAAATTGATTTCTAAATGCAATTTCAATTTTCTTTCAATTTATTTAATTTAATTTAATTAAATTTAATGCAATAACTCAATTAATTAATTTTAATTATTTAATAATTAAATTCAACCTTTTTCAAGATTAATTTAATTAATTAAATAAATTAAAATTTAATTAATACAATTTCATAATTAGCATATATACTTCATCTAAGCATAGATTTCACTTAATATTAAAATTAACTTCTACTTTCAACAATACAATAATTCTAACATAATGATTGAATAATAAAGCATCTTAATAAAATCATATAACATTAAACCAAGCAGACATGACTCACAAAACAGGACGAACGACACACTAAGGCTAGGGCGTAGACCTGACACATGTTATCTAGTTACTATCTCCCTTTTAAACTTAACTGTTGGATCGACACGCTCAGACCTGTGAAACCAGGTGGAGTCGATGTCATGTACCTGCAACCTGCAACCAAGTAAACAACATAATATAGTATAATCAGTATATAATACACACCGTGAAGAAGGTATCACAGATTTGCAGGGCGCTCACAAGCGAGTGATGCGAACCGTCCTCTTCACCAATACACTCATCCAAGACTGACATTACATAATAATTAGAAATCACATAATACGATATCTCAAGCTAACTCTACTAACAACTATAAACTATAAAGCATGTGAAACAATAGTTAGATAATCCACATCACACAATAATCAATGTCACTCAATAGTGGCGATCAAAACACAAACAACAAGGTGTGTCCAGTATAACAGTAGCTGCATCCCAAACATAGCATAAAGCAAACACACAAATCAAAATAGAGGGGTATTACACAATGGGTGAAGGATGAACACCAACATCCATCGAGGCTTTTGTAGTTGCATTTAGTACCAAAGTGGAAGTGAGACATGATCACATTAAGTTTTGTTGTTGGTTTACCCAACTCTTCGAGATGACATGATGTGATTATGGTGAAATTTGATAAGTTGAAGAAGGTAGCACACTTCTCACCTATTTTCTCTTCCTATAATGCATCATCTATGGAAAAAGTGTTCACGGAGGACATAGTGAGGTTGCATGGTATTCCACATCAAATTATTTCTGATAGGGATCCAGTGTTCACCTCAGCTTTTGGACTTCATTATAGCATACGATGGGGAACCAATTGAACTTCAATTCAGCTTATCACCCAGAGACAGATGGATAGACTAGGAGGGTCAATCAGATCCTTGAGGATATGTTGTGTAGGTATGTGATGGACCAGTAGACACAATGGGAAGACTATCTCTATTTAGTAGAGTTAACATACAATAAGAGTTTCTAGAGTTCTATCGATAGAAGGATATAGTAATTTTGCGTCTAGAGATGTTGTAGGGTATGGAGTAGCAAGTGATTTAGATTAGAGAGCATTTGGTGGCAGCTCAGGATAGGAAAAATAAGTATGCGGATGTGCATACGGTGGATCAACAGTTTTTTTTGGGTGACAGATTTTTTGTGGGTGCATCCACGAAAGAGTCCAGTCTGCTATGGAGAGGGCTCTAAGCTTGTGCCTCACTTTTTTGGACCCTTCAAGATACTAGAGAAGATTGGTCTGGTTGCTTACCGACTTTATTTGCTGACAAGTTTCTCATGTATTCACGATGCATTTCATATTTTTGTTCTTTAATCGTACCATCCAGATATTTCTCATGTCCTTGATTGGAATTCTTTACATGTAGAGGACAGACATCTAGCTTTGGAGCCCGTGGCCACAATGGAGAGTAGAATGATCACTCTTCAAGTGTGATATATTGATTAGGTTTGGGTCCAGTAGGATCCTAGGGATGATACTTCATCCACTTGGGAGGATGCAAATAGGATGAGGGAGCTCTATCCCTATTTTTCTTAGACTTCTAGGAGTAAGCCTGACCCTAGGGGGGAGGATGTAGCACCCCTCCATTTTTCTCATTTGATCAAACAGTGTTCTACTTCATTATGCTTTATTTTATGTTAGTACTTTGACTATGATACTTGGTTATTATTTGATCACTAACTGTAGAGGGATGTGGATGTCATTTTATGATGTGATGGAACTTTATTTAGATGTTATGATTAGGACATTCTTTAGATTAGTATCGTGGATATTTGAATTGATGTTGTTTTATGCTCTTGAATAGATTATTGACGTTAGATTTGTTAGTTTTATAATATTGTATTGGTGAAGGGGATAAAATTTTACCACTCACTTGCAAGTGCCCTAGGATTCCTGGATTCTCTCTTCAGGGTGGTATTTATTATGATATATATATGCATGTTCAATATATGCTTTTTTTGTAGGTTTAAAGGTACAGGGCATTGAAACCGCTTGGTTTCGCAAGTTTGAGTGTGTCCATTTCCCAACAATATTTTTGATTTGGAGATAGTAGTTAGGCTTCCTATGTCAAGCCATAAACCTGGTCATAGTGTGTCATTGGTTTTAAGTTGGGTTTGTTTTCTTTAATTTTTTTCAGTTTTGCCTTGATGTTATTTATATTACAAAGTTATAAAAGGTAAATTAATGGAATTAAATATTTAAGTTGATTATTGAATTAATCTAGTTTATTATGTTAGAAGATGATAATTAATTAATTAATTTAATTTAATTTAATTAGTAAGATAATGTAATCTTGGGATTATATTTATTTTATTAATTAATTAAATTAGTTGAATTAAGTTTATTTTAGAAATACTATGCATGTTTTAGAAATTAGTAAAATGTTTTATTTTTTTAAAATATTTTGAGGATTTGGTGCAAATGGATTTTGAAAGATATTTCTTTTGTTTTGAATTTTTATTTTTTTAAATATTAATGATCGTGGTTGAAAAATATATTTTTCATGGAGATTAATGGTTGTAACCATGAGAGTCTAAGAAAAAGAAAACAAGAAGAAATTCTAGTTTTTTGCTCTGGATTTTGTTTTGTTGAGAAGCTTTGTTTGTTTTCTCTGGAAGAAGCTTGGTGTTGTGGAAGAGGCTTTACACCAATTCACATCCTCTCAAGAATTTGGAAAACAAGTTCTTTGTTATTTAAATTAATTTTATTTCAGAAATATTTATAGATTAAATTTGTTGTTTACAAAATGATTGCCTGTGCAAATTCAAAAGCTTTTAAGTTTTGATTAAATTGAAAAATCCCATGTGGAATATTTGTAGAAAATTTTAGAAAAATATTTGTTGGGGAGAAATTAAACACTCCGTAAATTCATTATTCTCTTTCTTGTTTTGATTTGTTACCTAAAAAAGAAATCGAAAAACCTCTGTGTTGAAATTATTTTCTCTAAAAATTTGGGTATTTCCTGTTCATGGCCTTTTTTGTGAAAATAATTTGCCCAACATAGATAATCTTTTCAATGAATTTATATATATATATATAAACATATACAGATATACATATATATATATATTTTATTATAAAATATTGGTCTCTCTAAAAATAATTTTATGGTTCAACTCGCCATCTGTATGGTGACCTATGCATGAATTTTGCAAGAAAAATGTAGTAAAAAAATTAAATAATTTTTTTTAAAAGGTTTTAGGGAAGGTTGGGGCTCTCCCCACTGCTGCCCCATGGGAGGCACTGTGGAGGAGGTAGTCCCCAACACTACCCCTCTCCATAGTCACCCCATATATGAATAGGTGTTTGGCTGTGTGGAGACACAACCACCCCCAAACCTTGGTGTGCTCTCCTTTGAGTTTACCCTTGGATTTTTTTCAAATGTTTTATTTTTTATTTTTCGTATTTTATATTATAAACATATATAATTTATATAATATATATAATATATATATGTATATATATAAGTATATGATTATATATATTTATATTTATATGTAACACCCCTTTGTTTTTATTTTATATTAAATTAAGATGCTTTATTATTTTATCATTTCTTATAAAGCAACATGAACTATGTGTGTTATGAGATGTAAATTCCTTGATGTTATACTTGATATGCTTTGATTAAGAATAATGTTGGTTTATTATGACATGATTATTGCTTTTCAATTTTATTAATGATGGAAGTGTCATTTTCGTGATATTGTATTGGTGAAGGGGACATGATTGCATCACTCACTTGCGAGCTCCCTATGATTCAGTGATTTGCTCTTCACGGTGTATTTTATAATGATTTTATATGCATATGCTATTGATGCCTTGGATACAGGTTTGCAGGTACATGACATTGACTCCTCCTAGCTTCACAGGTTTGAGCGTGTCGACCCAATGGTATGATGATTGGGAGATAGTAACTAGGTTACCTATGTCAAGTCTACACCCTAGCCTTAGTGGGTCGTTAGTCGAGTCGGTTCTCTCTTTGTGGTGCTTTTTCTAATGTTATTTTAATTCTGAAGGTCTCTTGAGTATGGAAATAAATACTTAAAATTATTGCTTTAAGTAGTGTTGATATTTATTTAAATTAAAATCAAAGGGGAAATCAATTTAATTTTAAATTTTAAATTTCAATTAGTGTTAATTAATTTCAATTCAGAATTAAATTGTAATTAGAAATTGTTTTAACATGCAAAATGCTTTGAGAAAATATTTGAGGTTGTCGAAATGATATTTCTAATTTGACATGTGTGTGAGAAGAATTAATTATTTATTTTTGGTTGAGAAATTTTTTGGAGGGAATTTAATTCAGGGAGGAAAGAAGTTTCTTCATGGGAGATTTTTTGAGAAGACAGATATTATTTTTGGAGAGAGGTTTTGGTTGAAAATTTGGAAAGATTCTCATGAATTTTGGGGGTTTTCTGTATTTTTACATCTTCTTGGAAGTGGTGATTTTAGGGAAATCTTTCGAATTGATCTCTAAAGGGGAGGCTCTACTCCAATCTTCATGTTCTTCAAGCTTCAGGAAAACAAGTTCCTTCAAGTTTTATTTTATTTATTTAATTGTTTGAGAAAGATTGTCTATACAAAAGTTAATTATGTAGAAGTTTTGATTAAAATGGTTTAAATTGAAATTGAAAGATTGTTTTTGCAAGAATTTTTTGTGTTTTCATTGTAGAAGCTTTAAATTGATTTTAAAAAAAATTGTAAGGCTTCTTTATTGTTGAAATGCTATGAAAAAACTCAAAGGAAAATAATTTGTGATTTAAGAACTTATTTTAGTTTTGAAAGCCTCTGTGTAAATTTAGAGGAAAGAGATTTTTTTGTAATCTTCTGGGATTTGTTTAAATTTTCCTATACAAGTTTTGTTAAATTATAGTATGAGAAGTTTGTGCAACTTGTCTTTTAAAAGATTGAAATTGAAACCCTTTCATAAATTCCCATGAGGAAAAATTGGTTGCCCAGTTAAAATTTGCCTGTAGATGGCTTTATTAAGAAGTTTTTCCCCAATTTGATTTATTGTTGAAATTCAATAAATATATATACAATATATAAATAAGAATATATATATAACTTGGCATATATATATAATATATATATTTAGTTATTGATAAAATTATATTATTTTATTTTTTCTATATGTCGTACGATGACCTATAGATCGCTCGGAGGGGTTCCGTATTCATTTTAGTGTGAGTTTGTTTTGATTCTAAAATGAATTCCATTGTTATTTGTGCATTGGTGTTGGGGGAGGCGGGTGAAATACCACTGCCGCACCCCCCAAGGGAGGTTGAGGGTGGTATTTCCACTACCCTCCCCATACTTGGGCATGGTGGACTTACCACAGTCCACTCGCATTACTGTGGGGTGCGGCTACAGTAAGCCAGCTGACACTTCCCCCTCCTTTTATTTAATAAAAGGCTTTATTTTATTGCATCAAACCTGTGATTCCATTTCCAATTGAATTTAATTCATTTTTTCTATATAAATTGGCTTTTCATTAATTCATTTTTTAACAAACTTATTTTTTTAATAAATTCATTTATTTCAAATTTTGGATTTTGCTTGATGTTAAATGCAAAATATATTGTTATATATATATATATATATATATATTGTGTAAATATATATATATATATGTATAGTTATTAAATAAATATTATTATTTTAGTTTTAAATGATGAGACAATTAATGTTATGAAAATTTATTAATTATATGTATATTTTCTCCAAATGTAATCTAAATGAAAAAGTTGCATGCATATTTATTGAATAGAGGAAATGCGAGTACATTAGTTATAAATATTTTCTAGAACTAGAGATTAGATAATTGATTGGTTACATCTATTAATAGACGCATGTTCGAGCTCAAGTTGAAGTGAATTCTTGTAATGAAGATGTTGTCTTCATTTAAATAGGCATTGGATTAGATGCATGTAAAGTATGTATTAGGTGAAATTAAAATAATGTGTTTTTGATAATAGATAATTATAATTTATTTAAATAATGAGAACCGTTTGAGGAAATAGATATTTTATTGAGTATAAAATTGAGGGAATTGGAATAATAAGTGGAATGATTCTCTTATAGTTGTTTAAGTTAAATTGAGATATTTAAAGAGCCTCTTAGTTAATTGGTTGAATTTTCTCCTTCATTCTTATAAGGGTTCTTACTAAATTAGAGAAAAATTGTGTAACTTGTCTTATTATCCCTGCTTATCAATGAATGTGAAAGGATTTAGTAAATCCAAATTTTAGATTTAGTTATCATGCTGATTGCTTATGTGGTTCATCTAATTGTAATTAGAGGAAATAAATATTTAATTAAGTGTGTTGCGGGAATAGGTATTTAAAACATATATATATAATATGTTAGTAGGAACAAAGGTTTTAATATTTTAAATTGAGGAAATAAGGGAAATGGTTAGTGCGATATTTATCTATGTTTGGAAGAGTCTTTTTAGTTAATTAGTTAAATAGGGATAATTGTGTGGTGCGAATTTTTTTGAGTTATTTCGTTGACTCTATGCAAGGTTGTGATAAACTGGAATATTGTAAACATTAAACTATTATACCTCTATGATGTGTTTGAGATATCTTTTGTCATATTTAGGGGTTATTAAAAAGAGGTATTAGATGATGTATTGAAGGAATTCCTAATGGGGAATGTTAACTTTGAGAGTTGCTATTTCATGGTCTTGTCTTTTGTAGTTCTCTATGGTAGTAAGGTTTGTTGTTTTCAATGAGTCATCTGGTTTATATGAATGGGGAATAGTTTTTTCTTCTTTGAATGGATTGTTGTGTAATGCCCCGCCACACAACCCTAGAGGAAGTTTCAATTTACTAAACAAGCATACAATTTTTTTTTTTCAAAAAAGAGAATTAAACCCACATGTTCAGCTAAATTGACAACATCCCCTAGGGTTACATAACTGAGATTACTAAAAACCCCAATAACATACATCAACTAGAATACATTGAAAGTAAATAACACAAGTAATAACATTCAACATCAAAGAAAGGTACGAGATAAAATAAAGCATTCATTTATATAAACCAATTACAAAGATCTATTACAATCCTCATTCCTGGAATGAGTACAAATACATAAGTCTGATTATTACAAGGTCCACCTCATACACAAGAGGGGTAAACAATATCATTACATCATGAGATAAAAACTACAAGAATCCTAAAGTAAACAAAGAGAGATGTCCATCAAGACGTCTCGCCACCAATTACTGAAGATCAAGGGGACCCAACGGTTATGGTGCATGTTCCACCCAACCATGTGGTACCCGAAGGACCACCCCCCATGCTAGGAAATAGTAACCAAGAACATGGATGAGAAACCTACCACCTCAAACCAAAGGCAGACTCATACTGATACAAACTAACTCAACCACACATATGCCCAATAAATTCAAACACTAATCATGGTTACATTGCTTCCAGACATAATATAATCAAGTGTGCTAAAGAAAACATATGCACAATAAAACACGGTGTTATCCTAGACAGAGTGTCATCGCAAGGTTTGTCATGAGATATCCTCTGGGCATTCTTCATAGGTTTCATAAATCCTGGTGACCTCAACCGAATCCCGGCACTCATACTAACTCAAGCGGAATTCAACTACCTCTCATAGGGACGAGATAGTGATCTTGCCATTCCAGGCCTTCTCACCCACCCCAAGTCTAAACAAACCCTTGTGCCTGTGAGTGAGGTTAACTTATCTTGGTTATTGTGAACTACATCATAATATGCTAAGTATATTTACTTTAGTTTTCAGTTGTTAAAATCACTTCTGAAGGTTTCCCGGTTTACCTCTTTGGGCTCCGGCCCCTAATAAAAGCCACTCTTCTAATTGGATAACACACTACAAAACTAACTCCAAGGGTTACTCAAGTGCTACAGAATTGAACCAATAAACTCTCTCCAATCCTAGGAGGCAACACAAAGAATTCCACTCCAATGCTAGGAGGACACTAGATAATTGTAACACTACCCAAGGGAAATCAAAACAATATTATAACAAGGGAATGACCCACATGTAACTGGAAGACTTTACAACCCAACTACTCAATAATCATTCACAAAATATTCATTAAGAGATACATCAATGAACTCATGCATTGCAAAAGAAAAAAACTACATTTGGTTATTCTAAAACCATATTCCAAATCTAATGTTTCTCACAAAAGGCGAATTATTCCTTTCTATACTATACATTAAACAATAAAGTTCTTCATCAAAAGCTTAAACTCCTCAACTGGATCAAATCATGAGAGTAATAATTTCACTATAATTATTTGTTTAACTGGAGGATGTTTCTATGTTCCACAAGATATTTAATTATGAACTCCACAACGAAGCATCATGCATAATACTACTACTCGATATAAAAAGAAATATCTCCCCTCTCATTGATTCAGTAAATCAACTATATATAAAAATTCATCCTAATAAGATTAACTAATTTAATATATAATATTAATTAAATTCATAAAATATATATATATATATTAAATATTATATATATTTAAATATATATATATATATTAAATATTATATATATTTAAATATATAATATAAAAATAATACATATATAAAATATACAAATTAATTAAATATCATATAAAAAATAAATTAAACCAAATTAAAAATTAAAATTGAAAATTAAATAAAATAAAATAAAATAAAAATAAAAATAAAACGAAATTAAAAAAAACAACATAATAAAAAATTTCATAAACACGAAATTTTTAAAAACCAAAAACAATAAACAAAAGCAAATAAATAAAAGTTTTATGGCGGATGTGACAGTCCGCAGACTATCCTACGGTCGGCGTACCCTGCGCCGACTGTACATACGTACAATGGCCGGGGTAAGTGGGGGCGTAGTCCTCATTGGACAGTGCGTCCCCCGACGGGTGGCGCACTGCCCAGTGGGTATTGCGTACCCACTGTGCATTAAATACAAAAAGGTGGGGGGGCCGAACCCCCCCCCAGAAACTTCAAAATTTTTTTTTATAAAATAAAAATTTCCCAAATAAATTTCATACGTAGGTACGGAAGGACACAGGCCCGTACGGTGGCCAAAACAAAACATTATACAGTATTAAATAAAAATTTTATATATATGATTAATATAAATTGCATATATCATATCCAGAATATGGTATATGCAATGTATATTATCATATATATAATTTTTTTTTCCAGAATTTTCTTTACTAGTGTAATCGAAGGAAAAATAGATAAACATCCAAAAAATAAATTTTGCAACCATTGAAACCTTTCAAAACAAAGGTTAAATTCAGAATAACAAATGAAACCATTCCCTTTCCTTTGTATTTTCAAAAATTCTAAACACAAGAAGATTGATACAATGATCTGGTTTTTTCTTCCATCATTTTTCTAAAAGGGTTTGCATTTTAAAAACAAATAAATCTGAATATCAAACTATTGAAGTTTAACCTAGGGTTTCAAGAAAATTTTCCCATTTACAAAACTCTTATCATTTAAACAAAATAGATTAAACTAGAAACAATGACACAAGGAAATAAAAGAAAACCTGGTTATTTGCAGCCACCAAATTCCTTGATGCAAAATTTTCCTTTGAACCCTCCACAATTTCTCTTCCCACAATGCAAAGAATTTCCAGCAAGCTTCTATCCAATAGCTCCACCTTCTTCACAGAATTTTTTCTCCCCTTTCCAATTTAATTCCTCAACCAGAAAATAATTCACTAAACTTTCATCAAAATTTTCTCCAACAAATTTCTTGCCTGTCAAAAAAATGAAGCAAAAAGAATCCCCAAATTTTTCTGCCCTAAACTTATAAAACAACATTTCCAAAATAACCTAATGTAACCCTAATTCACTTTCAAATGCAAAAGTTGAATTTACAAGTTAATTTCATTTCCCTTTTATTGGAAGGCCCTAACTTTGACTTTTAAGTAAAATTTCAATTTCTCATAATTCTCTTTTTGATTTAATTTAATTTTACAATTCAAATACACTTACATAACTATTATTAAATTATCTAATAATTAATTCAAACACTTGAGATTTACATTTAATTAAATAAAAAATTTAACTTTAATTAACTTACTCACAAATATTTATTCATTAAATTTAATCCCTTGAGATTTAAATCTAATTAAATAAATATTTTAACTAAACTAACACACTTTCAATTATTTAATAATTAAATCCAATTCCTTGAGATTTAAATTTAATAAATAAATTAATTCAACTTTAATAGACCTACTTACAATTATTTAATAATCAAATTTAATCCCTTGAGATTTAAATTTAATTAAATAAATAATTTAAGTTTAATTTCCATAATCAATTTAAATATAACCAAAGAGCATAATATAAAAATACTATAAAATAAACATTTCTTCCAGCCAATTCAATTTTCAAAAGATCAATTTAAAGGGTTAACACATTACAAAAACATCCAATAAGGTACAACATGACTCAATCATCAACACTGATGACACACTAAGGCTAAGGTGTAGACCTGACACATGTTACCAAGCTACTATCTCCCATTCAACTTAACCGTTGGATCGACACGCTCAAACCTGTGGAACCAGGTGGAGTCGATGTCATGTACCTGCAACCTGTAATCAAATAATCAACATGATATATGCAGTATATAATTCACACCGTGAGGAAGAAATCTCGGATTCGCAGGGCGCTCGCAAGCGAGTGATGCGAACCCGTCTCCTTCACCAATACACTCATCAAAGACAGACACTAATGTCATAACAATATTCTCATAAATAATCACATGATAATTCTACTGTCATCATTAATTCATTAAAGCATGTAAAATAAAATCAGATAATCACATCACATAGTAATAGTTGTCGCTCAAGATTAGCGATCAAAACATCATAATAAAAATGTGTCTAGTATCACAGTAGCTGCAATCCAATCAAAGCATAAAACAACATGAAATGATAAGCAAAACGGAGGGGTATTACATGTTGGATATTTTGTACCTTCTTATTTTGGAGTGGTGATGAATCACATGATAACCATAGGAGGGTGAAGCTCAATGGGGGCTGAGATTTGAAATGATTTGATGGGTAAGTCATGTATCCTGATTGGATTTCTCCTAGATTAGAAGTATGTTTATGTTATTGGTGATTCATACTGTTAAACTCAGATAGAAATGCATTCTTTGAGTTAGTGTTGTTGTTGTGGAGGTTTTTGTTAGTGTCGAGTTAGTTGGTGACTAGAGGTTGTAGGGATTGTCCTTGTATCTGTGTTACTATCTCCTAGCATGGGAGGTGGGCCTTCAGGTACCACTTGGTTGGGAGGAACATGCAGCCTATGTCGTTGGGTCCCCTTTTGTTTTGTAGATTGAGTTGCGAGGTTTTCTAGTGGAGAGCTCGCAGTGGTTTCATTCTTTAGTTTTAGCTTTCTATTTATTCCAGTATAGCTTTTGTTATTATTATTCGCCTCATTTGTTTGTGAGTAGGAATCTTGTAATTGTAATAGTCACATTTGATCTACCTCATTCTTGGAATGAGTATTGTAATCTAATTTTAAGTTAATGTAATCTAGAACTTATTATATGTTATCCTAGTGTTAGAAACTTTTATTATTTGTGAGTATTTGAAATTAAATGTATGGTTAATAATTTAATAAATGATTTGAGTGCAAGTGGTGTGCATGTGTTGGTTATAGATTTAATCTTGTCACATGGTGTGATCGTGGTAGGGCATTACACATGGTATCAGAGCACTAGGATCATACATTGGATCCTTTGGGTACATTTGTGTCCACTATGTTTTCCTTGTCAATTTTTTAGTGGAGTGTTAAGTGATCGCGTGCTCATGGATTTTACATTAGCATGATGTTCTCTAAGAAAGAGAGTAGCATGTAGGTAACTTGATATAAGGTTATGGTTGGAAAGTTAAGATACGTATCCCATGGATTATGGAGTTGGATATTCTTGTGGGATTATGTATGTAGTTGTACCCCCTTGTAAATATAAGAAACCAGTAACCTTATCTTGTTTGCATGTTGTAGATACCTCATACTTGATTTGTGTGTCCATGAGATGGTGGTACTTGGTACCCATCCATGGGGAAAAGTCACATTTTGTTGTGGGATTAACCATACCATTATGTGTGTTTGCATGTTTGTAACCTGATTGAGGGCCAACCCATGTGAGGTTGAATCTTATATATAGGAGTAACCAAAAGTAGCTCTTTTTCTTTTGGTTCTCTAGATCCTCAATCCGTGAAGGGATAGTAGCAGCCACAAGTTTTCTTGGGTGGAGTTTGTAGCATATGCATAATGCGGGGCAGAGTATCTCATCTCAACCAATCCTCATAAATCGTACCCACTAATTTCCCTCATGTTGGATTAGGATAGTTGATCTGTATGTGTTAGCCTAATCCCCACAGAGTTGAGTATTGCAACATGGTTGTTAGTTATGCCTAGACATCCATAGAGGCGATGATCTGGAATTATAGAGTTAACCTCGTCTATATGAGAGGTGATTCTTGATAGCCCCATAGTGATATTATCGTATTACACTATGTATATGTACCATATCTGCATGTGTTCCAACATGATGCAAGAGATACGATGCCACAACTTACTCACGTTCTAACATAGTGATGGTGATGATGTCATGTTACATGATGCCATGTGCTGAGACATGTGAAGGTGCATTATGATATTTTCTTTCTTAGCCTACTTGTGTGATGAGCGTTATGGGGCCTCGAACACTCGTAGAGGGATCCTCATGGTTTGCTTGACCATGTTGGTTAGGTAGTGTATGGGTAGATCCTAGCCATGTATACCTTTGGCTACAATGAGTTCCTATGCGTGTCTTCTCCAAGGGGTATTTCTTATGGGGTGAGTTCTACATGTGACTACTACCATGGACCCACACACACACTGCCATGTGGCATGTGATCAGTACATGTCTTCTCCAGCTGGCATATGACTAGATAGAGTGATGATGTTTTGTTAGTCATGGATACACTCTGGGTCATGAGGATAGCATGCTTATTCCACATCAAATGAGGGATATTATCATTCTAGCAAGATGTTGTTTCCTCTTTCCTCGTTAGTGGCTAGTATTTAGTCACATAGTATTGTATAGTAAAAATTTAAAGATTGTGAACTTTCTTTGGGTTATTGATGATTTTTTCAGTTGATGGTGAGGGTCGACACTTTGTTATATTTGATTGTGAGGGCTTAGCCACAATTTGTGATCTTAATTTCTTATAACCCTAGTGGTTATATATTTGATTAAGTGTTGAAATTATGCGTATTTATTTCTTATTGTTGAAATGCAACTTTAATTTTCTCTTCTTTATGATCTTGGTGGCTAAGCTAGTTATCTTTGTTTTTTTCAAAGTTGGTTATGTGTTGTATTGTGATTCCTCTCCAAGGTTGTATGAGACAAACTTGGTGAGTGTGTACGAGGAAGTAGATGTAGGAAATGTTGAGAATGGGGGTATGTGAGGCTATTATGCAACTAGAACCCATTACTGACCTATGTGTGATGACTATCTCTTGGAAGCTAATCCCCTTACACAAAAAGAGACAAGTCATTGTGGTCTTGCTTGGATGGTCTCACCTTTAGTGTGGCCAAACACCATCAAACCACTGATTGTGATGTTGTTTAATATTATATGGTTATATGTTCTTGGTATGATGTTTTCTGATGTCCTGATGGACCCTTGTGTTACCTCATGTTGTGATTTCTAGTGTTATTTTTTTGTATGTATATGTATTATGCATGTTTAATCATGGGTATGGTACTTTATTTCTGAGTTTCTGTAAAGTTAATTTCACCTTTGGTTGTGACTTCTTTCTTGGGTGGTGTGTATAGGATGTCTGGGAGAGGTGTTCATGGAGATGAACATCCGATCTCTTCTTCTCTGAGGCTCCACCAACAAAGTTGTGTGGAGCATTTGGTTCCTTGGTTATGTACTTTGATAGAGGAATTTCTTACCAAGCTAGGCTCTAGACAAGAGTGTGGTATGCAACCACAACACTCTAAACCTAAGCCTAAGGTGTCACAACCTCAACCTGGTGGTAGTGATTCTCTAATTAGAAAGAACCGAAACTAGAGGTGTTGTAAGCGTTTCCATTTGGAGAGGTCGGCACAATGTGTGAAGGCAACAGTGGGTAAGGGTACAAGATGTTACAATTGCGGCCAATAGGGTCTCTTAGTGAGACAGTGTTCTGAGAGGAACACACCTGGAACCAGTCAGAGATCAACAATTACTAAGCCAACAAGGAATGATGCAGGAAGGACTAGTGGAACGAGTGCAGCGGTTGATCATCATCAAATAGAGCATCAGGGTACAGATGTGGAGATTACTAGAGGTGGACAAGCAACTGTTTTGGGAGCTCATGAAAATCCTATGATACAAGAGGCTGAGGAAGTGCCTTCATTGTTGTTTTCATTTCTTCGAATCTTGTTATGTTAGGTTATGTGTTTTGAGACTATGTGATTGTTTAGTTAGATAATTTATTTGGCTTGGAGGATTATAACTTTGGATATTGTTACTTTTATGTTGGTGTGTGTACTGGTTTAGTGTTGGAACCATGGATTATGTGTGTTTTGTGAAATTTCATACTAGGGAATTTTTGTAGGCTTCCAGGAGTAAGCCTAACCCTAGGGGGGGAGAATGTAATACCCCTCTATTTTTCTCTTATGTTAGATTAAGATGCTTTATTATTTTATAATTTCTTCTAAACCGACATGAACTATGTGTGTTATGAGATGTAATTTCCTTGATGTTATACTTGACATGCTTTGATTAAGAATATTATTAGTTTATTATGACATGATTATTGCTTATAAATTTTATTAATGATAGAAGTGTCAGTTTGGTGATATTATATTGGTGAAGGGGACAGGATTGCATCACTCGCTTGTGAGCACCCTGTGATTCTATGATTTCCTCTTCATGGTGTATTTTATAATGATTTTATATGTATGTGCTATTGATGCCTTGGATACAGGTTTTCAGGTACATGACATCGACTCCACCTGGCTTCATAGGTTTGAGCATGTCAACCCAATGGTATGATGATTGGTAGATACTAACTAGGTTACCTATGTCAATTCTAAACCCTAGCTTTCGTGGGTTATCATTTGAGTCAGTTGTGTCTTTGTGGTGCTTGCTTTAATGTTATTTTAATTCTGAAGGGCTCTTGAGTATGGAAATAAATACTTCAAATTATTGCTTTAAGTAGTGTTGATATTTATTTAAATTAAAATTATACATTGTGGATAAAAGTTTTTATTTAAGTTAATTAATTGGTTGATTTATTTAATTAATTAAATTTAATCCAATGGGTTGAATTTATTTATTAAATAATTAAAAATAATTAATTAAATATGTTGTTGAGAAAATTAAGAGCAAAGCATAAATTAATTTAATTTTAAATTACAAATTTCAATTAGTTTTAATTAATTTCATTTTGGAATTAAATTATAATTAGAAATTATTTTAACATGCAAAAGGCTTTGAGAAAATATCTATGGTTGTTCAAAATATATTTTCAATTTGACATTTGTGTGAGAAGAATTAATTATTTATTTTTGGTTGAGAAATTTTTTGGAGGGAATTTAATCGAGGGAGGAAAGAAATTTCTTCATGGGAGATTTTTGGAGAGAGGTTTTTGTTGAAAATTTGGAAAAACAAAGGGGATTCTCATGAATTTTGGGGGTTTTCTGTATTTTTACATCTTCTTGGAAGTGGTGATTTTGGGGAAAGCTTTGGAATTGATATCTAAAGGGGAGGCTCTACTCTAATCTTCATCTTCTTCAAGCTTCAGGAAAACAAGTTCCTTCAAGTTTAATTTTATTTATTTAATTGTTCGAGAAAGATTGTCTATACAAAAGTTAATTCTATAGAAGCTTTGCTTAAAATGGTTTTAATTGACATTGATAGATTGTCTGTGCAAGAAGATTTTGTGTTTTGATTGTAGAAGCTTTAAATTGATTAAAAAAAAAAAATTAAGGCTTCCTTATTGTTGAATTTATGTGAAAAAACTCAAAGGAAAACAATTTGTGATTTGAGAAATTATTTTAGTTTTGAAAGCTTCTGTGTAAATTTAGAGGAAAGAGATTTTTTTGTAATCTTCTAGGATTTGTTTAAATTTTCCTATAGAAGTTTTGTTAAATTATCATATGAGAAGTCTGTGCAACTTCTCTTTTAAAAGAATGAAATTGAAACCCTTTCATAAATTCCCCTAAAGAAAAATTGGTTGCCTAGTTAAAATTTGCCTGTAGATGGCTTTAGCCAAATTTTTTTCCCCAATTTGATTTATTGTTGAAATTCAATAAATATATATGCAATATATAAATATTAATATATATATATATCTATAAACTCACACATATATATAATATATATATTTATATTGTCTTATTTTTTTTATACACCTTACGACAACCTGTAGATCACTTGGCAGGGTTCCGTATTCATTTTGGCCTGAGTTTGTTTTGATTCCAAAATGGATTCCATTGTTATATGTACATTGGTGTTGGGGGAGGTGGGTGAAATACCACTGCTGCACCCCGCAAGGGAGGTGGATGGTGCTATTTCCACCGCCCTCCCCATAATTGGGTGTGGTGGAGTTACCACACTCCACCCCCATTACTATGGGGTGCGGTTGTGGTAAGCCAACAGACACTTTCCCCCTCCTTTTATTTAATAAGAGGCTTTATTTTATTGCATCAAACCTGCGATTCCATTTCCAATGGAATTTAATTCATTTTTTTATATATAAGTTCGCTTTTCGCTAATTCATTTTTTAATAAATTCATTTATTTCAAATTCTAGATTTTGCTTGATGTTAAATACAAAATATATTGTTATATATATTGTGTATATCTATAATATATATATATATATATATACATATATATATATATATATACATATATATATATATATATATATATATTTGTTAAATAAATATTATTTTTTTAGTTTTAAATTCTGAGACAATTAATGTTATGAAAATTTATTGATTTTATGTATATTTTCTCCAAATGTAATCTAAACGATAAAGTTGCATGCATATTTATTGAATAGAGGAAATACGATTACATTAGTTATAAATATATTCGAGAACTGAAGATTAGATAATTGATTGGTTACATCTGTTAATAGATGCATGTAAATGCATGTATTAGGTGAAATTATAATACTCTATTTTTTAAAAGAGAAAATTATAATTTATTTAAATAATGAGAACTGTTTGAGGAAATTGATATTTTATTGAGTATAAAATTGAGAGAATTGGAATAATAAGTGGAATGATGTTCTTATTGTTATTTAAGTTAAATTGAGATATTTGAAGAGCCTCTTAGTTAATATGTTGAATTTTCTCCTTCGTCCTTATAAGGCTTCCTATTAAATTAGAGAAAAATTGTGTAACTTGTCTTATTATCCTTGCTTATCACTAAATGTGAAAGGATTTAGTAAATCCAAATCTTAGATATAATTATTGTGTTGATTTCTTATGTGGTTCGTATAATTGCAATTAGAGGAAATAAATATTTAATTAAGTGTATTGCGGGAATACGTATTTAAAAGATATATATAATATGTTAGTAGGAACAAAGGTTTTAATATTTTAAATTGAGGAAATAAGGGAAATGGTTAGCATGTTGTTTATCTATGTTTGGAAGAGCCTTTTTAATTCATTAGTTAAATGGGGATAATTGTGTGGTGTGAATTGTTATAGGTTATTTTGTTGACTATATGCAAGGTTGTGATAAACTAGAATATTGTAAAAATTAAACTATTATGTCTCTATGATGTGTTTGAGATATCTTCTGTGGTATTTAGGGGTTATTGAAAAGAGGTATTAGATGAGTTATTGTAATTATTCCTAATTGGGAATGTAAACTTTGAGAGTTGTCATTTCATGGTCTTGTCTTTTGTAGTTCTCTATGGTATTAAGGTTTGTTGTTTTCAGTGAGTCATCCAACTTCTATGAACGGGGAATGGTTTGTTCTTCTTTGAATGGATTGTTACATATTTCGTACCTTCTTAGTTTGGAGTGGTGATGAATCACATGATAACTATAGGAGGGTGAAGCTCAATGGGGGTCGAGATCTGAAATGATCTGATGGGTAACTCATGTATCTTGAGTGGCTTTCTGCTAGGTTAGTAGTATGCTTAGGCTATTGGTGAGTCATACTATTAAACTGAGATAGAAATGTGTTCTTTGAGTTACTGTTGTTCTTGTGGAGGTTTTTCTTAGTGTTGAGACAGGTGGTGACTAGAGGTTGTAGGGATTGTCCTTGTATATTTATTATTGTCTCCTAGCATGGGGGCTGGGCCTTCGGGTACCACTTGGCTAGGAGGAACATGCGCCCTACCCTGTTGGTTCCCCTTTTGTTTTGTAGATTGCATTGCGAGGTTTTCTAGTAGAGAGCTCGTAGTGGTTTCATTCTTTAGTTTTAGATTTGTATTTATTTCAGTATAGCTCTTGTTATTATTATTCCCCTCATCTATTTTCGAGGAAGAATCCTGTAATTATAATAGTTAGGTTTGATCTACCTCATTCCTAGAATGAGTATTGTAATCTACTTTTAAGTTAATGTAATCTATAACTTATTATATGTTATCCTAGTGTAAGAAATTTTTTTTCTTCGTGAGTATGTCAATTAAATGTATGGTTAATAAATTAATAAATGCTTTGAGTGCAAGTGGTGTGTATGTATTGGTTATAGATGTAATCTTGTCACGTTACCTTAGAGGTTTTTGCAAAGCATTGTGCATCTTCTTTCATAATAATACACTTTTAAGAAAAAAAATTGTACGCTTCCGTGTTGTGTTGCAACTTCCATTAGGGTCTCGTGGTGGGGCATTACATTATATATATATGTATATTCATGTATATATATTTATATATTTGATTATACTTATTTACTTGGAAATTTTAGTAAATAATTACTACTATATATATAATATATATATTGGTATATATATAATCATAGGATTATGTATATATTCAGTATGTATATATTTAAATATATATATTTAGTGATATTTTAAATAGGTTGATACATTAAATGCACACTTAGATTATTTTAAAATGATATGGTTTGAATAGAAGAAATAGATGATTTTAATGTAATATGTTTTAATAGAAGAAATAAATGTTTTTATCCAAAAGTAATTGAAGAATTGAAATGTGAGATAGTTTAAATTTCCTTCTTTGTCTGAAAATGGATTTTATTAAATTAGTTATTTAAGGCAATAATTTATTGTATTTTATTGAGGGAAGTGGAGTTAGGAAATTTGAATGATAGATTTATTTCTTGTTTAAAGTGCCTTTTTGATGTGATTTATTTTGTTCATGTTCTGGGAAAGTTTATTAAGGTGTTAGTTGTTATTTTTTTAAAGGCTTCCAGATGGGGTATCTTAATCTTTGGGGTTTTTGTATCTTATTGTTATCCCTTTTGAGTTTCCTTGGGTAGTGTGTATAGTGTAATGCCCCGCCAAGTAACCTTAAAAGGAAGTTGCAATTAACATCATAAGCAAACCAATTTTTTTTATAAAGTGCATTTAACATACACATTCACTTACTAGTTAACAACAACTTCTTAGGCTACAAGGTTAGGATTACTTAAACCCACACATACATATTACATATAACCATAGCATTATGAACCTTATGATATAAACATCATACATCATAAGAATACCACATAACATAATAAGATAATCAACCAAGATACAATCTCATAAACATTATCTTAATCCATTAGTTACATCACTCATTCCCAAAATAAGGCAATAGTACATAAGATTACAATTAAAAAATTCTACCTCATAAACATAAGAGGGATAAAAAAACTTATACAAGTTAAAATATTACAATGCAAGATAATACAACAAGAACCGTGAGCTGTCCATCTGGATGTCTCGCCACCAAGTACTGAACATCGATGGGGACCCAACGGTTTTGGTGCATGTTCCACCCAACCAATGTGGTACCCGAAGGCCCACCCCCCATGCTAGGAGATAGTAACAAAGTAACATGGACAAAGATCTACTACCTCTAACCAAAGGCAAACTCAAACTGACTCATACTGTTATAACCAATCAAATGAATTAACAAGTACAAATCAAATACAACTCAAGTATAATATAAGTACAAATCAAATACAATACATGTACAAATCAAGTACAATACAAGTACAACTCCAACATCATTGATATAGGTCACATTGCTTCCAGACATCAAGTAGATCAAGTATGTTCAAATAACCATACACATAAAATAATTAACAAGAGTTGTCATAGATAGAGTGTCATCGCAAGGTTTGTCATGAGATTTCCTTTGGGAATTCTTCATGGGCTCCGACACAAGTAATCCTGGTGGCCTCAACCGAATCCTGGCACTCATACTCACTCAAGCAGAATCAACTACCACTTGCAAGAACAAGATAGTTGATCTTGCCATTCTAGGCCTTCTCACTCATCCCACGTCTATACGAGCCCTTGTGTCTATGAGTGAGGATTAAATTATCTTGATTAGTGTGATGTTAGTCCTAATCTTCTAAGTACATTATTTTAATTATCACTTGTTTAAATCACTCTTGAAGGTTATCCAATTTACCTATTTGGGCTCTGGCGCCTAACAGAAGCCACTCTTCTATTCGACAACACACACCCAAACAATCCACCAAGGGAACCACAAGTGCATACCAACTAGGCATCATAATCCACTCCAACACAAGGAGGATACAAATAAAAGAAACTCACTCCAAACATCTTGGAGGAAACAACACATAGTCCACTCCTTTCACAGGAGGCAACAAGATGAAACCACATAACAAGGTCACTCCATACAAGGAGACACGGATCCCATAATCCGCTCCTAAACCAAGGAGGTGCAAACATCCCCATTCATGAAAACCAGGTAAAATCAAAAAGACGCCATGCACTACCCAAGGGAAAACAACTGAATGGCATAAAGATTCAACAACCGTTATCCTCTAAGTTCATCTGGAAGACTTATAATTTAGGACTAACAGTAAATCCCAAAACCAACAATGCAACTTAACAATATTGCAACAAAAGCATTCAAGTCATCAATCAAATCTAATATTTGGATTTCCTAAATCCATACTCATTCAATAGGTAGTGTTGACAAAGTCAAAGACATGATAAGTAGATCATCTAAAATAATCATAACCCCTATTTCCCTTTTCATTATTGAAAATATAAAATAATTAAACTTACTTCCCTTTACTGAATACAAACAATTAAATCTTTTAAGATAATCATGAGGAAGATACTACTTTTGGATATACTAAATCCATATCTCTTTCATAATTCAATCACAATGATTCAATTAATCTAAATAGAAATTAATAAATAAAATAATTGATTGCCTCATCAATAAAACAACTTCTTAATTTACTTTTAAATTGACACAAATCCATGCAAGTAAACTCTTTTCATTTCCTAACCAACTCTTACATTTCATTCAATTTCCTATTTAGAACATGCAATCACTTTAATATAATAAAATATTTTTTCTCTATACATTTTCTACGCAAACTAATCATTTCTTTTAAAACACTAATAATACGCAATTTGCAACCAATAAAATAAAATAATATAAAATATTATTTATTCTCTCAAATGGATATATACCTTCACTATATATATACTAAATATAAATTAATATATTTAAATATATTTAATTATTAACATATATTCTATTCTTTACATAATATCAAATTGTTTAATTCAAAATAAAATATCCCTTATCATTAATTTTCTAAAATATCAATATATTTTTCCACTTAAATCAAATTAATAATTGGACCTTTTACACATGAATTTAAATTCCACAATTAAATTTTAAATTATGCATTCTTTAAATCAAATATTTAACTCCCTCAATTAAATTTTAACATGCCATTTTAAAATAAACAATAATTTTCCCATACGCTTATAATTTTAATTCCACTAATCTAATATACAAATTTTATTTAAAATAATATAAATAAATATAATACTTTGGTATTATAAATTATAATATAAAATATTATTAAATAATATTTTAATATTATAATAACAATACCTAAAATATTAATACTTATAAATATCAATTTATTATTATTTTATTTTCAGAACAGCCATGGGAAAATAAATTAACAGCAGTCTCATGTTTCAAGCATAACTCAAAAAATAGGATTTGGGTATTTGCAATTTTTTGATAAGGATAAGAAAATTTCAGAATGCAAAAACCCTTTAAATTTCCTAAAAACCCAGTTTGTGAAAGTGAAGTTATAGGCGACGCAATCAGACCATTTTACCATGAAAAATATAACTATACTACAGATTTTAATATCCGATTTTTAATAATAAAGAGAGGGTTTCATTTTCTAAAAAACATTCTAAATGCATTGTTCAATCTCTATGTTTTATTTCAATAACAACAAAAATCTATTTCCCTAAATAATTTAAATTCAACTAAGGTTTTCACAATTTTCACTCAATAATTTTCACAAGTAAAGACTGTAAATTTATTTAATTCTTTTCTTCTAATATCAAATTTATTTTCTAAACCAGATTTAACAAACAAATATTTAACTATTACTATTTTTAAAGAAAAACAATCAAGATCAATAAAACACAAAGAGGAAAACCTGGTACTAGAAGCTACAGGAAGAGATGAATTTCTGATGCAAACCTCCTCCAAAGATTTCCTGAATTTTCTTCAATCCTCCAATGAATCCAATCCAAAACCAAACAAATACAAACAATCTTTCCTTCAATCAATTCTATAATCAAAACTTTCTTCAAACCCTTGTGCAAATTTTCCAAAATTTCTTTCCTGCTGTAAAAATGTATTTTTTCCTTCTAAAAGATTTTTCTGCCCTAAAATTAAAACATGTATTCTTTATAAATCAAAAATACCTAATACAACCCTAATTCACATTACATGCAAATTAGATATTTCAATTTCAATTTTTACAACCCTAATTCACATTACATGCAAATTAGATATTTCAATTTCAATTTCAATTTCAATTTCAAATTTCAATTTCAATTTCACTTTTCGAAAACCCACTTTCAATTTAAAATGCAATTTGAAATAATAAATTAATTTCCAAAGTTGCAACCAATTTCCCAAATAAGCATTTAATTACAATTTCTAATTTAATTCCCACACGTTGAAATTAAATTCCAAAATTAATTTTAATTGTTTTATTTCCTTTCATTCTCCTGCATCACGTTTAATTAATTAATTTAATTATTTAATAACTAAACTCAACCCCCTTGGATTAAATTTAATTAATTAAATAATTTAAATATAATTACTTAATTTAAATATAAACTTTTATCCACATTCCATTATTTAAATTAAATAACCATCAACATGATTTAAATGCAATTATTCTAAATATCTATTTTTAAATCAAGAATTCCTCAGAATTAAATAATCATCAAAGCAAGATAGACAATGGCTCGACACACACGACTAATGACACACTAAGGCTAGGGTGTAAACTTAACACATGTTACCTAGCTACTATCTCCCATTTAACTTAATCGTTGGATCGACACGCTCAAACCTATGAAACCAGGTGGAGTCGATGTCATGTACCTACAATCCTGCAACCAAGTAAACAACATCATACAATATATCCAGCATATAATACACACCGTGAAGAAGAAATTACGGATTCATAGGGCACTCGCAAGCGAGTGATGCGAAACCGTCCTCTTCACCAATACACGCATCGAAACTGACACTTCCATCATAATTCCAATAATCTCATAATAACATCTCATGTAAACTCTACAACATCATTAATCCATAATACATGTGAAACAATAATTAGATAAATACATCGCACAATAATGTTGTCGCTCAATAGTAGCAATAAAAACATTATAACAAAATGTATCAAGTATCAAAGTAATTGCAACCAAACATAGCATAAAGCAACTTGAACAAGAATCAAAACGGAGGGGTATTACATATAGTTTTTTTCAGTTAATCACCTCGTTACCACGAATAGGGATGTGATACCTTTATGTTCTAGATAGGTATTTAGTATCCTTATGTGTGCACTAGTTTATCCTTGGTTTGTTGATTTGTTCAATGTGTTTTATGAGGGGAATAGATTTTACTGAGGGCCAACACAGAAAGTGGTGTCAAGGTAGCTCATTGTGAGTTAGTTAATCTAGTGATAATGTAAATAAATATATTAGGGGAATGGGTAGTATTTAACACTTAATAAAATTAATTATGCCCCACTCATTGACTCAAGGGTTTGTATAGACTTGGGATGACATGAGAAGGCCTGGAATGACAAGATCGTTATCTTGTCTCTATGAAAGATAACTGATTTTGCATTGGATAGCATGTGGGGCCGAGAGTCATGAGAGGATACCAGGATAACCCAAGTTGGGGGTCAGGGCATAGGAATATTTTTTACAATAACCCATGCAAATTTGTGATGAAATTCCTCCTAAGTCAACAGTATGTTTGGTTCAGTGATGCAATGGATTAGTTAACTCTAGAATCAATGTAACTATTGTGATAGTGTTATAATTGTATTTGATTATGTGTTAGCCTGTGTCTAGAGGAAGATGGTCTTGTCTAGGAATATTTATTACTATCTCCTAGCATGGGCAATGGGCCTTTGGGTACCACTTGGTTGAGTGAATATGCACCTTAGTCCATTGGGTTCCCTTCTTTGTTTGTGATGGCGAGGTTTCTAGTTGGAGAGCTTGTGGATTCCAATTATATTTCATGCTTTATATTCATTTCAGTTGATTCTTGTAATTTTTATTGCTCATTTGTAATCGAGGTGGAAGATTATATTTTTTAATCATGATTATTTGTTCTACCTCATTTGGGGAATGAGAGATGTAGTGTTCTTTGTTAAATTATTGTTATATGAAATCTTATTGTCTCTCTTTTGTTATGATGTAATTCATTAGGTATGGAATGTATGAGTGCTTAATTTCTTAAGTAGAAAAATGTTATGGATGAATTTATGATTTATGTATGAGTTTAAATGTAATCTTGGTCTCATAGTCTTCGAGGTTGTTTGAATTGGGAAGTGAACTTGCATGTTAATTATACTTTAAATAAATAAATGAAAATTGTTTGTGTGTTTGAGTAGTTAATTTCAACTTCCTCAAGGGTTACATGGCAGGGTTTTACATGTTTACACAATTAATTATATTTGGCTGGGGAAATTACAATCCTCTGGTAAATTTTAAAATATTCTCTTATAGAAAAACTTATTTAAAAGAGAATCTTTTGGAACAATCAATTTGATATATATCTATTTATGTATATATATATGATAATATATACATATATATATATATATATATATATATATATACAAATACATGCATATACATTTTTTTTGAAAGCCTTTGTGAAAATTTTATTGACAAAATAACCCAGATTAAGGAAATTTGTACATGCCTTTTCAAAAAACACGGGGTTTTAAATTAAAATGTAATTGTTTTAAAATTTGTTTTGGGGGAAGATTGGGGGATGCCCCACAAACACCCCCATAGTGAGGTGACTGGGGAGGTAGAACCCAAAACTTCCTCCACAACTGTGCCCCCTATATGGGGTTTAGCTGCTTCCAACCCATGCCTTAACAATGGCCGCGAATGGGATATCGTTCGCTCTTCTAAATTGGTTCAATTTTATTTAAATTGATTTGTAATGTATATAAAATATAATATATAAATATATATTTGCATAAATATATATACCTAAATATATATTTATATTTTTATTGTAGAAGTTGTTAAAACCAACTTCAGACTCCAAGGTCAACTGCAGGAAAATAGATACTTGTCACAAGGAAGAGAATGGATGGAGAAAACAAACAAGTGTTTGAAGAAATATTCAACCACAAAGAAAGTATTGATTGATTGATAGATGGATAATTACAAAGAGTACATATGCCTGATTATATTGGCAAGTGCTAAACCTAAAATGCAAAGGATGTTGCCAAGTGTTCAAATCACACTTCATGTGACAACAAGAAATCCTAACCAACTACCTAGGGAATGATAACAAGATGGAGATAAGTTCTAGAAAAGACAACTCATCTTTTAGAAGGGAATCTTATCTCAACAACTTTATCAAATGATTAAATGCAACTTAGGAGTAATATGATTAATTAAAACCTAAGTTAACTTATGCTAGTGTAATAATTAATTAATTAATTACACTAACACCCCCCCATAAGTGCAACTTAGGGAGGAAATGAAAAATGCAATGATTATGCATGATGATGATGGGTCCCAGTTGATGGCCATTTTAGGTACCCAAGTACCAATGTAATGCAAACTAAACTAACTGAGGTAAAGGAGAAAACCCAGTGGGAAAAAAACTCCTCCCCAAAATAGAATGCAAAGAGAAACTAAGTGATGAAGGATGGAGGACTCCATAAGACCCCCCAAGGACACCATCCATCACAAAGATATATGAAATAACCTCCCCAAGAAGAGATGAAGAAAGAGACCACAGATCCCCCCTGGAATGAAGTAGCCCCAAAATAACTAGAGAAACTACATCTCCTGAAAGAAGTGATAGGGAAGAGGCCGAATGAAAGCAATCTCTGAAGGTGAAGTAGGTGTAGCCCATGATGTCTCCACAGAAGTAGGTGTGCCATCAACAAATGAAGAAGTCAAAGCGGGTGAAGACTGAATATGAAGCTCCAAAGATGGATGATCAACTAGATCCTGCTGCACTAAAATAGAATAAACTACACCTGTAGTCATAGAAGTATCAACAATTGCAATAGTAGGTGAATGAGATGGAATGGATTGCTCAAGAGCACGATCTGAAGTGAGAACTCCAATGTTCAAATAGCCAAATGTCTCCTCTAAATGATGATTCACACTAGAAGTGTGATGAACAGCTGTAGAATAGAAGCACCATTAGTAGTAAAATTTGCAAAGGAATACAACCGAGATGAGTGATCCACCACCCTAGTAGCAATAATTTCTCTACTCTCCAAGTCTTTGATGATAACTGAATCAGGTGTGAACTCCACAAACCTCCCATTGCCTCCATGTGTGATCTGATATATAGAAAGAAGGTTCTTCATCAAATGAGGAACACACAAGACATCCTGCAAAGTATTGTCCCCAAAACTAATAGACCCCTTCCTTGTAACACTCATGTAGGTATTGTTTCCCATCAAAATAGGAGACATAGTGTGAGACTCAAAGGAAGTGAACATAGACTATGTAGAAGCCATATGATGAGATGCTCCTGAATCTAGAAGCCATCCCCCTGATCCAAGACTCGAAGAAGCACAAAGAGCATGTACCTTCATATCTGATGAAGTATGTAAACTAGTTGTGCCCCTATCATGTTGTACTAAAGAAGAAGGAGGAGGAGGAGGAGGGGAAGGAGATGATGTAGACATCCTAGAAGGAAAATCAATCTGATGTTTCTGAAGAAGATTCTTTAGCTCATGAATGTCCTTCTTGTAGCAATTATGTTCTGCATGTCCTTCTCTCTTGCAATCTGCACATGGGCCCTTCTCCTTCCTAAATGATTTCCCCTTAGAAAAGGATGATGAATATGAAGACTCCTTCTGCTGCTCATAAGATATGAAATCCTTTTGTTTTGTTTCATTCCTTTTCCTATAGAAGCCTTCTGATCTCCAAGCTCCTGTGATGCAATAAGTGCATGTGATGAAGAGGGCTTCAACTTTCCCATATTGGCCAACTTGGCATGCTCTTGAGTGAGAGAAGATGCAAAATCATCAAAAGAAGGCATAGTAAATCTAGTACCAAGTGCATCCCTAGTAGCATAAAAGGTAGAAACAAAAACTGAATAATCTGGTCCAAGCTTAGAAAGAATTGACAATATCAACTGAGAGTCTTCCTTCTACACACCACACTGTGACAATTGTAGTCTAAGAGATTTGAGTTTGGTGAAAAACTCCTAGACGCTGTTAAAATAACTAGGATTTAAGCCAATAAGCTCATTCTCTAACTGAAACCCTCTCATAGTATCCTGCTTCCCAAACAAAGACTGCAAAGTAGTCCAAATCGCATGGGGTGTAGTGCGAGACTCAATGTTAAAAGGAAGGTCAGAAGAAAGATATAGACATAATGTACCATAAGCTTCATCACGCCTATTAAACCACTTTCTCTTTTCAGCAACATTTGTAGGTTCAATTTCTATGCCCACGGTTACCCTATACAACCCTTTATGTTTCAAGTGAATCTCCATTTTTTTTGTCAAACCAAAATAGTTGAATGGAGTAAGGGGTGAAATATTATGTGTATCCATGACATAAAACAACAATATATACTCTCAAATAAAATAAAATAAAAATTGAATTTAACCTGCAGAAAACAAGTTTTCTAGCAAAAATTGTTTATTTCTAATTTGATTTTTGGAAAATCTACTCACTGTTTGTAGACAAAAATAAAAACCAACAAATATTTTGATGCTAGAAATAGAACCCAGAATTGTTTCTTGATCCAACAAGCTGAAGATGAAAAAAATAAAAATTTAACCTTCAGCTAGGAGAAAAATGACGCTCGACACTTTTTAAACTACGATTTTCTCTAGATTTGTGTAAGATATGTAAAATCCAAAAGATACCTAGTTTAGATTTCGACACTGGCTACAAAACCTAGAAATCATTTTTCTTGCAAATAAGTGAAAACTAGATTTTTGAAGCAAATATGATGATGGCTCCAATAAAAAACGGCATGCAACAAACCCTTGTAGCTCCAAATAGCTCCAAACTCTTCAAACAAGGACAGGCATGTAGCAGGAAAGCTCTGATACTATGTAGAAGTTGTCAAAACCAACTTCAGACTCCAAGATCACCTGCATGCAAATGGATACCTATCACAAGGAAGAGAATGGATGGAGAAAACAAACAAGGGTTTGAAGAAATATTCAACCACAAAGAAAGTATTGATTGATTGATAAATGGATAATTACAAAGAGTGCATATGTCTGATTATATAGGCAAGTGCTAAACCTAAAATGCAAAGGATGTTGCCAAGTATTCAAATTACACTTCATGTGACAACAAGAAACCCTAACCAACTACCTAGGGAATGATAACAAGATGAAGATAAGTTCTAGAAAAGACAACTCATCTTCTAGAAGGGAATCTTATCTCAACAACTTTATGAAATGATTAAATGCAACTTAGGACTAATATGATTAATTAAAACCTAAGTTAACTTATGCTAGTGTAATAATTAATTAATTAATTACACTAACATTTATTTTGTGATTTAGAAAATTATATTTGGTTTTAAATATTTAAGTAATATATATATATACAATACATGGGTAAAATCACAATAGTATGTCACACTTTTGGCCTAGGAAATAATCCTAGTTGAACAAATTTTGGTTGAATGCGGTTCGGGCAAATTGGTTTCGGTCGAAACAAAGTGCCAGTGATGTGGAATGTACGTGGCACCCCCCTTTCACCTGAAAGTGTTTTGGCCGAAATTATTTCAGCCGAAACATATTCGGTTGAAAGGCATTCAACCGAAACAAGGAAAATAAAAACAAAAAAAAAGAAGGCCCGCATTCATTTGGACATTCAATCGAATGTTGTTCTATTGAAATAGGGTTGGCTGAATGAACCTGCTGGAGGGAGGAACTACAAAGTTTGGACAACGACCCACTTCAGCTCCCAGGTTCTCCTCTATAACTACTTTACCAAATGGGTTCAAACCCAGGTTATTCAGAAAATGTTTTGAATTAGGGGATTTCCAAAGCATAGTGAAGGGTTTCAATCTTAGCAAGTTTTGTTATTCTAGTGAATTTGGAATTTGTGGTTATGAGTTTTTTTCATTAAAAGAATGAGTAATATGTTGTTTTTGATTAGGGTTTGAAGAAAAATGGTGAAATAAAATCAGTAACTACATCTGGTAAAGGCATTTCTTTGAAAAGCTTAAGAGCCTCATCAAGAACACTATTTTGTGCATATCCAACAATCATTGCATTCCATGAGAATGCATCACATTTAGAAATTTTGTTGAACAGTTGACATGCCTTCTATTTGCTTCCACATTTTGCATACCTATCTATCAAGGAACTTGCAACTACAGCATCTGACAAAAATCCACTTTCCATTATGTTTTTATGAATGTCCATACCTTGTTCCAAAGCTCCCAATTGGGTATAGGATGGGAGGATGTTGGAAAATTTTGTGGAGTTTGGTTCCTCACCTACCAATTGTATTTTTTAGAAAGTCTCCAAGGCCATTTCTACAAGCCCGTTTTGTGTATATCTTGTAATCATCACATTCCATGAGACAACATCTCATAGAGGCATATCTTTGAAAAGTTTCAAAGCCTTGTCAAGAATCTCATTTTGTACATACCCCACAATCATTGCATTCCATGAGACAACATCTCGTTGAGAAATTTTGTAAAATAATTTATATGCCTTCTCTATTCTTCCATGCTTTTCATACATATCTATCAGGGCACCCAAAACTACAAAATCTAACAACTTCCACTTTTCACTATCTATTGATGGAGGAAAATACCCTATTTTAATGCTTCCACTTTGGCACAGGATGGGAGGATGCTAACAAAGGTTGTGGAGTTAGGCTTTACACCTACCAAATTCATTTTCTTAAAAGTCTCTAGAGCTTTTTCAACAAGCTCATTTAGCGCATATCCCATAATCATTACAGTCCATGTGGCCACATCTCATCTGGTCATTTCTTTAAAAACCATTAGATCCTCATCAAGGATACCATTTTGTGCATATCCTACAATGATAGTTGTCCACGAGACCACATTTCTCTGAGGCATTTTTTCAAACAGCTTCCATGCCTTGTGTATGATTCCACATTTTGCATACATGTCTATCAAGGTAGTTGCAAAAAAAATGTCTAACAAAAAATCATTTTCAATTATGCTTTGATGGATTTCCATACCCTATTCCAAAGATCCCATCTTGGCACAGGTTGGGAAGATAGTGGCAAAGGTTGTGATCTTCGGCTTTATGCCTACCAATTGTATTTGCTTCATGGTCTCCACAACCTTTTCAACATGTCCATTTTGTGCATACCCTGCAATCATCACATTCCATGAAACTACATCTGGTTGAGGAATTTGTTTGAAAAGTTGTAAAGCCTCATCAAGAATACCATTTTGGGCATATCCGCCAACCATTGCATTCTAGGAGACTACATTTCATTGAGATATTTTATCAAACAGTTCACATGCCTTGTGTATGCTTCCACATTTTGAGTACATGTCAACCAGTTCACTTGCAACTACAACATTTGATAAAAAGCCACATTCCACTATACTTTGATGAACATACATACCCTGATCCAAAGCTCCTATTTTGGCACAAGCTGGAAGGCTATTAACAAAGGTGAAGTAATTGGGTTCGACATCTGTCTATTGTATTTACTGAAATAGTCTCAATACTTCATGAGGGTACTCATACCTTTAGTAAGCTACAATCATCACATTCCATGAGAAGCAATCTTGTTATGTCATATTGTCAAACACTTCATGAGCATCAACCGAACTACCACACTTGAGATACATGTTTATCGACTTATTTTGCATAATTGTATGTCTAGCAAATGAAAATTCCCTATGGGTAATGAAAGAATGGATTTGTTTTCCCTATGAAAGCACATTATTTGCAATGCAGGTGCTCAATAGTTGAATAAGTTTTTGGTTCTATTAATTTACCTCGTATGATAGCATTAAATAGCAAAAGTTCATTTTTGCATTAGTAGACATACAAGAAGGAAACATTAAAGACATGAAATACCCAAACATGCAAAAACTATATCCTCAATTTCTCTCATTACACTTAGTGATTGTTAAACTCTTCTTTGCACATGTCTATCATTTTTTTCTAGAGATAAATTATTTCTAACCATGGTTCAATGTTTCTAAGCACCTTTTACAAGACATGTTGGTGCCTTGCAGATACAAAGTGTACCATGTTTATGAGTTTTTCATCCACAAATTGTAATAAACATTAATGTGTCTGAATTTTCTTTGATTTGTGTTAGACCCATGACAATTGAGGTGAATAACCTCAAAAAATCTCTATTATGATCACAAAATTTTGAAATTTAGACTAGCCAAAACACTGTTTTCTCATTGGTTTTTGTGTTTACCATCAAATTTCACAAAAATCAAAATGAAAATTAGTCAAAATTATTCAAACTTGTAAAAAAACACTATTCACCACATCTATCACTAAACACTGAAAGTACTTCTTAGAATGTTATATCTATTAAAACTACTGCATGATTTGTCAAATTCTAGGTTACCTTTTAGTTTCATACACTTTTTCAAACCTTGGATTAGGAAATTTATCAAACTTTAGATTAGACCATATTCATATATTCAAATTATCTTAACCTTAACCTTCAATCAATCAAGTCCTTATCCTTTAATTTAGTTCTTTAAAATCATATGTCTAGTTTGAGGCCACCTTGTCAATTGCCATTCTAGTCTTTGTCCATTCTTAAGGTCTTGATAAATCAGATTTGTCACTTTGACTATCTTAGTCTAGTTCACAACCTTTTCTTACGTTTACCAAAATTTCTTAGTCTTCATATTGGGTCATATTACACCCCTTCTTCATAAACATCATATTTAAATTACACTTGCATACTTTAGTCATACAATATATTTTGATCATAGTGAAGTTTTATTACATTAAAATTTCAACTATTTTCACTTTGTATCTTTAATCTTGGAATCCATTATTTGGCATGCCTTATATCTTGAAAAATCCAAAAAACCATATTATAGGTTCATACCTTATGCTTAAGTCACACCTTTGCATTGTCAATCCTTAGCCTTTAATGTAAGGGATTGAAAATTATTTATAAACCCCAAATTTCAAATTCACCGTCCATGCACGTACTTGTGTATGTATACATATATGTGTATGTACATGTACATATATGCATGTACATGTGCACATATGTGTGTACATATATATGTGTGCGTACACATGTACGATATATGTATGTTTGTATTATATACATTTGTATACATATGTGTGTATGCATGTATACATATATGCATATATGCACATATGCGTACATATGTGTGTATGTACACATGTATGCACATGCATGTATATGTACATGTGTGTGTATATTTAATTGTATGTGTGTATGTATATATATACACATTACATGTATATGTATACATATATATGTGTGTGTGTACATGTGTATGTGTGTATGCATGTACATGTATGCATAGATATATATATGTGTGTGTACATACATGTGCATGTGTGTATGTATGTATATGTATGTGTGTATGTATATATATGTACATGTATATGTTTGTATGTGCATGTACACATGTGTGTATATGTGTATATGTGTGTGTATTTATGTATACATATATGTGTATAATTTGCATATATATGTGTATGTGTGTATGTATGTATACATGTGTACATACATATGTATGTATATATACCTATACATACATATGTATGTATATGTAATTGTACATATATACACACATACACATGTATATATGCAAATTATATGTGCATATATGTATACATACACATATACATGTACATATATATACATAAACACACACATACATACATACACACATGCACATGTATGTATGTATATATACACACATACACATGTACATACACACGTGTATATATATATATACATTTACTTGATTGCTATTGTGAGATTCTTGAATATAATTAATGGTTAATTTTATTTTATTTATCTCTAGAGTAAATTGATGGTAGAAATTTATAATTTTCTTTCCCTATCTAGATCTTTTATGTGTTATTCATGTACATATTTTATTTTAATGATATGCAGATCTCTAGATTTAAACATTTACATAGATACATATATCATGGCCAATGAGGGATCTCACCATTCCCCTCATTCTAGTGAAGAGGCTCAAAATAGATCAAATTTATATTGGGATAGTATTGTTAGATTAAACAATGCCCTAAAATGTTTAGAGCAAACAATTCACAACTCCCCCAATTTGGCTAATCGAGATAGATTAGTCACTATTAGAGATGAGATTCATCGAATGATTGAGATGATTCATTCATTCAACCCTTATGATGAGATCAACATTGAGCAATTTTATTTGTCTCTTGCTAGGAGTGTTACTGGCACAATGAATTATAGAGAAGTTGCCAAATCAGTTTCAGCTAAAAATGTGTTAACCATGTTCCCTCATTATAGAGGACAAAATAGAATTAAAGGATATGTGGTTATGAGGTGTATAGATCCTCTTGTTGTGCCATTCATATACCCTAGATGGTTGGCAACATATCATAGATGGCCTCACAATGATGAGCTTCCAGGATATTTTGTGAAACAATTAAATGGAAAATTTCATTTACAGATAGATGTGGACTACACATCTCATCTTGAGCATGCTAGCCAAGGTAAAGGGCATTTTTATGACAAACCACAATTTAGATGTCCAAATTTTCCACCGCCTGTGGATAAGAGGGCATTAGTTGGCCCAAACCTTTTGGTTTTACCAAAATGTGTGGAATTGGTAGTAGCAGGGGAGTCAACAACATGCTCTACTCGATCCCAAATTATTGATAAGATTGCCTCTATTATGATGTATATTGATCACATTTCATCTGATCGAGTTGGTAGATACTTATTATGCCCACGGATAAGCCTTCCTCCCATAGAGGCTACATCAACATCTTATGATCCATTTATTTGTGCTGATCTACCTACTCCTTTAGATATCGATCATATGAAACACACAACTTTGTGTAATGTGTGTAGAGTCTCAGTTTCAGATTTACTAGTAGCATATCAAGTCATCAATGAGGACCATGGGATCTCTCTCAACCGTGTACATGAATTTATTAGAGAGCAATATCCTGGTACACATTCGAGCCATGGGGTGGCAACTCCAGGGGATATTCCAGAGCATCCTATCAATCCTTTAGCTTGTCTAGGTCATTAGGATGTTATAGATCAGGGGTCTTAGGTTACTACTATAAGACCCCTCCGTTTTGCTCTTTTGATTGAACAGTGTTCTGTTTGGTTAGGCCTTATTTCCTATTAATGCTTTGACCTTGGTACTTGGTATTTTATCCTGATGTGATTATTATGTCATGCTATGGATTAGCATAGTGGCTAATTTAATTAATGATGTTAGATTCATCAGTCAGTGATATTGTATTGGTGAAGGGGAATGATCGCATCACTCGCTTGTGAGTGCTCTGCGGTTCTTTGATTTCCTCTTCACGGTATGTTTTAATTTTAACATATATATGCAAGTGGATATACTCCGTATTTGCAGGTTGATAGGTATAGGACATTGACTCCACCTGGTTTCATAGGTGATAGTGTGTTCAATACCCAACAATATTCAATTGGGAGATACTAGCTAGGTTTCTGTGCCAAGTCATCACCCTAGTCCTTGTATGTTGTTAGTTGTTTGTCAGGTTGTGTTGTTTTGAGTATTATGCCCTCTCTTCATTATTTAATTGCAAGTTAGAAAAAGGGTAATTAAATGGCTTAACGTAATTAAGTTATGGATTAATTTATTCTGAGATTATATTGAAATTTAATTGATTTTATTATTAATTTAATTTAATTAATAAATAATGTCATCATTGATTAAATCTATTTAGTAGTTAGTTAAATTTATGTTGTTGAAAGAATTTAATTAAATTATTTCGGTTGAAATGAATTAGATTATTCATTTTGGAAATGCATGTTTATTTGGGTTGAAAATTAAAAGAAAATGATTTAAAAGTCAAATTCGAGAAATTGAATTCAATATTGAAAAAAAAGAAGATATTTTTTGTTTCTATTTTTTGAAATTGATTACAGTGATTGCATGAGATATTTTTGGAATTTTCCATTATTATGGAGTTTTTTCTCAATTTTGGGAGGATGAAATTTTGAAAAAGTGGGAATTTTTGAAAGAGGAAGAGGATTATTATTGTTGGATTTTTTTGGGGTTATTTGGAAAAGGAAGTTGAATCTATTGGAGGAGCTAGAATCAGAGGAGGGATTCAAAACCACCATTGTCGTTCTTCAAGCTTTTGGTTCAAGTTTTCTTTTGTAAAATTAATTCTATTTTGCAAAGATTCACAACTTTTATTTGTTGGTTGGAAAATATATAATCTTTGTTTCATTGGCAAATGAATCCATGTGAAATCTGGTCTTAAAATTTTGAAAAACCTCTCTTTGAAATTGAAATTCTGCAAAATGATGTTATTGGGTTAAAATTGGTCATTTTATATATGATTTTTCTCAATTAAATTTGCATGTTTCGTTTATAATTATTCCTTCCCCTTTTTATTTGTTCTTGTTAAAATTTTGTTCAAAATCCCTCATGAGAGGGCGAAGATTTCAAAATCCACAGATAATTTTAAGGGAATCTATGCTGTTTTAAATAGAATTTTAATAAAATAAAATAAAATATTGTTTTTTTGTGGGGTTAGGACAGCTAGGGCTCGACCCACACCCACCCCCATGGGAGGCACTGTGGGGAGCTGTGCCAATCGTGCCCATCCCCACTAGCCCTGCGGTGGCTCGGCACCATCGCCACCACAGTGGTGGCCAATTGTGCTAAGCACAACCGAACCACCCCTGTGGTTGCGGCTGTGCATAGCTGCCGCCTCCGCCACCGGTCCTACCTGCGCCCTCCGCCCATGGTGGAAATCCCTATGCTGGCTCTGCCTTCAGCCACCGCCTACAACAACTGTGATCGCCACTTGAAGTGCCGCCCCCTACGGCTCCCACCTCTGGTGGCATTGTCTCCTGCGGCCGTGATAAGTAAAACCGTCGCCCTATCAAAACAGTGCTGCCCCCTGCAAGGAATCCACAACCATAGGAGAGAAACCTTGGCCGCCATGGACTTAGTCTGCGGTGCGCGGCCCAAGGTTTTTAGGGCAAGCAAAATAAAATATTTTTATTTAAATATTCAGTATTAATGATATATAATATTAAAATATTATTATATATATATTAATCACTAATATATATATATCTAATATTTGATATTATATGTATATAATATTAGAATATTAATTTTAATATTTGTATAGAGGAGATTATGATTTTAATATATATATATATATATATATATTAACATGGAGGAGAAAATTAATAGCCTAATTTAAGTTTAATTGGGAGAAATTTTAAAGTGTTATGTTATAGTTGAGATTATAAATTTTAAATGTTGGATTGATTAATATCATGATTTGAACATAATGGAGAGATTTAAATTATTGGGTTCTTAAGCAAATTATTAATCTTTATTTGGAAATAATACATTTGAAAAGGCAATTAATGGACATGAAAGTAATATGTTTTAAATAGCGGAATTAATGGATATTAAAATGATTACGTTGAAAAGAGAAAATAGTATTTATTAAAAACAATGTATTTTGATTTGTGGAAACAAATGGTGATTTTACTATTATTCAAAATCAAGTAGGGATTTAAATAATGAGTTTTAATTTCTCCTATTGTCTGGAAAGGGCGTATGTTTAAATCAGTTTTAATTGAGCAAAATATTACTAATGTTAGTATAGGAAATGGATTTAGTAAATCCAAAATTAGTTTAATTCCTCACAACTTGCCTTCATGGTTACTTCCTCTATGTTCATGTTTAGGGGAAAGGGGTTAAGTGTATTTTAATTTGTAAGTCTTTCAAAGGACCCTAGAGGTTGGGGTTGTTGTCTTGTGATGTCGACTACTTGTTAATTCCCTTAGGTAGTGCATGGTGTATTATCAATGTTAGTACCCGGTTTTCACGAACGGGGACATTTGTGCCTCCTGAGAAAAGAGTGGATTTTGTAATGTGTGCCTCCTTGTCAGGAGCAGTCAGGAGTAGTTTTGTTATTGTTGTTACCTCCAGTGTTTGGAGATGGGTTTATCTTTGTTGCCTCCTGAGAAAGGAGTGGATTTTGTAAGGTGTGCCTCCTTGTCAGGAGCGGTTCTATTATTGTGGTTACCTCCAGTGTTGGAGTGCATTTCAGTTTGTGTCACCTCCTGAGAAAGGAGAGGTGGTGATGTCTTGTTTGTTGCACCTTGGTTCCATTGATGTTTGGATGTTGTGTGTGTGTTGTCCAGTAGAAGAGTGTCTTGTAACGAGGGCCAACACATGAAATGGTGCCAAGATAACTCATTGTAAGTTATTTAGTCAAGTGATAACAAAAAAAAATACTTAGAAGCTTAGGAGTAACTTATCACTAATCAAGATATTAATGCCTCACTCATGGACCCAAGTGCTCAGTTAGGCATAGATATGAGATGGGAAGGCTTGGAATGGCAAGGTCATCTATCTTGTCTGTATGAAAGGTATTTGGCTCCACATGAGTGAGTATGGGGGCCGATATTCGATAAAGGTCACTAGGATAACCCATGATGAGCTGTGTGATGACACTCTCTCTAGGACAACAGTTGGTTCTTGTTTATTGTGGGTATGGTTTCCTTCACATACCTGTTGTGACCATAGTTGGTAATTGATCTTGTGGGTATGGTTTCCTTAACATACCTATTGTCACCATAGTTGCTATTCAATTATTATGTGTATGGTTCTCTTGACATACTTGATCTGCTTTATTTCTAGAAGCAATGTGACCATGTAGAGTTGTACTTGTGAGGTACTCGTGATGCTCTTGAGTTGTACTTTTGGTGTACTTATGTTGTATGTATGTGGTACTTGGGTTTTACTTGTGATGTGCTTGTGTGGTGCATGTTATTGGTGGTGTCAATATGGTTCAATGGTGATTTAGCATGTGTCTAGAGGTAGATGGTCTTGGCTAGGATTCCTTGTTACTATCTCCTAGGATGGGGGGTGGGCCTTTGGGTTCCACTTGGTTGGGTGACATGCACCTAAATCCGTTGGGCTATCTTCATGTTCATGTGGACGAGACTTCTAATTGGAGAGCTCGTGGATTCAGTTTTAGTTCTTGCTTTATTTCATTTCAGTTGATCTTGTATTATTTTACCCCTCTATGTTATCGAGGTGGAAAGATGTAAACTGTAACCTTATTTATTGGACATGCCTCATTCAGGGAATGAGAGTTGTAATTGTAATATTTAATTATGGATAAATGAGTTTGGAAGTTATCTATTATGTTTGGATGTAATTTATCTTGTATGGAATGTATGCGTACTTATTATCTTGAGTAGATAAATGTTAGGGTTTCATTTATGTTGTTGTTGTTGTTGTGGGTTATTAAGTAGATTATGTCTCATAACCTTAGGGGATGGTTGCATTGGGAAGTGAACTTGTATATTAATTATACTTAAACAAAAAAAATAGCCTATTTAAATAGTTGTTTGCATCATCCTCTAGGGTTGCATGGTGGGGCATTACAACTATGGTAGTTTATGTTGTCCATGGTGCATATACTCAACTTCTTTTTGGCACTGATATTGTACATGCTACAAATCCCCTTGTGATGTCCTTGCATTCTAATGAACTTAGTGACATTGGTAGAGCCCTCAATCAGGCATGTCATGTACTTGAATAATTTACAATATATATATACATTTAATTATGTTCTAAAAAAATATGTACAATACATGTTTAACATTTTTAACTCTTGATTGAAATTGACAAGTAGAAGTGAAATATTTTAAGCAGTATGGTGATTTGTTAGAGTTTGGAAATTTGGCACGTGATGGTGATCCCATACAACACACAAATGAGGTACATTTATATAAATTTTTCTAAACCTATATATATAAGTTGTACATGTACACACACTTAAATTAAATTAAATTTTAAAAGTTCATACATGTGTGAACATACTTGAACACATGCAGGGCTCAGGACATGCATCCAGAGAGCTTGGATTGGGACATGGGTCCACACATGATCGTGGTCCCATGCAGCACATACCTGAGGTACATTTAAATAATTTAAATATAATTTTTAAAATTTAATTGTACTCGATTTGTAAGTTTGAACACATTGAAAGTCTGTACACATGTATATATATGTAAGTTTAGATAATTTCATGTGCACATACTTGAACACATGTAGGTTTTTTGATGAGGCTCAGGACATACATCTAGAGAGCTTGGATCGAGACATGGATCCACACATGATCGTGGTCCCATGTAGCACACACCTAAGGTACATTTAAATAATTTTAAATATAATTTTTAAAATTTTATTGTACTCAATTTGTAAGTTTGAACACATTGAAAGTTTGTATGTACATGTATATATTTAATTTTAGATAATTTCATGTGCATGTACTTGAACACATGTAGGTTTTGGGATGAGGCTCAAGAGACACATCGAGAGAGCTTAGATCGAGACGTGGATCCACACATCTTGGATCAAGAGAGGGATTAGTCCATGGATCAAGGGAGAGATTGAGGGAGAGATCGGACCATAGATCTAATGATTCTATTCACAATAGATTTCCCTCTCTTTGAGATCAGATTATTATGTTGTCCAGACACTTCTTATGATTTATGTACATTACATGTTTATGTTTTATGGTATATAGTTGTACACTTGTTATGATTTACAGATCACATTCACACATGTTTGTACATGTTTTATGGTTTGTTCATAGAATTGTTATTGTGCATTATTATGGTTTTCAAACACTTGTTAAATGTATATATTTACATCATGCAAATTCTTACATGGTTTTATTTATTTAGCAAGTTTGTAAAAGTTTAAATTTAAATTTAAATTATGGTTTGTTCACACAAGTTTTACACACATCTATATTGACAAGTTAACTACTTTTAACTTTCAACTAAGTTAGATCATGTATAATTATGATGTACACAATTTATATTCAATTATCATGCATGATATATATACAGTTGTATGGTACAATCTCTAGCTAATCATATTGAAAATATTTAGATCAAATTGATCTTATAGCTATATAAATACCATATTACAAACTTTAGGCACTTTGCTAAAAATGGAATCTAGGTCACTATTTACTTTTTATTGATTTTGAATGTTCTCTAGCTTACATCATAATAGTTTGGAATGAGCAACTATTTTATAGAGATTCAAAACTAAATAAAATAAATCTTAAAAATTAAATTGTAAGTTATACATGTATGTATATATCACTAATATACTTCATCTAAAAATAGCAATGTAACCTTTACACAAATAATACTAGATCTTCTACAAACCATGTTGTTAGGATAAAATAATTGCTAGACATGTTGCACTCCAAATCCTTGCTACACAAGCATTGAACTTGTAATTTAAGAGAGGGGTGAAAAATAGGGAAATCAATTAAATGAATAAGATTAACTATCAAATGGATTAAAATACCATTTTGTGCCAAAAATAAGATCTCTTGGATGATATTAAAATCATCTATTAAAACAAATTTTGATTATTCTTTTGAAATAAAAATTTAAAGCGTGTAAATAAAGTTTTTCATGCTTCAATTTAGCACAAAATGGTCACTTAGGAAGGGTTCTATTATTGTTGGAAATGTTTATTGTGATTCTAGATAAAATATTAAAAACTTGTCCTAGGGTTATGATTCTTATTTAGATTGTGTGCCTAATTTAATGAAACATGTTATTTGGGCCAATTAACAAGAGTAACTTTAAATATCCTTTACACTTCAATCTCTAAAAAGCTTAGGATGAATTGATCCTTAAAGGATTTAAAGGATAATCATACATAAATTTTATAATTTACTTTATCAAAATAATTCTAAACCTTAGGACAGATTGAATTCATTCTTTACTTTTTCACTGACTCTTTTCTATTTGAACTTTTGTGATCTCATTTGTTAACTTGTAGGTTTATATTTTCCTTTATTGGGGTTATTGCATTTTTCATATATATATATATATATATATATATATATATATTTAGGATTTTTTATGTTGTTAGGATAGGATCCTTTATGAGGGTTGATGACATCCTCCATTAGTGTAATTAACACCTATTTTTGGTGGTTAGAGTTATTTTTATTAGTTCTCTTTTTCTCCTCTCTTATGTATATATACTCGTGACCTTTTCTCTATAGATACCTGCATAATTTCCTATTAGAATGGTGATTATTCATATTAGGATTAGAATGAGTTCATGATTATACATGAGTTAACAAATGATTAGGATTAGAATGGTGATTATTAGATAGAAAATGCGATCTTTAATGAATGATTAGGATGAAGGGGGATGCTTAGGATGAAAATAATAATTTTCTAGGATGTGACATGCATACTAGGATATGAAAATGGATGATCTTGAAAATTTTAAGGTGAACAAGTAAAGTCATATTAACTTTCAAAATTTTATGACCGAGCCTTTGAAAAAACCCATTCTAAATCATGCCACATGTTCCAATAAATTTATAAATTATATATATAGATCTAGCTCGATCTATAAAAAGTTTGAGTATGTACACACGTGGGTATCCAAAAAAAAACTTAAAGCTCCTGGTACATAAAATCTAGATCCTCTCTATCCTTAATTATCTCTAAAAAAAATTCATGATCTTCAATAGGCAACCTCCACTTTTGTTTGGCATGTCCTTTTTTAGGTAAAGTTTCTAAATTTATTTTTGTTGCTATAACTAGGTGACTATAATGTAGAACCTTTTATCCTGGCATATAATCATCAAAATAAATACCATTTTTATCTATCTTTATTTTTTGATAATATGTGCCTTCAATAATGACTGATGCAATGGGATACTCTTGTCCATCATCATCTTTCATCGATTCCAACAATTTTCTTTTTGGTTGCGTATATCTTAGTAGATAGTAATCTACACCTTCTGCATTGTCAGGATTTGCAATAACAATGAAAATATCTCCTGTACACACCATATATTTTTAATCAATTTTAACTAAATTAAACACATGCCCTTAAAACTTACTTAAACATGGAATATATTTAAATCAAATTTTACTAAATTAAGATCAATTTCCATACCTGTAACAACTAAATCAGATACACATTCGTAATCAGCTGAATAGAGAGGATTGTAGACATCGACATTATCATCTTCAACAAAAGGAGGCATTGATATTAATTGTTTCATTTCCCATTGTGAATTATTACCATCTCTAATATTCTCACATTGAACAATATTTGCATTGTTCTCAATGCAATTATCACAAAAACATGATTTTTCTCTCACATTAATTACATGAGGCTTACTACTTCCCATTGTTATGATTTGATGTATACTTCTAAATACCATGAATTGCTTGACAATTATAAGGATTTGATTGATCAATATCTATAAATACAAATTTGAAAATTCAATTAAAAATCATGTACACTTGAACTTTAAAATTCTTGATTTTTTCAGAAATTTTGACTAGATGTACCTATAACTTCCCAAATATAACGTGTGTTGTATGTTGAGTTACAGGCAAAAAAATGACTTTTACACCATTCAACAATTACATTTGCATTCCATATGGCATTACCTACAAGTACACATTTGTTGGCACAATTTTCCACCTATTACTTTCAAGGAACTTATAATAATTTTAAATTTAATTTAAATATATATATATATATATATCTATATTCTTTTCAAAAATATATCTACATGTTCCATATATATATATAGTGAAAGTTACCAGGAAGTTCCTGTTGACGAAGTGCACACTTCACACATACTCCTGCTCCATCGTGCTCTCTGTTTCCATGTCCACTCTCATAACAATTCCGCAAAAAATTGGTGTTGCGTCTAGCATGTTGATGGCTTAACCAAACAAAAGCTTTTGAAGACTTAAATTGTCTTGCATGAAGTTACAAATAATTGTACACTAAAACCAAATTAGCTCAAGTCAAAAAAGTAATTATATATATATATATATATATAACACTTGCAATTAGACTTGATTTAAGTCTCAAAATTAAAATTAAATATAAATAAATAATTTTTTTTTAAAATGACATGTAAACTTACCAGCACATCCATCAGACCATATCGAGTGTTGTTCTTGATTTATGCCACATCATCTCAGGTCTTAAAAAGCATTTTGAAACAATGAGCTGCATAGCTTCTATCATGATTTGTATCATCACTAATATAAAAGTAAACCCGTTTGATGATAATTCGACCATCTTCAGTACTTTGTATTCCATCTACCTTTAATTCGGCATGCCTATAGAAAACTTGCACAAAGATTGCAACTTGCTCTAAATGATAATATTGACTTTGAATCTCAATTTGAGGACTAAATGTATAGTTCTTAGAGAAATCTACAATAGAGAGAATACAACCTGGTGGAAAATAATTCTTTGAATCACGAAATTATTTAGCTTGCAATCTTGCACCATGACAATGTTGGATATGTGGATATATGATATTGCGAAATTTACTCATGAATTCATTGTAAGGCAATCCACTCTCTTTGAGAATAATTTTTCTGGCCTCAACTCCTGACTTTGTTAAGTATGTCTCATATTCATATCTCTTCCAAACAACTTGCATTTCATTATTGTCAACATGTGAAAGATTCTTCAAATCTCCACAATCATTACATACATTTTTTATACACTGAACATTGAATTCTTCTAAATCGTCTATTTTTTTGCATACAAGAGACTTCACAAATTGTGTTATACTTCCAAGGATGGCTAAATTTTGATCAATTGTTCTCATAGATTTTCTATATGGTTGTAGATTTAAATCAAATTCAACATGATTTCAACAACAAAAAGTTTCACGTACTTTATTTATACGTACAAATGATGGTCATAGTGTCTCAAACATCCTTTGACAAATCTTCACATTTGAAAAATCTTGCTTGAATTATTCAAAAATTTCACTTTGGGTTGTATCTATAAAATGTTTTGGATGAGAAATTTGTGTACCATCGTCACTTATTACTTGTATAATATCCCTTCTATTGCATGAAACATGAGAGTGAGTAGTCTAATATTCAACCACCTGTTTCTTTACATCTTTTGAAATTCTATCTTTGCGGGGAACCCTACAAATATTAACCCAATTTTTCTCAATTTTTTCATCTATTGAATTTATCTTTTCAATATACCTTTGAATAGTTCTCTTAGAAACATTTAGTAATTCAGAAATTGCTTGAACTTGTCTTCTATGTGATAATTTCTTACTAGAAATTATAGTCATCAATGCTCTACGTGCAACACTTAAATCACTAGATCGAATCATTTTTTCAATACATTCTAATGCTTCTTGCAAGTTTTCAACAATTGTGTGTTTTAAATCTAATGACTTTTTCCTATTATCAACCCCTAACAACTCCAAAATAGGGGTCATTTATTTTCGTCTAAATAACTTTGCAACTAACTGTGCTCTTCCAATTAGAGATTTTTCTTCAAAAAATCATCCCATATTCTTTTTGAGTGTAATTTTAATGTTATTTCAGATAAAATATCTTCAAATGAAAAATTATTGAAAAGATAATCCTCATCCATCTCCATCATATTTTCAATATGATTGTCCAAAAAAAAACTATTATTAGGTACGTTTTGTTCTTGTACCTGTACGTCACCTTCATCATTGATATTTTCCATGGGTTGTTCTTCATGAGATGTTCCTTCACCTGTTCTTCTCTTCCTCTATCTTGTTCGTGTTCGTTCATAATACCTTGATCTATTCCTTTTACATGACATCAAAAATTGCAATCAAATTTGAATTCACCTGCATACAAATTTGTACACACATGATCTTTCAATGAAACATGTACTTGATTAATATTGCATTTAAATATCTAAGACCTAAAAAAACAATGGAATAACATATATCTAATTGGTGATCAATAATAATGAAATCTAAGAATATAAATAGTGAAAACAAAATTCAAATGTATTAATGAAAATAAAAAACATAATCAATTAAATATGTTCAAGATCAATGAACTATCAAATATAGCTCTCCCATTGTTTAAATACGTTTTCTTTTGTCGAAATAAACCTTTTTTTGGACCAAAATAAACCTTATTTTATCGAAATAAACCTTCTAACTTGTTGAAATAAACATTATTTTATTAAAATAAGTTTTTGGACAATAGTATATCAATCAAGTGGGTTTTGGTCGAGTCAATAAGCTTTCCTTAGTCGAGATCAAATATATTTTGGTCAAAATATATTTTATTGAATTACTTGTGTTGAAAAATCTAAAATAAAATCAAATATATTTTATATCGCCCAATTTCGGTCGAATCACTTTAGATCGAAACATTTTTGGCCTATAGGATATCGGTCGAAATAGTTTTAGCCGAAACTATTTTTACCGAATAGTACTCGATTGAACATGTCTAGGTGGCATCCTACATGGCAACATGCTCACCCTTTTCTGAAACATTCAACTTTGGAAAAGTGTTTCTCCTCTTAGAATTATTATTTTGTAGAAAAAAAAAAAACACCTTTTTGTAGAGCTCGGAGTGGTGAATCCAAATATATATATTTGTTAATATTTTGATTAGTTTTAATATATGTTATTTTTAAAATAATGAAAGTAGGTTGTTAAAATGACAAAAAAGGTTGATTAGAAATTTAAAAAAATATAGCAAAACATATTAATTTTTAAAAAAAATTATATGGTGCAGTAGAGGAGAGAGTCGTCTTCAAAAGGGTATAATCTTTTTATTGAAAATGATTAAAAAAATTGAAAATAGTTGACGACCCGTGAAAACTGTCAAATTTTGACATGTTCAACTTTAAAACGTTATTACGAGTACAATATACATCAAAATTAAAAAAAATAAAATTCATGCAATAGATATTGAAGTTAACTATTTATGGAAAAAAAATTTAGAGAAAAATAGTGTTTTTTTCAGTTTGTTTCTTGACGACCCGTGAAGTCACTTATTTTTGAAATTTTTGGCATTCCAAAATTTGTCCTTAAATTGACAAAAACATAATAAAAATGATTTTTTAAATTTTTTTAAAAATTACAAGTTTAATCTTCATCGAAATTTCTACATTTCATTAGTCTACACCATTTTTAAATTCAATACATAAAGACTACTTTTACATGGCTGAAGTTCATAATTTTTTTTGTTGTTGGTTGATTCCATTATAAAGTGTGACACAGGTTTGTGCTTTTACCCACATATGATTATATATATTTAAATAATTTTTTTATTATAGGTGCATTAAATGCACCAGTTAGATGATTTTAAAATGAAATGATTTTAATAGAGGAAATTTATTTTTATATTGATTTAATGTGGAAAATCGATTTAAACAATTTGATTTAATTCCTCTATTGTTTGTAAATGAAATTGTATTGAGTTAGTTTATTTTGGGAAATATATTATATTATTTTATTGAAAGGGAAATTGGATCTAGGAAATTCTAATGATAGTTTAATTACTATGCCTAGATTACTTATTATATTATGATTTCTTTTGTTCACATAAGTTGGGGAAATTAGTTAGTTGTGTATGTACGTCTTCGAAACATTGTAATTTTATGAGGGGGTTGTTTTGATTTATGGTTCAACCCTTTATTTCCCATGGGTAGTCGACTTGGTTATTATTCATTTTAAACATTCGGTTACTACAAACGGGATCTGTTGCCTCTTGTGGGATGTTTGGGAATTTTAATCCAGTTTTGTGCATTGTGTTTACCCTTGGGTATTGGATTAGATCCTTGCATTTTTAGTAGGGGAGTGGCTCTCAATGAGGGCCAATGCACAAATTGGTGCTATGATAACTCATGTGATACTTAGTTGATTTATTGGAAATTAAATAAATTCATTAGGGGAAAGGGTAGCTATAAACACTTAACTAGATATTTGAGCCTTGCTCATGGGCTCAAGGGCTTGTTTAGACTTGAGTTGAGCCGAGAAGGCCTAGAATGGCAAGATCATTGTCTTGTCCCTTTGAAATATATTTAATTCCACATTGGTGTGCATATGGGGCTAAGGATTGTGAGAGACTACCAAGATAACCCAAGATGGGGATCAGGGCCTAGGAAGATCTACCATGATAACCCACACTACTTTGTGATGACACTCCTATGACAATAGGCAATTTATATTGTGCAATTGATATAGTTGACTTATTTACTTTGGAAGCAATGTAACCTTTATATTAAATTTTTTTCTTGTATGTTTTAGTCTTGTGATTTGCCTATTTCTAGAGGATGTTGGTTTTGACTAGGAAGGTCTTTTACTCTCTCCTAGCATGAAGGGTGGGCCTTCAGGTACCACTTGGTTGGGTGGAACGTGCACCTTACACCATTCGGTTTGCACTTCATGTTCGTGATGGTGAGATCTTCCAGATTGGAGAGCTCGTGTGTTCTTGTTTCTTTGTACTACTTATATTCTATTGGACCAGTTGGATATCTTTCTATATTTACTACTCATGATTTTTATTCAAGGAGGATTCTTCTATAATTGTAATTGTAACATTATTGCATGTTTTACCTTATTTTGGAAATGATCCTTGTAATTATTATTTGGAATGAATGTAATCTATGAATGATTATTTAATGTACATTTTATCTTATGAGATGAGAATAATGTTATTGGGTGTATGTTATTATCTTTCATGAGAATTATTTTATATGATATAGTTTTGTTTACTTATGTATGTTAGGGGATTCAAATGTAAGTGTTGTCATGTACCTTAGAGGATGTATAAATTAAGTGTAGTTCACTTTCATTGTTTTAATTACACTTGAAAGAATAGAAATTTTTGTGCTTCTGATGTTTTTGCGTCGTCGTCTAGGGTTACGTCATGAGGCGTTACATTTTCCCATTACGCAAGAAATTATTTTTATCTTCCTTTCAAATTTTAAAAGTTATTTAATATAAATTTACTAAGAAATTTACCCTTCTCACTATGAAATCTAACAAATAATACTTTTTAGCACTTTTCTTTATTTAAATACAAGGAATGCTAAAGTATATTTTTAGACCTTCCTTATATTTCTAAAATAAGGAGTTCATATTCCATACAAAAAAATAGAAAGATTACATCATTTTTAATAATAAAAAGAACACTATATCCAAAATTTATCTTTTCTTTACAATATATCCTTCACCAAAAAATTGTCTCAAAGAAGTTAATGGTTCCAATATTTCTTCCACAACAGTGTAGTGTTAATAGTTGCAATATGTAGTATCCCAATTTTTATATAAAAGTTATATCCACCTTTCTATAAATGGAATCATCAAGCCTCTGACGACACTATTCATTTCCCCAAGAAAGTATGGTGTAGTCACATATGGAGGGACAACAAAGGACTATCCAATAAATAACACAAGAAATAATGAGTAAATATAGATCTTTATTCAATCATAAGTTAAACATATTACATGAATCACATGCCTTAAATGTAGAATTATTAGGACTCCTAGGCGTATTGTAAGGGCATTATAGATTTGATAATTGGCACAATACCTTATAACATTCCACAACCTATAAGGATGGATCAAATTGTGAACTAATACTAATGATATACTTGATTAGCTATTGAACCCTCTTCAAAAGGATTACAAATGATATTAAATATGAATCTCTACCTCCAACTGTGATCTACATTGGCTTTAAGGATTTATAAACCCCAATGAATGATCAAGTGTGTAGGTACGCCTTAAAAAATGAAATATAATCCTTCACAAAATGAAACGTATTGGAGAAATCCAAGAAAGAACCCATTGGGCCCAAAATTATTTTATGAAATTAAATTAATATTTGCACACTCCCAATAGGTCTACACAAAACTTTGGGCTAGGTCAACCCCAAATGCTTTGTCTTTGACTTAATAGTGAAACTTTGAGAGCAATAATTTTCTACAAGAAAATGGAAATCTCCTAAAATATGGATATTATATAGATGAATTTGAGTAGAACATATATATTTCTCCATGAGAAGATAAATGAAAATGTGTTGAAATGTGGAATGAAATGCTAAAACTAATATAGATGATTGAAATGTAAGAAAATAAATATTTTTTGTTGATATAGGATTTCTTTACAACTAGGGATGCTTCTACATTAGCCACCTGAGGTTTAATAAAAACCGAGTCCCTTAATTTCCAAGGACTAGAGGAAAACCCAAGTGTTTCACCTCGGCCTGAGGAATCCATGAAGAGTCCTTCACTATTCTTCCTTTTCACTTTACTAGATATTACGTGTATTGATTTTTCCTAGGGCTCCTTCCCATTATGATGTACAAAACCTACTCATTCTCACCTAGTGATTGATGTGGTAAGTGGTCTTCCAAATCAACTTCAATTCTCTGACCACTTGATTGTCCTTCATGTTACTCGTAGATGTCTATACTATTGAAAATAAGTGTTATACCAATTATCTTTGATAATTTAACTTCATATGCATTTCCCAAATCAAACTTAAAAATCTTAGATGGTCCAAACCTCCTCATCTTCAACTTATTATATGTTCCTACGAGAAAAATTTCCTTCCTAAGATATACCATCACTTCATCTCCAAAAACAAATTCCTTATGTCTCATGTTTTCTCCTCTATGTTCTCCTTATACTTACTATTTACATCCTCCAAGTGTTTTTGGACATGACTATGTAATTATTTTATGAATCCTACAATTTACTCTAATTTTGAACCCCTCTTAATCTCCATACCGGTGTGTCTTAGCTCCTCAACCCCTCTAGGATGTACTTCTGTCAAAATATCAAATGGTGTCTTCCCTATGCTAAGGTTTACTAAATTATTGTATGAAAACTCTACTTGTGGTAGAACTATATCAGACTTTACTATCTTATCTCCAACCAAACATCTTAACAAGATACCCAAACTCTTGTTTACTACCTCTATTTTTCCATCTATTTATGGGTGATATATTCAAGTGAAGTTCATGTTTGTCTTCATATTCTCCCACAATATCATTCAAAAGTATCCAATGAAATTAGTGTACCTATCTTAGACGATTCTCTTGCATAATCCATGCAATCTCATTATATCCTTAAAAAATAAGTGAACAATATGCATATCATTACTCTTCTTTCAATGAATGAAATGTGTCATGTTTGCAAGTATGTCCATGACTAACATTATAGAATCATGTCCCATTTGTGTTCTTAGCAATCCTAATATGAAATACATGCTTATATCTTTCTATGGTATCTCTAATACTATCCAAGGTTTATATAATCTAGTATTCTACCTATTCCCTTTTGCTTCTTGATAGTTAGGTAACTCTGAACATAATTCTTTGCATTCTTATATATCTAAGGTAGAAAATAGTGTTCAGTCAATAGAGCTAGTAACTTATCCACTCCAAAATGTTCTTTTAATCCTCCACTATGCTTCTCCTTAATTAGATTCTATTTCATTGAAATCCTTGGAAAACATAACTGGTATTCTCAAAACAACATATCTTTCTTAATAAAATAATTTAACCATTGGCTCTAATTTGTCACTACTAGTTTTTTACACGCTCTCCAAGCTTCACCAAAATATAGATCATCCTCATACATGTGCTTGAATTCTTCAAAACCCAATAGTTCTATCATCATCTTTGTCAATTAATTACTTTTTATACTCAATGCATTTGAAATTTTTTTCACTTGTCACTCCTATGCTTCAAAAAAAATGTATCTCTATGTAAAAACTCAACCCATCTCATATATCTTTGGTTCAACTTCCCTTCAATATTCAAATACTGTAAACCTTGATCGTAAGTATACAACATAAAATCCTTATGCACGGAATAATGTCTTCACTTCTTCAAACCTTGAATTATGGCATAGAATTTTTTATTATAAATGGAATATATTGTTCTATAACCATTGAAATTACCACCAAAATAAGCTTCTAGTCTCCCTTCTTGTCTCAAGATCACTCCTATTGTATTTTTACTAGAATCACAATCAACTTGAAATACTTTATCAAAATCAACCAATGCTAAAACTGGTTGTGTTTTTAACTTTTGATTCAACAATTTGAAACTTCTTTATGGTCTGCATGTCCACTTAAATTCCTTCATATCTCCTCTCATTATATGTATCATAAGTGTGCAAATGATAGTACGAAGATTTTTTTTTCCTTAGTCTACTTTCAATTTTTGGCTTTACTTTTATCTTCAAAAATATCTACATGCAAAGAGGTTGTGTTTTGAACAAGTGAAAAATAAACCACATGGTAGTTGTGTGCACTTTATTAATCATTTTCCTTTTGACTAGGAGTCAAACCATGCGTTGGCTTGCAAGATGGTTTCTTAAAATCCCTTTTTGTGAACCTACGATTATCCACTTGGTTGACACGTCATCTCTTCGCTGCTAAGGATTTGTACCTTGGGAGTTTTCATTTGGAGTCAATAAAAATGTGTCTTTCCTTGTTCTAGAAAGGGATGCGAGTTAGTGACACCAAAGCCACTTGACCAGTTGACAAGATATTTTCTAGGTTGTTCTTCTAGGATCCAGGTGATTATGAGGGGCAATCCTACTGAAATATCTTAAGGGAATTAATTCAATAGTTGAAATTTGATAAGCAGGATTGCAGCAAGCTAGCTAAAAGATCTAGGATCAAATTCTAAGCTATTGGGTACAAATGTCTAGCAGTAATTCATTTTGAATGAATTCAGAATCTCTCTCTCCTTGCTAACTATAAATGGGAAGCAACAACATGTAGAAATGGTTCCTAAAATTTTCCTTTTGGAATTTTTTTATTTAGCTTTCATAGTTATCAAAGTATTTTATTTGAAATTCGAAAAACACTACTTCAATCTGGCATGTTATGTATTTTATGTACAAAAACTATCATTAGATTGGAATCTAACCTCTATTTTAAAGTTCATTTAATATTTTAAGTATGAGTTATTAGGGATAAATATCTAAAACTGTGCACGATATGGCCTTTGTCAATATTTTCTTTGTTATATCTTCATCTAGAATAGAACTTTGTGTCTTGCTTAATCTGAATAATTTGATTATTCAATTTCCATGTTGTTTGTATGCATGATAAAGTTATAATCTATAGAAACTAGGTTATGTCATTGGACTTATCTAATTTCTTTATAGGTTATCATTTATTTAGGTTATGATATATTAAGAGGAAGGGTTTATGTAGCTTTTGAATTGCTATTCTATTAACTCTTGGAACTTCTATGTTTGGCTAGATCTTAATACACACTTCCTACAGGTGGATTGAATGACTGCACTATGCTTGTATCTAGCCTTTTCGGCTTTTTCTCATCCCAAAAATGAAGTGATGTGGTATTTTATGTCTATCATCTCATTCATAGAAAGTAACTTGTTGTTTTGAAATGTTGTAAAAATGTTGGCACATCACAATTTTACATGTTTTTTGTTTACATTTGTTTCTCCTTTTTTCCCAAACTCAAACAAGAGTTGCATTTCTATAAAAATATGTTAGGATTTCAATGAGGCACATATTGTTCCCCCACTCACTGAATTTCCCAGAAGACTGTTAGAAAGGCACAATCTTTGATAATGAACAATTTATTTTTTCTGGCACACTCGGTATGACAAGTTCTAAAGGCTTGATTAGAAGTCATTAATATTTCTAAATCAGACCAAGGAAGGAAAGGTCAAGTTTCATTCCTAGGTTTCAAACAAGAGAATCCTCAAAGGTTAACTTTCAGTACTCATAGCTACCCTCCTTAGTACCTGGGAGAAGAAGCTATATAGGTTCTCTATCACCTGTAAGAAGTACTAGAGTAAGAAGTAATAGTCTAAAGTTTAGAGCCTTATCCAATCCACTTGGAGGTCAAATTTTGCAAATAAGAATACTAGTTTATCCAATCCATAGGAACCTTTTATCCATGGCTCATGTACCCCCTCCTACTCCTATAAATTTCATAGCCTAGGACAGTGGTAGTCTGCTACTACCACCTACTCCTCCTGATATCAGGCCTCCCATACCAACTAACATCCTTAATGCTATCAAAAAATTATCTGGGTAGGAATTTAAAAACCCTTCTGAGAACCTCCAAGATGTAGCACAGGTATTTAGAGTGCATAATATTATGGAGAACATTTATATGATATTGTTGGCTGCCTCTTTCAAAGGGAAGGCTCATGACTAGTATAGATCTCAGAATTCTAGTTCCATTAGCTCATTGGATGAGCTCAAAGAAAAGTTGTTTGAATTTTTTATAGAAAAGGGAGATCATTCTTCACTAGTGCATCAAATGATTACCATTAAGAGAGCTTGGCAAGAAGATATGAGTGACTTCTACAAAAAGTTTAACAAAACCTGACAAAGGATTTCCGCCACTTCCTAACCTCAAGCTGTGATAACGTTCATGTTTTACTTGAAGGCTATCAATTTGGATATTGCAGTCATGATAACTTATATGGGAAGGGATACCTTACCCGATGCTTATGAGGTGGTAGTATGTAGGGGGAATAGTCTAATAGATGCTGGGAAGCTACCACCATGACCTCCAATGCCCATTTTTGTAAAAATCTCAGGCATGCTAGTTCAAGAGGAGTCTACATTGAGAGCTACCATGACACAAGTGATGGGATCGATTTCAACCTAGTCTACATATGTGTACCCTACCACTGAATTAAGCATGTTGAGATCTTCATCTTTCATGTCATACATTAATAATATGAAAAGTCTGATGCTGTCATTATCTAATGAGTTAGTTCTTATTAAGCGAAAACAAGTAGCCTCTCTGAATAAATCCATTCAAACTTACCAGGGAGGAAAGCCTTTCTGGAAACATAGCACATACCAAGGACCTTCGGGTCAAGGAGTTCAAAAAGTGGTTCTCAATAACTAGATAGTTTTAATCACCATGCAACACAATATGCAACAAAAGATAGTAGAGAAAATGAACAAAGGAGTGTTTCTGAATGTGAAAGGATATGAATCTCTTGAAATAGAGAATTCCCACTATAGAGTGAAGATGCAAGTGATTTTTGTAGAGCAAGAGTTGGATATCACACCCGATCAAACACTTTTTTCTTCGATGGAGGAAGAAGATTTTTTAATTAAAAAAAAAGCTCAGATGACTAGCGATCCACATGTATAATCTAGCTACAACACCATATCTAAGAGAAGGCTCACAAGAGAATACATACCACAAGATTCACCTTTTCCTCATCCTTGCCAACCACTATCAAATGAAAGACAACTTCCATAACTGACTATTCAACCAACTCAGGAACAATGGATTCCACCATTTCCTAAAAAATTTCTAGATAGAAAATCAAATTCATTCACAATAGACCATCTTCCTTCGAAGTTGAGAGAGATCCCATCAGTTAGACCAAAGGTTTCAACAATTGTAACACTCAACAAGGTAGAGCAACTAGAAAAGGAACCTTCCAATGTGTCTCTATGCGATGTTATATCCATCAACAAGCAAAAAAAATTACTTTGGGAAGAATTGAAAAATGAGGAACCGAGACCACAAATGGACAAAGTTTTGCCATGTAATAAAATTAAATATGAAGGGCTTGCATCAGATCCTCAAGTTATGAAAGTTGTAGCTTATACAAAGGATGTTGGTGACACAAAAGAGAAAGAGGTAAGAAAGCCAAAGCGTACCCTTTTATTTTTAACATTAATTGTGGGAGATAAATTTTTGTACAACAATATGATTGACTCAAGAGCCAATACAATGGTCATGCCAAAGAAAGTGATTGATTCCTTGGTGCTCAAGTATGAACCTCTAGAAAAGGGAACCATGCAGTTCGATGGAAAGTAGGTTTAAAATTTTTTTCAAGTAAAAGATCTATCCTTTACCCTCTTTTTGTGCCCAAGCCAGTCAATCTCATAATAGGTACTGGTAATAGATATTTCCTTGGTCTTTAGGAAGTGTCTTTATAGAGATTTCACTCCAATTCTAGCCAGATATTTGGCACTAGATTGGTCCCATTTGATATTAAGAACCAAGAATAGGGTGAAGATAAATACTCTCACAAAATATTTACACCTTGAACATATAGCGAACAATGTAGTCCTCTTTTTTGAGGTAATTCATACCTCTTTTTTAAGACAAGAGGGATACTACATGGAAATGCTAGAATATGAAGAAGATACAAGTGATCAAACTCCCAAAGAAGAGGTTATCCTCAAATAGTTCATCAACTTTGACCCATTTGGAAATTTCCATGCCACGAGATTGGTTACATATGTAATATTTGATCATGACTTGGTTTATCCAAAACTAATGAAGGATCCAAAAAATTATGATGATCCGATGGATAATCGTCTATTGATCCTATACTTTGACAACACTAAGTGTAAAACCAGTTCTGGGGCAAGGGTCTTATTACTGTCTCTAAGAGGGTCAAAGACCCTCAAGGATTATCAATACTAGTTTTTTTTCTCTAACAATGATGCAGAATATGAAGCCTTGATCCATGGTCTTTTTCTCGCCGAGTGGATGGGTGCAAATAGGTTACAAGTATTTAGAGATTCTGAGTTGATAGTGTGCCAAGTCCGAAGATAAGATGCTTCTAAAAATACAAGAATGAAGGCCTATAGATATCAGATATGGGATTTAATTGAAGGTTTTGAAGCTTTCAATGTGTGAGTCATTCCCCAATCCCAAAATAACATAGTAGAATGGATGGGTCCAATTGGGTCACAGTTTGAGCTGACTTCTGATCCAAAGTAGAATGCAATCCAGACTATTTTTTGATTTTCAATCCTCGACAATGATCAGAATTGGTAAGTGTTCGAGGATGACACTTAGATAGCCAACTTTATCCAAAAGTCAAAAGGACTTTCAAACTATTCACAGCCAGAGGTTTAACTTACACAAGGGTAGTTCATTCAACTAAAAGGAAATAAGCTCCCTTGAGGTTTAATTTCCCTTGGAAACCTCTTTGACTATGGAGATGCGAGGAATACAAATAAAATGTTCAGAGCTGACGAAAAGGATTATGAAGAGTTTGAAATCAAAAATGGTATAAAGCTAAAATTTAAAAGAGATGTTTTGTCAGAAGATAAAGAAAGGTTAAGGGATCTATATTTTAGGTACAATAGAGTTATAGCGTGGACCTATGATGATCTTAGAGGATATGATCCTAGTATAACCATCATACAATTGATTTAACAAAAGTATCAATATGATTCCAATAGAAGTAGAGGCCTATTAATCTAAAGGTTGAAGTATAGATGGCCCAAGAGCTCACTAAATTAATTGAGTCCCAGATCATTTATCTAATTAAAACATTAACTTAGGTGTTTAATCTGGTACTAATTCAGAATAAAAATGGTGACATCTGGCTTTGTGTTGATTTTTGAGACATGAATAGAGAATTTCTAAAATATTACTACCCTTCGTCATCCATGGAGCAGATCTTACAAATAGTAGCCAGGTCGAAAATGTTCTCATTGCTTGATAGTTTCTCAGGATGCAATGAGGTATATATCAAGGAATGTGACCAACATAAAATAACATTTACCACAAAGTGGAGAATGTTCACATATGCAAAGATGCCATTCAGACTCTCAAACACTGGTGTGAATTTCCAATGAGTCATGGACATTTCTTTTGCAGGATTGATCAATTCGATCATTCTAATTTATCTAGATGACCTAAAAAAATTCTCAAAGTGAAAGGTTGATCATTTTGATCATCTAGAATAGGTTTTCCAGAGTTTCCAAAAGTTTTATATTTCTTTAAATTCCAAAAAATGTATTTTTGGATTATCTCAAGGTAAGCTACTTTGCTTTATAGCATCCAAGCAAGGAATTGAAATAAATCTTGAAAGAGTGAAATATATAATGGATTTACCCTTACCAGTAACTCAGAAAGGTCTACAGTCTTTCTTAGGAAAGATTAATTTTGTTAGTTGATTCATTTGAGATATTGTAGGCATCACAAGACCCATCCCATTGATGCTCAAGAAGAAATTAATGTTCAAATGGACCCCTTAAGGTATGGTAGCTTTCAATTAGATAAAGAAGGCTATTTACACTGCTCTGATGTTGACCAATCTGGACTTTTCTATAGATTTATTTCTTTATGTATACATCTGTCAACATTGGATAGATTTTGTGCTCACTCAAAGGGATGAAGAAGGGATACTACCGAATGACCCTCCCAATTCACAAATGAAGATACTACCAACTGCAAGGAACTCGACATGTATTAGGTGAAGGAATTTTATTTAAAAGAAACTATGACAAAGTATTATTCCAATGTTTAGACAAGAGTCAGGTAAGAAGGCTTATGACAGAAGTCCATAGTAGTCCTAAGGGTGTAAATTTCTCCACTAAAACTACCACCTTGAAAATCATGCGAGTGGGATACTATTGGCCCTTAATATTTTTCAAGGACACCATTTCATGTAAAAATGTACTCAATGCCAATTTTTTGTTGACAAGATAAAAATTTTTGCTTTACCTTTAAGTCCCATTGTAATTGAAGAGCCTTTTCCTCAGTGGAGATTGGATTTTCTTGGAATGATAAATCCTATCTCCAGTGTTGGCCATAAGTGGATACTTATAGAAACTAATTACTTCACAAGGTGGACAAAGACTATTTCCCTAAAAGACACTATAGAAGGTGAGATTTTAACTTTCTAGAGGAGATGGTGACTAGGTTTGGTTCCCCAAAGAATATTATATCTAACAATATCAAGGCCTTTGTAGTTTCAAAGATGCTAGATTTTATTATTAAGAATGGGATGTACCTCAAGACTTCATTCAACTATTGCCCACAAGGAAATCAATTAGTGGAATCAACAAATAAAAACCTAATTAGGTTAATCAAGAACATTGGATCTGAATGACAAAAATAATGGTATAAGGATCTACAGGTTCCTTTGTGGGTAGACCGGATCATGCCAAAGTAGATGGGTATATGTAGGATCATGATGGGCCAAAAAGTGGCAAGATGTAAGTGATATGATGGCCCATGTGGCTTATGAATTTTTTTTACCCAAAATTGATGAAACAAAAATGGTTTTTAAAGCATATTCTTAGCTTTCCAACAATATACATTATGCTTTAATTTGAATTTAATAAATTATTATTATTCATTTTATATTTGAATTACAACTAAAATATTGATTGATAGGTTGATTGGAAAAAATATATAGCTTTCAAATGGTATCACATTTTTTTAATCCAAAACATGTGTCAAATTTTATGCTCCACATACTATAGGATTAAAAAAAAATTTGAATTTTATGAAGTTTTGACCAAGTTAAGGTAGTTAGACATACAAGTTTTTATATATATTAAAAATTGTAATAAAAAATTCATAATTAATTATTTACTCAAAAAAAAATTCCAACAAAGTATGCATCACATCGGGACATGAGTCCTCTACGTATATCTAAAATTTTATAGAAAAATATTATCATTTTATTATGGTTAGGGTGGTTAGACAGACACCTACTTCATATTTTTTTCCTGAAATTTAAGTAATACTACATTGAAATTTTAAATTTTCACCAAATAGATTTTTTGTTTTTTAAATAAACCTATTACTTTAGAAACTAAATTCAATTTGCTATAGATTCTATTGTTACATTTTTTGAAATAATATACATAAATTATTCAAATGTTTTCATCAGGTTGCCTAACTTTGATTTTTTGAATTTTATTGCCATTTAAGGGCCTATTTTTTCCATGATGATCCTGCACATACCCAGATCCTAGAGACATCTCCCTATGAATTAGTGTATGGGAAGGAGGTAGTTTTACCTATTTCTATGGAACTACCCGCTCTATAATTACTAAAATCCTTATAAATAGAAGAGAGTAGCGGAATGGAAGTATGGATAATGGAACTCCTAAAACAAGAGGAAGATAGAGAAAAGGATTTTGAAGCCATGATTGACCTCCAATAGATGGTTAAGCAATGGTTTGAAAAAAATACTTCCAACCTATATTTTCAAGAAGGAAGCCTGGTGCTAAAATATAATGAGTGTACTTCAAATCTAGGACAACACACCAAATTCAAAGTGCTATGGAAGGGACCCTTCTAAATTATTACATGTAAGGAGAAGAATGCATACAGGATGGAAGATATGGAATGTAATTCTTTGGAGATATGAGTAAATGGTATCTATCTCAAAGTATTCTATTAAAGTATCTCATTCTTACAAAAATTCACAGATGTGTACCATATGTAAATTTTGTAAATATTATTTTAAATTTTAGAATAAGTAGAGGAAAAATGAAGAACACATAAGAAGTATGGAAATATTGTATTATATTACATTTTCATTAAAATTTAGAAGTATGAGGTATCCCGAGGCTCAAATTTTAACAAAAAAAACTCTCTTGAGAAAAACCTAGAAAGGGTCTTTCAGAAAAAAGTACAAAAAGAGAAAAATGGAGGCATTTTTTATAAAAAATAGATAGGTCTCTAGTCATAGATACATGGGCATGTTTTCCTTAGTCATTTTTTTTTCTTTCTTCTTCCTCTTCTTCTTCTTCTTCTTCTTAATTATTAGGAAAGCTAGGAGCACACGACACATGGACCTCAATCCTAGTCACCATGATTGTATGCTAGAAAATTGAAATGCTTCTTGTAGTCCAACCTCGGAATGAATTCAATGAAATATTCATGAAGGAAGTAGTTGATTGTAGGGAGAGAAAAATCATGGTGGATTTCAAGGTCCATAGTGCAGAATTTGCTTAGAAAGGGTAGCTAAGACACTTCTACACCACAACAAAAAACTAACAAAGGCCCATCGCACTAGAAATGCCAACACCAAGAATGAAAAATTATATGATTTTTTTTTAGCTCTTCCAGTAGAGAGATGTTGAAAATTTAGTGACAAAACTCGACTATCTGAGGTTTGGCAATATACAAGTCTAGGAGGTAGGCCACGAAGTGAGACAAAATGTTGCAATTACTCCTAATCTAGTTTCCATCTTGAATGAAGTCCATATCAATGACCCAATTAAAGGAAATTACCCCTATTCAATCACACCTCCTCACTAGGTGCTTCATTCTATCAATTGTAATCTCGCTAGTGAAGGAATATTGTGGCCTTCATTGAATTAGATGAACATGAGTACCTAGTCTGATAGACATGGTTAAAGTAGTAGAGTGAAAGATCATATTCAAATAAAGAAGAGGTTGGCTAAGCTCAAAAGGCTTAATTTTCTAATGAATATAGCCTTAAGGTGGCATAGATATTTATAGAAAAGAGGTGATGGTGAACCCAAATAGTGGAAGATCTATTTTGGTCCAACGACAATGGGAAAATATCAAAGCAACCAATAAATATAAGATAAATCATATAGAAAATTTGACATAAGGTCTAAATATTAAATTTTGAGCATTGGGAGTAAATGCTCATATAAGCCAATTGTTGACATGTGTCCTTTTCCATCATCAATAGTAGCAACTGGCTTGCACAAATGAAGAGACATGAGTTAGCACACTAATCTCTGGAAAACTAATGAGTGTGTTTTTAAAGCTACTTTGTATTACCTAAAAAAATTTGACATAATTACGACACTCTGCCAAAAACAACGAGCTTATTTGTGAAAATAGGTGGCACAAGGAATTTAATGATTCCATTCTTGCAAAGGTTTTGGTATTCTCGAGGGATATAGATCTCTAACTGACATAGATCACCTTGTTGGAAACATTTAATGGACCAGTGGTAACGGTGTAGCCTTAACTGCATGTACTTTCCAAGGAAATTAATTATTCTAAAAAGAATATTTTTCTAAGAAATTAAAAAGTAAGTGGCCATTTTAGTGAAAAAACTATGTAACTTTTGAAGTAGCCATGGAGGAACCATCAATGACTAGTACAAGGTAAAAATCTGTATCAAAAAGGCATATTTTCACTAAATTCTTTGGGTGAAAATTATTTGCTAATGCCCAAGTAACTCAAGATCAACCATTTGGGCTTTGTAAGAGGGTGTAGGTGGACAACTATGTTGTGAGAGAGGTGGTGTGAGAGATTGGTAAAACACCCAACAAATGAAAGAATATGACACCATTGAGGGTTTTTCCTATCGACTTTGGAATTGTGGTTTTCCACAATTTATGTTATCTATCGTACATCTATGCCATGAGCTAGTGAATGCGTGTGCTAGAAGGCTCGATAGAGAAAATAGAAGTTCCATAACATGCAATAGGATCATGGTCACAGTTTTTGTTGTAGCTATATGAGAGATGTTGTGTATCCCTCCCAATCGGCATGTTGAGGTATTCAATTAGGAGGAGATGGATATTTACTGGGAGGAAGAAAATGAAAGATAGGGTTTATATTATGATGATGTAGGAGAGAAACTATAAAGAGGTTTTTTCATTTTCCTCTAGCATTTAGAAAGTTCAAAAATAACACAAAGGATCTATTTTCAATGCTACTTGGTTGTTTTTCTTGGACGATGATGAAGAGGTCCACTCTTTCTACATTGGACTTGGATTTTGTTTTGAAGAGACAAAAGGAGTAGAGATATTTTGAATTTTCTGATGTAGTAGCTACAAACATGTTGATGTAGCTAAAGAATTACCAAACCATGTCTAAATTTAGGTATTCTTCTTTCTTGGTCCACTTAATACTGTATTATAACTTTAAGTTTCTAGAAAGAAATTTTTTGATCTCTAGGTTGGATGAAGAGGGCGTAAGTCAAGTAGTTTCTATATGGACCATTGTCTTTTCAAAAACAAGTAGTTATTACTAGTTTGTACACCACTTTTTGAGAATAATGCTTCAAGAGCTATTCCTGTGTCTAGTGGGTCACTTGCCCCCTAAGGTTATGAAATAGATTAAAAATTCATTGACTCCAATATATCATTTCTTTGTGGAAGATTTTACATTTATCAGATATCATGGTTTTGTCAGAGAACCTTTCCAACTCCCCAAATTTGTGATAGATAGGGTTTTCGTGTTGGAAGCATGTCATTAGGAAAGTCTTGTGGACAATGCCCATGGTAGGGGAAGGAACAAAAAAAATTAATATTTGCTTCCCCTTTGCATTGCAAACAATAAAGTTGAATTATAGAAGTGCAAAACATAGAGGGATCTTACAAATTTGTTGGCATCCCTAGGCTTACTGTTCTTTGTAACACATGGGACTACAATCTAGAAAATTTGTTTTCTTTGAAATATGAGAGGTAGGATTATGTGGATTCAAATAAAAAATTGACTTAGGAGAAGCCAAAGATATACTTTAGCTTGGCCCTCATACCAAAAAAAAGGATAAAATGTTTGAGCTTCTATACACCACAGGTAATGTATCAGAGGGATGTTCTAATAAGTAAAACCCTCAATAATCAAATAAAGTGATAGGGGTTATTAGAAAGGAAGATGATAAACTTTTGGAGATTAGGACATGACATGGGAGGAACACATAAGTTTCGTAAAGGGTTCCATGTTGGCCCACAGTTGTCATTGGACCAGAAGATTAACTTGTTAATGCCCAATACAACTGCTTGAGGTAACAGATCCACAAGAGGTTGTTAGTCGATGACTTGAATCCTGAGGAGAGCATTGACCATCTTCCAACAAATCCCCTTCAACATTACCCAAGGGGATTCAAACCTGAAACCTTTGGCTCTAATACCAATTGTTGGGCCACAATTGTCATTGCACCAAAAGATCTACTTTTTAATGCTTGATACAACTTCCAAAGTTAACGAATCCACGGGAGGTGGTTAGTCCATGTCACAAATCCCGAGGGGAGTGTTTACCATCCACCAAGATTTCACCCATATGATGAATAATTCAAAGACATTTATGATCAAGAAGTTGATTCCTACAATAATAACCCAAAGTCCATCCATGAGATAAAAAAAGAGTGACTTCCATGCCATACTTCCTGACCACCAAATTTTGAAAGAGGACAAATCTCTCAAAAAGAGGACTGATAAGCTACATCCTCTACTAGTGTCCATAGTAAGGGGAAGATAACCTAACTATTCCAAAGAGAATCGGTCAGATAACAATAAGGCCAAGCTTGATTGAGATGATTTGCTAAGAGATTGAGACGTTCGAGTTTGGGTTGAAGAAAGATAAGGCAAGTTTGAGACATAGACATACCTAAGATGACTATCATAAATGAAGAAGAAGAAAATTATACTCTGTTGAGTGTTCAAGCGGTCATGGTTCAATTAAGTCTTGCTCCGCATCTTCTTCCTATATCTACATCATTGGTTAATCCTTTTCCCCCATCCATTGAAAATAATCATCCATCCAAAAACCCTAAACTAGTTGTTCTAAATTAATTCCCTACCATTTTTTAAAATGCCAAGTGAAGTACCCCTGTGTGCTGAGCAAGTAGTAACTGCATCAACCATTGTTGAATCTTTGACCACCTTATCTAGGACCCCTATTGATAAAGTTGAATCATCCATGCTACCCATCACTCTAGGTCTCTCTGTATTTAGACATAAATCACCCATTCCATTTGTTTCTATTTTAACTCCATGTGGTACTTCCAGTGCCCAATCTCAATTTGGCATTCTACCATTTTCAATGATCATTCTCCCATTTTCCTCCCCACATGCTCATACATCTAAATTCTCCTGGTGTATTACTATGTTCATTCTTGCTCTTGGTGCTTCTCTTGCAACATAGAGCATTGATTCCCCATAGACTCTTCAAAATAATTTTGATGCAACTAAGCTAGTGCAACAAACTAGGAAGCAAGAAAGAATGAATAATGTTGAGCTTCGAGATTCCAAAAAGACCCAAACTTATTTCAATGAAGAGCAGAATTCTCTATGGATCACTACTATGAATATGCTCACAACCCAACCCAAAGGATAGATGTAGATGGAGGATTATGACCTAAAGGTAGTAGTTCTGGATCTAAATGAAATTTTCATATTAGACAAGGTAGATCTAGCTAAGACCACTCAAAAGGTTGTATATATATATTATGAGTGACTAGATTCGAAGTTAAGAAAGCGTGAAGATGAGCTAGTGAACGTCAAGGAAATGATGAGTTAGCTACAATCAGAACTCAAGGCCCAAAATGATGAAATGAGCCATATAATGTAGTTGCAATATCGGCAAGAGGAAGCAATAGGATCTATTGTAGTAGTTCAGGATGAGTGAGTTTAGTAGTATACCAAAATAGATAGATTGAAATTTGATCTTGTAGTTGAGTGCCAATATAATTTAGGGCACCAACATGTTTAGGAAACTATAAAGAGGGAGTTAGATGGTTTTTGATCTCAGGCCTCCAAAAATTTACAAAAAGCCTGAGAGGAAGTTGAAAAGATAAGGAATTATAAACAAGAAGTTGAGTCTTCTTTGCATGCTCATAATCAAGAGGTTGGAAACTTATATTCCAAACTAGAAAATTCTCACGAAAAAGGGCTAAAATGGAAAGGAGAGTGAAGGAAAAGGAGGCTCAGCTACATGAAGAGCTAACAGTTAGACAAAGGTCTACAACCTTTCTTGTAAAGAGAATGTTGGGATTTTCCTATTGGGAGTGAATCATTATTATGCTCACCATCCTAAGAAAAGCTCTACAATTCCTAAAGGATTCTTGAGAGATAAATGAAACAATTGGTCCATTGGCTGACCAAAATCTCAAGGAGTACACTCCCTGAGTGGCTGAGTCTTAGAGCCTAATTTCCAAGATATGTGTAGCAACGGACAAGGCTCTGAGAACTATAGGAATTACATATCATAGGGCTACCTCTATCAAAGCAAGTGAATTATCCCACTCTCATAAGGTAGCGGGAAAAAATAAGAACAACGAGGCAGTTTTGAACAAGAGGGTTGATGAAATCAAGAAGGATTTTTGTGTCATATTTTTGAGTTACCTCCCTTCCTTTCAAAAAATGGGGATGTGTTATTGGTTGAAAAAATAATAGAAGAGGTCATTAATAAGGTTTAGAATTAAGAAAAAAATCTAGATTCAAGCACGACACCCACAACAAAGGATATTGAGAATGAATTTCTTCAACTTTCTCATCTGTATTATCATTTGGGTGTTGTTTTGGCAAGCTAGGGATTTGTTTCTTTCAAAGAGTTCTTCAAGTTGGTTCAAGCATATAAATAGTTTTGTAGTCTTGCACAACCAACTGATGCAGATTGGAAAATGTTGCATTTTTCCTTCCTAAAACTTGGAGAATAAATAGAAGTCAAGGTTTCTGCCTTTACAAGCAAAGCACCCTTGTGAGTCCCCAAAATTGTGAAGAATTTTTTTCCATAGTCTATATTTTATTATTTTCTTTTCTTTTTGTCTTCAAAAATATCTTCGCATGAAGAGGTTTTGTTTCTGATGGCCACACAATGTGCCACATGGTGGTTGTGTGTTCTTTATTAATTGCTTTCCTTTCAGCTAGGAGTCGAACCAAATTTTAGCTTGGCATACAGTCTCTTAAAATCACTTTTCACAAATTTGTGATTATCCACCTACCTGACATGTCATCTCTTTGCTATTGAGGAGTTGTACCTTGGGAGTCTTCCTTCAAAGTTTTTCATAATGTGTCTTGTATTTTACTAGAGAATGATGTGAGTCAGTGTCACCAAAGGTACTTGACCGATTGACAAGACCTTTTCCAAGCTATTATTCTAGGATCCAAGCAATTACAAGGGGCGATCCTACTAAATATCTAAAGGGAATTCATGCAATAGTTGAAATTTTATAAGCAGTATTGTAGAAACCTAACTAAAAGATCTGGGACCAGATTCTATCCTATCAGGTGTATATGTTTGGCAATCTGTACTTCTAAATGAATTATGTGTTTCTCTCTCCTTGGCAGCTATAAATGGTAAGTGGCAGCATGTAGAAATGGTTCCTAAAGTTTTCCTTTTAGAAAATGTTTCTTTAGCTTTCATATTTATAGGAGTATTTTCTTTGGAATTTGTAGAACACAACTACACTCTAGCGTGTTATGTCTTTTACCTACTCCAACTATCATCAGATTGGAATCTACCCTCTATTCTAAAGTTCATTTAATATTTGAAGTATGAGATACTTAGGAGAAATATCTAGATCTATGCATGATATGGCCTTTACCAAATTTTCCTTCTTTATATCTTCATCTAGAATAGAACACTATGACTTGCTTAATTTGAATAGTTTGATTATTTGATTTCCATGCTGTTTATATTCATGATAGAGTTATAATCTATAGAAACTGGATTATGTCATTGGAACTCTCTAATTGATTTGTAGTTTATCATTTCTTCATGTTATTATATATTAAGAGGAAGGGTTTATGTAAATTTTTAATGACTATTCTGTTAACTCTTGGAACTTCTATGTTTGGTTAGATCTTAATACACACTTCATGTGAGTGGATTGAATGATTGCAATATGCTTGTATCTAACCTTTCCTTCTCATTCTCTTCACAATAATTAAGGGATTTGGTGTTCTATATCTATCATGTCATTTATATAAAGGAACTTGTGGTTTTTGAAATTTTGTAAAAGTATTGGCCCATCACAACTTTTCATGTTTTTTTGTTTACATTCCTTTCTATATTTTTCCCAAACTTAGAGAAGAGATCTATTACTATAAAAATTCTGAAGGTATTCAGTGAGGTGTATATTGTTCCCCCACTCCTTGAATTTCTGATAAGACTATCCGAGAGACACAAGCTTTGATGATCAACAACTACTAAGCCTTTCGATAAATTTTTGATACAAATTATCCAATCCATAAAATGATCTCACCTCTCCAATGTCTCCCAATGTTGGCCAAACAATAATTTCCCTAATCTTGTTGGGGTTCATCTTTAATCCTTTCACACAAATGAAAAAACCCAAGTAGGCCAACCTTGTCTTCATAAATATAAACTTCATGATGTTTATCAATAACTTATTATATCTTAGTCTTTGCAATACTCATCCAATATATCAAAAAAAATCTTTTCCAATTGGTGCAGTCACAGTAGGAGGGTCCTCAAAGAGAACAATCTAGACCGTTCAACTAGAGTAATACAATAGAAGCAACATAGAACATAGAGGGAAATTTAGATACAAATATTCTTATTATTAGAAATATAGATTACATATATTTGACGACATCGAGGTTTACAAATTCAGCTCATAGGCTTAATACAACATACTCAATATATAGTGCTCATATGTATGTGAGCAAAAATCTTATAGATCAAATTCTATATACATATTAATCTAGTTTATCTTGATTTTTTTCCATTCTCATGATTCATTACAAGATTTATATGATATTTGTGGGTCAAGAAACATCCACATCAGCCAAAGATCATTACAATCTCTGATGAAGGAAATGTAATGTGTGCAAGAAAAGTTCGACCTCAATTTTGAATTTCTTCCATAGTAGATGTGCATGATGAAGTGTGGACCTAAGATCAAGGTCAAGGACACTCCAAAGTACAATTTGAGACACACCACGAGGATCTACAAGTTACAAGAAGGATCCATGATCAATCAAACTAGCCATTAGGTTTTGAAATTATTCTGAGGGCGGTTCCAAAACTATCACTCAATCCAGAAGCAATAACTTGTCATAAAAATTCTAATCGAGAAAAAAACTTGGAGTAAGGAGATTAAAAATGTCCACTCTGAAACCATAGGTACATGAGGTCTAGTGAGAAAACACAAAGAAATACTAGATCTACCAACTTGAACAATGACAAGAATAGAACAAGAACAAAACTGAATGAAAACTATTTCTGGTTGATGCAAGATTTCCAAAAACCAAGGATGTTCATATATCTAACATTCGAGGTTAATGAAATGTGAGTCCCTCAATCTACTGGGGCCAAAGGGAAACCAATATGGTCTACCTCAGCCTAAGAAATCCAAGAAAAATATTGAACTAGTCTACCTTTCCATTTCACCAGACATTCTTTGTATTGTCTTCCATGAGTCTTTCTCCCATCTCTGACATCCAAAATCTCTTTTATCCCATCTAATTATTTTTTAGAAGGCTTTTCTTCCCATTTTTCTTTACTGTATTTACTAAATTATACTTCATGGTACTGGTGAATATTTTCAACCTTGAATATAGGTGATATACCCATGTCATCTAGTAACTCCACTTCATATGCATTTCCTAAGTCAAACTTCTTCAAAATCCTATAGGGTCCAAAATTCCTCATCTTGAGCTTACTGTATGTGCCAATTAGGAATATTTTCTTCCTCAAATATACCATTACTTCATCTTTGACTTTGAACTCCTTATGTCTCATCTTTTCATCTACTCGCTCCTTGTATTTTCAGTTCATATCTTCCAAATTCTGCTTCACTTGATTATGCACTTTCTTCATATGTTCTATAAATTCCTCTACTTTTTCACTCCTTTTATCTTCTCCATTGGTGTCTTGAAATTCTAATATATTTCTAGGATGAACTCCAACAACAATCTCAAAAGGTCTCTTTCCTATAATCCTAGTCACTGAATTAGTTTACACAAACTTTGCTTGTGCAAGGGCTAAATCCCAGCTTATGGTCTTCTCTCCAACCAAACATCTCATAAAATTTTCCAAAATCCTATTCACTACCTCTATTTTTCCATGAGTCTATGGTTGAAAATTACAATTGAACTTCAAATCTATCTTCAACTTCTTCCAAAGTTTCCTCCAAAAGCAACCAAAAAACTTTGTATCTCTATCTGAAAAAAATCTCTTAGGTAATCCATACAATCTGACTACTTCCCTAAAAAACAAGTTTTCTACATGTACTACATCTATTATATTCTTACAAGGTATGAAATCCATATTGATATCCTCCCAAGGTCTTTCTAGAATTTTCAAAGGTTTGTATAATCTAACATTCTGACTACTTCCTTTTGCAACTCTGACCAACTCTGGAACTTTGCTTAAATTTCCTAACATCCTTATGAATCTGGGGCCAAAAATAGTTCTCACTTATCAATGCTATTGTCTTATAAATTCCAAAGTGTCCTAACAATCCTCCACTATGTTTCTCTTTCACCAAGTTATCCCTCATTGAGCTTCGGGGTATAAAAAACTTACTTCCTCTAAACAACATATCTTCCTAAATGAAATAATCCAAACAATGACTTATATCCTCCACATATCAAAGACTAATACCTCCACTTTGATTTGTGTCAATAAGTTGCTTCTCCTACTCAAAGAATCAATAACTCTATTTGACTTTCCACTCCTATGTTTCAAAAAAAAGGTACAAATTTACAAGAATTCTACCCATCTCACGTGTTTCTGATTTAGATTACCTTGAATGTTCAAGTATTGCAAAGCCCAATGATCAATATACAACACAAAATCCACACACAATTAGAAATGTCTCCACTTCTTTGAGTCTTGCAATATGGCATAAAATTCATGATAAAAAACTGAATAACTTTTCCTAGCACCATTAAACTTCTCACTAATATAAGCATCTATTATTCCTTCTCGACTTGACAGTGCTCCACTTGCATTCCCACTTGCATCACTGCCTACCTGAAATAACTTTCTAAATTATGGTAAAGCAAACACAGGCTGTTCAGTCACCTTGTATTTTACAAGCTCATAAAATTTTTCCACTCCAGATGTCCATCTAAAATCCTTCCTATCTCCTCTCATTGTTTATGTCATAGGACTCCAAATAGAACTGAAATTCCTAATGAACTTTCAGTCAAAACTAGCCAATCAATGAAATGATATTACCTCTCCAATTCTTTTAGGTGTAGTCCATTCAAAAATTTCTCTTACCTTGTCAAGATCCATCTTCAATCCATTCACATATATCATGAACCAAAGATATACCAATTATTCCTTCATAAAACTACACTTCTTGATGTTTATCAACAACTTATCTGATATGTAAAAAATGTTGTTATCTAGTCTTACTAAAAATCAAGATGTCACACAAATAGACAATCACAAACTTGCCCAATAATCTCATTAATACCTCATTCATCAACCAAATGAAAGTACTAGGTGCATTTATTAGTCCGAAAGAAATCGCCAACCACTCATACAATCCATTATTTTTTGTGAATGTTATTTTCCATTCATCCCCTTCTTTGATTCTGATATGATGATATCCACTCTTCAAATCTATCTTTGTAAAGTACTTAGATCCACTCAAATAATTGTTAATGTCATCCATCCAGGGCAAAGGAAATCAATACTTCACTATGACTTTTTTGATGGCTCTAGAGTATGTACACATTGACCATTCTCCGTCCTTGTTAGGTGATAATGTTGTAGGTACTGGTCAAGGTCTTGAGCTTTCTCTAATCAAACCTTTTCTCAACAATTGTTGCACTTATCAATTCAATTCTTCATTCTCTATCAATGTCATTTGGCTTGTTACTTTGTTAGGTAAACTAGATCTAGGAATAAAATCCATGCAATGACTAATACTCCTTACAGGTGGCAATCCATCAGGCCAAATATCTGAAATGATAGCTTCATATTCAGCCAATAATTCCTTTATCTCCTTGAGTTTTCCTTCTACATGCTTAAATTCTTCCACCTTCTTAGGGACCAAGGCATAACACATGTTTTAATGTCTCAGTCCATCCAAAAATCTCCTCCCATCAGCCAAAAAATTATATCATTTGTACAAACCTCAACTTTAGGAACATCCTCCAAGGGTAACAAAGTCTATTTCATCCCATTTGCAAAAAATAGTGTGTATGTTCTTCTTTCCATCATGAATATACTATCTATCGTACTTCCAAGGTCCTCCCAACAAAATATGGCATACATGCATAGGCATGATATCACACAAAACTTCATCATGGTAATTTCCTATTTTCATTTTCACCAAACATTGTCCACTTACTAGTATCTTATGCTCATCTTGAATCCAAGCTATATGATAGGGCTTCTTGTGTTTCAATCTTTCCAACTTCAATTTGGTCACCATTTCTTCAAAAGCTAGGTTCTTTGAGCTTCCACTATTAATGATTACATTACAACACTTATCTGTTACCTTACATGTGGTCCGAAAAAAATTCTTTCTATGCAATGGTTCCTTCTCCAATTCACTTTGACACAATACTCTCCTATTCAGAAAAACTTCTGCTTCTTTTGGTTGATTAGGTGATCCAACATGATTCTCCTCAATAAAGGCTATTCTTCTATTCTTCTCAGTCTTTCTACTTTTCTCTCCTTGTTTGCATTGAATGGCTCTATTTCCTTCTCCACCACATTTGAAAGAAGTTCCCCTGAATACTCTTTTCTCCGGTTCTCTATCATCATTTCTATATCCTTCATTTCGGTAACCAGCATATCCTCCTCTTCGGTATGATTTCTCATTCTTATTGACCTCCTTATTCTTGTTCTACTATGGAAAAGATCCTCTTCCACCTGGATAGTAAAAATTATTCCTCTCTAAAATCTTCCACCCCTTCCTCTCTATCTTTGCTCATATCTTTTGTTTAGCTTATCTTCTTCTTTTAGGGCACATTGATATGGTTCTTTCACACTCAAAAACTTAATCAAAATGATCTTATCTTGTATAGATGACCTCAAAACATTTATGTATCTAGCTACTTGCTTGACCTCATCCTCTGAATGTCCAAATTTTATATTCAACTTATAGATCTCCTCAGTATACTCTATCACACTTGGTTCCTTCTATTTTAGATTCTATAACTTCTTGAATAAACTAATCTAATAGTCAATAGGCTTGAAATTTATCTTCAACTTATTCATCATTCAATCACATGATTGTATCTTCTTGTTTCCTTTTCTTTGCCTATCTGTCTACAAATCTTCCCACAAAAGGGATGCATGTCCTTTCAAATTTGTATAAGAAAATTTCACCTTCTTATCTTCTTGGGTACTTTCAAAATCAAAGTACTTTTCCATCTCTATTATCTAATCTAGCAATTCATCTGAATCCAACTTACCATTATAATCTACTGGATTGAAATGTGGTTTAGTGTTTAGTCTAGCTAGGGCTCTTATGAACCTTTCTCCTCCTTGATCAAGGCCAGGTTTCTCTTCTCTTGCAACTTATTCTTGTTCTTATACTTCTTCGTCACTCACATCATCAATTGATCAACCTCTCCTATGGGCCATTTCAACTACTTCCAATCTAGCACCAATTCCTCTCAACATCTCCATTACAACTGGGTTTGTATTTCCATGCACTCTATTTCCTCTACCATTTCTTATTCCCACCATATTAAAACAAGTCTTTTGTAGCTGTAGGTCATATCCTCATTATACCACCCCACAACAAATCTTCAACAAGATTGCCCAAACTTTGACGATCTCCCAAGGAACAAATCTCACTCTGACACCAAGTTGGTGTAGTCACAGTACAAGGTCCTCAAAGAGAAAAATCTAGATGGTGCAACTAGAGTAATAAAATATAAGAAACAAAGAACATGGTAGAAAAGATAGATACAAATATTCTTATTATTAGAAATTTTGATTACATATAGTCAGCCACATCTAGGCTTATAGATTCAGCTCATAGTCTTGATACAACATGTGTGAAAAAATATTATAGATAGAATTATCTATATGTCTTAATATATTTTATCTTGATTTCTTTCCATTCTCATGATTCATTATAAGATTTATATAATATCCGCAGGTCAAGAAACATCCACGTTAGACAAAGATCATTACAATCTCCAATAAAGGAAACGTAATGTGTGCAAGACTAGGTTAGCCTCAATTTTGAATTTCCTCCATGGTAGATGCACATCATGAAGTGTGGACCTAATTTCAAGGTCAGGGAAACTCCACGGTACAATTTGAAACACATCGCGAGGATCTACAAGCCACGAGAAAGATCCATGATCAATCAAACTAGCCATTAGGTTTTGAAGTTATTCTTGGGCTAGTTAAAAACTTGTCACTCAATCTAGAAGAAATAACTTGCTAGAAAAATATCTAATCAAGCTAAAAATTGTGAGTAAGGTAATCACACATGTGGATGATGAAACCATAGATACTCAAGGTTTGGTGAGAAAACATGAAGAAATACTAGATCTACCATCTTGAACAAGAACAAGAACAAAACTAAATGAAAAATATTTTTGGTTGATGGAATATTTCCAAGAACCAAGGATGCTCCTACATCACCAATCTTACTAAAAATCATAATATCATCCAAATATATAATTTAATTTTTTTTACAAATAATTTCTTCTATACCTCAATTCATCATCCCCATGAAATTTTAATGGACATTATTCAACCCAAAAGGCATCACTAAAAACTCATACAAACCTTCATTATTCTTAAATGCATTTTTCTATTCATCTCCTTCTTAGATTTTGATTTGATGATATGCACTCTTTAGGTCAATCTTTGTAAAATGCATTGCTCCACTAAAAAAGACAATAATATTTATTGAAAATATAAAATACTAAGCGGGGAGGGGGAGGGTGAAATAGTATTGCCCTAAACCATACAATCATTAAACATCCAAATACCAAAGAATATTCAACTATAATAAAGAAATAAATCATGAAGCATTAACAATGCCACATAACACATGAATAAAAATATTATTAAATATAAAACCAAAAATTGGAAAAAAAATGATGAGGGTTAGATAACAATATATTAAATAAATGTTTATAGTATATTTATATAAGATCTCACTATAGGTGGACTCATTGTCCAAGTGGACTCACTATCCACAAAGAATAGGATGGAAGATATATGGTTTTTCACAACCTATTTTGAACTATTACAATTATGTCTTACTTAATTATAAAATACATTTCCATTCAATCTCAATAAAAACATTTATGAAAATACTATTCAACACTCTTCCATGCTCTTCATTCACACAACTTTGGTCTTCAACTAAATATTCATAGCTTAAATTTGTATTGATCTAATCAAATTCACATGTATAACATTCTCAACATACATCATGTATTCAATATATACATCAAAAATCTAAAAATATAACATATATATCAACATTGACAATAGAATCAATTAGGTCAAGCTATTTAGATGTAACAATCAAAATATAACTTGTCGACTTAGAAAAAATTCATTGATAACCCATACCAAAAATTTAGATCTGAAAAAAAAATTAAATAGGGTTATATGGACATATAACTAATCCCACATAAGACCGCAATAGTTACTTAACCTTCATATTCCTTTAACTATATTATGTTAGTTCCGCATAAGACTTGGAAGAAAAATCCTTCAAATGTTTATCCACATCTCGACACATAGACATCAAAACTCAATGCCAACTAGAATCCATGATCTATTTATATTCAAAAATTTATCGCCAAAAGTACAAAGCCAAAAACTCATCTACAAAGACATTGAAAATATCCCACACAACTATATTGTACATATAGTTACTATAATTCGCTAGGAAACACTCTATTACTCATAAATATCAAACCACTTGTCAAAAAATGATAAATATTTGAATCAAATACCTCTAAGAATGAAAAAAATAAAGTTAGAGGCACGAGGTGAAAATTTATTTTGTTGAGTCATGCTAACCCAAAAACTAGTGCACTATTACACTAAATCAGAAGTATTGATACTTATTCAATTTCCAATACAACTTACTTTACTAGGCCAAAACACTATGCAAAAATGTCTTCCTTAACAACTCAAAAACTTGTTAGAATTGATCAAAATGATCTAAAACTAAATTATTCACATAAGTTACAATAATGATATCAATGAAAAATTTGGAACACATTTTTTATGTAAATTCCATCTTCATGTTACCAAAGAATATCATTAATGGAATTCTTCCAACAATATCCCCCTTTCTCATTCATGAGAACATTCCAAAATCTCCAAAATATTCTCCAATATTCTCCCCCTTTGACATAAATGGAAAAGGTAACTTACACAATGGTTATGACTATAACTAGAGTTTTGCTTGAGAAATGTAAGCATATATAGAGATTGAAAAGAGAATATTGACTCCCCCTAATTTATGTACTAGAGAAAAACCCAAAATTATATTTGAAGCAACACTATAAAGTCCACATATATACAAAGAATCTCAATTGAAAAACAAGAAATTTATAAAAAAAAGTGAGAAATAATTCAACTAGAGATGGTTGACACCCTATAAATTTTGTAAATGTGCTTTCCATGCTCGCCTTCCATTTTCCCATTCTCTCTTTCCTCCTGCAAGAAATCTATTATGTATTTGAAACTCAAGCAATGGCTCTACTCCCTCTTCTAGAGTGGTAAGTACTGGATTCATTTGTTCATATTTGTTCGAACTTTGGAGATATTTTGAGACAATTAAAATTTTAACATTATCAAGGTCCCTTATTTCTCAAAACTTTATAATAATGTTTTTTTTCTCTGGTAGATGGAATAATTTCTTATTCATATCTTCTATTATACTCTTTTTCTCTCTGGTTAGATCAGCTATTAGATCATAAGCACTTGAGGAATTATTAATTTGAGACTCAACATATTTGAATTCCTTCCTTATGCCCTATGTGGTTTTGGGCCATGTCATCCATAATGATATAGAGCCTTCACCTCATCAAAACATTTTTCTACATATTTTAACAACTCTGAATTTTTTTAATGAGAAATAACACATTTCTTAGACATTTCAAGCACCTTGTTATTATTTATCATTTTCTCAAACTCTTTCTTTGCTTCTTCCTTCAATTCATATGCATATACTTTAAAAGAATCAATTAGCAATTTTAGGTTCTCCATACCAGATAGATATGTGTCTATATTCACACCAAGTATGGCCTCTTGAAGTGATTTCACTACTGACATTTTATCACTACTCTTGTAGTGTGTTTCAATGATCTCTTTCATTGAAAATGCATGAAACATGTCTCCTAGGTATAGCTTGTGGATGAGAGAGATCTTATCCAAATCAGCATTACCTTGTTACATTGATAATTATAGAATTTTTAAAGATACAATAGGTTGAAATTTAGGTTGCATACTCAATCGATTTTTAAGGAAGATTTTGAGGGGCCAAAAGATTCACCTAAAACCTTAGTTGTTTCAATATCCTTTCCTTTTTCTTTAGCACTTCCAAATTATACTAGTTTTATTTTTGTGTTTGAGCATCTCTAGATGTATTCACTTTCCTCCTTGTGGTCTTTCTCTTTATCCTCATTATCCTTCTCTTCATTATCATCTTTATTTATATCATCTTCCTTAGTAGGGATTTATTTCATAATTGAAGGATTAACTTCTTGTATCAAAGGAGGAGTGATGATACTTTCCTTTGGAATGTATTCTTTGATCATTACTTCCTCAAAAAACCTTTTCTATCATGTCCTCCACTTCTAGAGGAGTTTTATCCAGCCCAAATTCTTCATTTATATCATGCTTATGTTGAGCATCATATATCTACATACCTTCTTTTATATTTTGTTCCGAAGAATTAACTTTCACATTAATTTATTCTTCATTTGTTGGTATTATTCCTTACTTTTGTGCAATCTCCTATTTCTTGTCATTGAATTGCTTCTAAATTATTTCAAGTTCATTTTTATCATTTCACATAAGCATTTTTAGTCATTTCTTTATCCTTATTTCCTTGCTAAATAAAGTGGCTAAGGTTTCTCTATGATCCTTAAATATAGGAGAATTCACTCTTTCCAATTCTTCTTCCTTGAGCCTTGCTTCTTTTTCTATAGCTTCTTTTCTTAACTCTCTACCAAAATGTTCCATAGGTCTTCAGTAATTTTTTCTTGATATTCCTCATATCCACCTCAACAACATCAATATACGTGATGATAGATTCAATGATGGTGTTGTTGAATATCCAAGATACTGAGACGGGTGGGGGTGAATCAGTATCCTCTTAAATTTATTGAACAAACACCATCCAATCACTTCAATGCATATAATAGTTAAGATGAGAAAAATAATTTAATAAAACATGAAATGATACAAAACATGAACACCCAAATTTTTACGTAAAAAACCTATAATGGGAAAAACTATGGTGAGTATTAACTCACTACATAATATAATACCCCTCTATTTTGTCCTTTTGATCGAGCAGTCTTATGCTCTTTTATGTCCACTTTCTGTTAGTACCTTGACTATGGTACTCGACTTTTATTTGATCACTATCTATAAAGCTACGTTAATGTTATCTTTTGATGTGATGGTATTTTAATATGATGTTATCTTTATGACATGTTGTGATTAGCATAAATGGATATTCAAATTAATGATGTTTATGCTTTGGATTATATTAGTATGTTAGATTTGTCAGTTAGTTACACTATATTGGTGAAGGCGACAATATCACATCATTCGCTTGCAAACGCCCTACAATTTTGTGATTTCCTCTTCACGGTGTGCCTTATTTATGTGATATTATTGCATGTGGATATACTCTGTGTTAACAAGTTGATAGGCATAGGACATCAACTCCACCTGGTTTCATAGGTTTGAGCGTGTCCAATGGCCAATGGTATTCGATTGGGAGTTAGTAGCTAGGTTTTCCATGCCAAGTCATCACCCTAGTCATAGTGTGTCGCTAGGGATTAGTCAAGTTATGCTGCTTTTATGTTGATCATCTTGCCTTGATTTTATTTAATTGCAAGTTAGAAAGGGTAATTAAATGGCTTAATGTATTTAAGTTATTGATTAATTTGATCTTGAATTATGTTGAAATGTAATTGATTTTATTGTTAATTTAATTTAATTAATAAATAATTTAACCATTGATTAAATCTATTTTATTAATTAATTAAATCTATGATGTTGAAATAAGTTAAGTTATTTATTTTGAAGTTAATGTTATATTGGTTGAGATTGAGAATTTAAGAAAATGTTTTAAATTGTATTTTTAGAAAATTTAAATTCGAAAATTGACAATAGAGATATTTTGAGATATTTTGCTATTTTGTTTTGAAAAATTTATGAGGGTGGTTGTATGGATTTGTTTTGGAGAATTTCTCTTTCTTATTGAATTTTTTGTCACAAGTTTGAATCATGAAGTTTTGAAAAAGATTGAAGTAGAAAGAGGGAGAATTTTTGCATTTTTTGGGTTTTGGATTGAAGCTATGAAAATTGGTGGTGTTGAAGTTGGAAGCTGAGCACAGTCTGGATCTCTTCACAAGCTCAAGAAATATCAAGTTCATGTCTTTTAAATTTCTTGCTTTTGAGGTTTTAAAATTTAAATGTTGTGGTTGAAAATCAAGGTCAATGAGCATTTGAATTCCTCTTTAGATTTACTTAAATAAATATAGTTGTTCTTGTCTTCAAATTAGAAGGAAAAAAAAACCTCTTTTTTTGAAATAAAATGCTTCAAAGGAAAAGATTGTTCTTGGCTGCAAAATGTTTTTTTTCAATTTGTTTCCTCAATTAATTTTCCAATTTCATTTTAGGAATACATGCATATAAATATATACTTTATATATTTTTTTTTTTGGCTGGGGGTTTATGCTATCAAAGTTATTTTTAAAAAAAATTTAAAAATTGATTTTATCCCTGTTGAAGTAGATTAAAAATCTGCATGGATTTTTGCCTTACAAAATATATATATATAAAATTATTGGGGGAGGTCATTGGGGGCTCACCCCCACCGTGCCCCCCATGGGAGGTGGGCACAAGGAGTTGCACCCACTGTGCTACCCACACCCCGCCGCCACCACTCCCACCTGCAACTGTCGCTTACATAGTTGCCACCATCATCGGTGGTCGGCTATGCTGAGGACAACCGCACCACCCGAAGGGGTGGACGATTGTCCATAACACAATCGCCACCATCAGGGGGTTAGCTGGTAAGTCGCCGCTCCTCGAAACCCCCGCCCATGTTTAAAACATGACCAACCTTAAAAAGTAAGTGCATAACCCGAGACAATTGTGGTTGTAAATTTAATATGTATAGGAAATTGATGTTTTTAAAAGGCATGATTTAAGTCAAATTGATGAAATTTAAAGCATAATAACTTTAGTAAATCATTATTTTATTTATAAGTATGATTTTTAACAAAAGAGGAGTAATATTCATTTAAATAACATGTTTTGTTGTAAAGACTAGTTAATTGCTTTAAAATAGATATAAGGAAATGAGGAAGCAATAGTTATTTACATCATTGAATTTTTATTTATATGATAAATTTGTTAATTTATCATTATTTAAATGCAAGTAGAGAAATTAAATAATTAGTATTAATTTCTTCCTTATTGGAAAAGAGGTGTTTAAGTACATTTTATTTAATACGATGAATTACTGAATGTTAATGAGAAATGGATTTAGTAAATCCAAAGTAGAATTTAATTCTCATCTTCTTTCTCATCGTGATTGTGAACAGTTTTTGTCTTTGTTTGGAGGAATCGAGTCATAGAGATTCATAAGTCTTCTAGATGGCGTTTTAAAAATGTGGGTTGTCGTGTCAAGTTGTGAACCTATTTTGAATCCCTTGGGTAGTGCTTGGTACATATTTAGTGTTTACCCAGTTACCATGAACAAAGATGTTTTGTGCCTCTTCTAAAAGGAGTGGATTATGGGATCTATTTCTCCTTGTAAGAAGTGACCTTGTTATGTGATTTGTGCCTCCTTGTAAGGAGTGGTTTTGTTATTGTTGTTACATCTAATTTTTGGAGTGAGTTTCATTTTATATTGCCTCCTGGAAAAGGTGTGGTCCTGATATTTGGTTGTTTGAACTTTGTTACCCTTGGCATTTGGATGGTATGTGTTTTTTCAAGTAGAAGAGTGGCTTTTGTAGGGACCAGAGCTCAGAAGAGGTAAGATTGGGTAACCTTTGAAAGTAGTTTAATCAAGTGAAACTAAATCAATACTTAGAATATTAGAACTAACTTCTCAAGAATGAAGATATGTTGGCCTCACTCACTGACAAAAGGGCTCATTTAGACTTGGGATGAGTGGGAAGGCTTGAAATGGAAAGGTAATATATCCTGTCTATACGTAAGGTATTTGATCCTGCATTAGTAAGTATGAGGGCCAGGGCATCGGTTGAAGCCACTAGGTTAGTCAGAACCTATGAAGATCCGCTTGGGTAGCTTATGACGAGCTCTGTGATGACACTCTATCTAGGACAATAGTTGGTACTTGAATTTATGGGTATGGTTTCCCTAACATACCTGATGTGACCATAGTTGGTACTTCTTTATTATGTGTATGGTTCTCATAACATACTTCATCTGCTTTATATCTAGAAGCAATGTGACCATGTTAGAGTTGTACTTATGTGGTACTTGAGTTGTACTTGTGTTGTAATTGTGTGGTACATGTGTTTGTTTGTCTCTGTTTGGTTCAGATTTGTGTTAGCCTGTGTCTAGAGGTCGATGGCCTTGGCTAGGATTCCTTGTTACTATCTCCTAGCATGGGGGGTGGGCCTTTGGGTTCCACTTGGTTGCATGGTGTGCACCTTAATCTGTCGGGCTTTCTTCATGTTCTTGTGGATGAGACTTCGTGTTGGAGAGCTTGTTCATTTCAGTTTCAGTTCTTGCTTTATTTAATTTATGTTATTCTTGTAATTTATTACCCCTCTTTTGTTATTGAGGTGGAAATTTGTAATTGTAATTATGTCTATTGGACATGCCTCATTCAAGGAATGAGAGTTGTAACCATATTGGTTAATTATTGATAAATTTAATTGAAAGTAATCTCTTATGCTTTAATGTATATTATCTTAATTGGAACGTATGTGTTTTATTTTTATTTAAATAAGTGGCATGGTTTAGATTCATGTTCTTTGTTGGGTTCTATTTAACCTATGTCTCATAACATTAGATGTTGTTGCCATTAGTTAGTGAACTTGCTTATTAATTGTACTAAATGAAAAAAAATTAGTCTGTTTAAGTAGTTAATTACAACTTCCTGTAGGGTTGTGTGGCGGGGTGTTACACATGGTATCAGAGCCTAGGTTTAAACACTGGGTACTATGGGATTATGATGGAACCATTAAGATTTTAGTTGTACAGGCGTTGAGTTGTGTACCTTTCCTTATACCTTGAGGTGTCAGTGCAGGATGGTCGTCCTCAAGGGTCGAGGCTTTGATTTGTATGGAGTTTGTATGAGGTAGTTTTATCCCTACTAGTTTGTAGGCTTCCAAGAGTAAGCCTAACCCTTGGGGAGGATGTAATACCCCTCCATTTTGTCCTTTTGATCAAGCAATTTTATGCTCTTTTATGTGTACTTTTTGTTAGTACCTTGACTATGGTACTTGACTGCTATTTGATTACTATCAATAAAGTGACGTTAACATTATCTTTTGATGTGATAGTATTTTAATATGATGTTATCTTTATGACATGTTGTGATTAGCATAAATGGATATTTGAATTAATGATGTTTATGCTTTGGATTATATTAGTATGTTAGATTTGTCAGTTAGTTACACTATATTGGTGAAGGGTATGGTATCATATCACTCGCTTGTGAGTGCCCAGTGATTCTACGATTTCCTCTTCATGGTGTGCCTTATTTATGTCATATTATTGAATGTGGATATACGTTTTGTTCACAGGTTGTCAGGTATACGACATTGAATCCACCTAGTTTCATAGGTTTGAGCATGTCCAATGCCCAATGGTATTTGATTGGGAGATAATAGCTAGGTTTTTTGTGCCAAGTCATCACCCTACTTATAGTGTGTCACCAGGGGATAGTCGAGTTATGTTGCTTTTATGCTGATAGTCTTGCCTTGATTTTATTTAATTGTAAGTTAAAAAGGGTAATTAAATGACTTAATGCATTTAAGTTATTGATTAATTTGATCTGGGATTAGGTTGAAATGTAATTTATTTTATTGTTAATTTAATTTAGTTAATAAATAATTTAATCATTGAATAAATATATTTTATTAATTAATTAAATTTATAATGTTGAAATAAGTATGTTATTTATTTTGAGGTTAATGTTATATTGGTTGAGATTAAAAATTAAAGATAATGTTTTAAATTGCATTTATGAAAATTTAAATTCAAAACTTGAAAATATAGATATTTTGAGATATTTTGCTATTCTCTTTTCATAAATTTATGAGGGTGGTTGTATGGATTTTTTTTGAGAATTTTTCTTTCTTATTGTATTTTTCTTCATAAGTTTGAATCATGACGTTTTGAAAAATATTGAAGTAGAAAGAGGGATAATTTTTGCTTTTTTGGGGTTTTGGATTGAAGCTATGAAAATTTGTGGAGTTGAAGTTGGAAGCTGAGCACCGTCTGGATCTTTTCACAAGCTCAAAAAATATCAAGTTCATTTATTTTAAATTGCTTTCTTTTGAGGTTTTAAAATTTAAAATTTGTGGTTGAAAATCATGTTCAATGAGCATTTAAATTCCTCTTTAGATTTACTTAAATAAATCTAGTTGTTCTTGTCTTCAAATTTCAAGAAAAATAAATAAACCTCTTTTTTTGAAATAAAATGCTTTAAAGGAAAAGATGATTCTTGGCTGGAATGTTTTTTTTCAATTTGGTTCCTGAATTAATTTTCCAATTTCATTTTAGGAATACAGGCATATAAATATATATTTTTTATATATATTCTTTTGGTTGGGGTTTATGCTATCAAAGTTATGTTTATTTTTTATTTTTATTATTTTTTACCCCTCTTGAAGTGGATTAAAAATCCGTAGTGATTTTTTCCTTATAAAATATATAATAAAAAAATTTATTGGGGGAGGCCGCTAGGGGCTCACCCCTACCGTGCCCCCCATGAGAGGTGGGTGAAGGGATTTGTGCCCAACTTGCTCCCCACACCCCGCTGACACCACTCCCACCTGCGGCCAATGCTTACACAGTCAACACCACCACCGGTGGTCAGCTATGCTAAGCACAGTCGCGCCACCCGTAGGGGTGGATGGTTGTGCATTGCATAGTTGCTGCCACTGGGGGGGCTAGCTGGTAAGCTGCCACCATCAAGGGAATCAGCTAGTAAGTCATCGCCCCTCCAAACTGCCACTTTTGCTTAAAACGCAGCCAACCCTAAAACGTGAGTGTGTGGCCTGAGACAAGCACGCAGCCCGAAAAATGAGGTTTACCCATTTAAAAGGTTATAAGATATTTAAATAATTTTTTTATTTTAATTTTACAATATTAAACTATAGTTGATATTTTAATATAATTTTGTACAATAATAAAATATTAATAAATATATTTGTAAATAAAAGTTTTCATATAATATTTAATATATAGTTTCAAAAATATTAATGTGTATATATTAAATAGTTAAATATATAAATAAATATATGTATATATATTTTGAAAAAGTATATATATACATACTATGTATATATATTTATATTATGTTAATATGTATATATATATATAATTTTAGTTGTGGTTGTAAAATTAATATGCATGGGAAATTGATGTTTTTAAAAGGCATGATTTAAGTCAAATTGAGGAAATTGAAAGCATAAAAACTTTATTAAATCATTATTTTATTTATAAATATTTTTTTTAACAATAGAGGAATAATATTAATTTGAATAACATATTTTGTTGTCAAGACCAATTAATTTCTTTAAAATAAATATAAGGAAATGAGCAAGCAATAGTTATTTACATCGTTGAATTTTTATTTATATGATAAATTGGTTAATTTATCATTATTTAAATGCAAGTAGGGAAATTAAATAATTAGTATTAATTTCTTCCTTATTGGGAAAGATGTGTTTAAGTTCAGTTTATTTAATATGATGAATTATTGAATGTTAATGAGAAATGGATTTAGTAAATCCAAAATAGAATTTAATTCTCATCTTGTTGCTCATCATTATTGTGAATGGTTTCCGTCTTCATTTGGGGGAATCAAGTCATAGAGATTGATAAGTCTTCCAAATGGTATTTTAAAAATGTGGGTTGTCGTGCCAAGTTGTCAGTGTGTTTTGAATCCCTTGGATATTGTTTGGTACCTATTCAGTGTTTACCTGGTTACCATGAACGGGGATGTTTTGTGCCTCCTATGAAAGGAGTTGATTATAGGATCTGTGTCTCCTTGAAAGGAGTGACCTTGTTATGTGATTTGTGCCTCCTTGTAAGGAGTGGTTTTGTTATTGTTGTTACCTCTAGTGTTTGGAGTGAGTTTCATTTTATATCACCTCTAGAGAAAGGAGTCATCATGATATCTGTTTGTTTGCACGATTTTACCCTTGGGAGTTTTGATGGTATGTGTGTTGTCAAGTACAAGAGTGGCTTCCATAGGGGCCAGAGTCCATAAGAGGTAAGATTGGGTAATCTTCAGAAATAGTTTAATCAAGTGAAACTAAATCAATACATAGAATATTAGGACTAACTTCGCACTAATAAAAATAAGTTGGCCTCACTCATAGACACAAGACCTTGTTTAGACTTGGAATGAGTGCAAAGGCCTGGAATGGAAAAGATATCTATCATGTCAATATGTAAGGTATTTGATATTGCATTAGTAAGTATGAGGGCGAGGGGATTGGTTGAGGCAACTAGGTTAACCAGAGCTTATGAAGATCTACTTGGGTAACTTATGATGAGATGTGTGATGACACTCTATCTAGGACAACATTTGGTACTTGAATTTATGGGTATGGTTTCCCTAACATACTTGATGTGACCATAGTTGGTACTTGTTTATTATGTGTATGGTTCTCATAATATACTTGATATGCTTTATATCTGGAAGCAATGTGACCATGTTAAATTTGTACATATGTGGTACTTGAGTTGTACTTGTGTTTTACTTATGTTGTACTTGTGTGGTACACGTGTTTGGTTGTGTCAATTTGATTCAGTTTTGTGTTAGCCTATGTCTACAAGTTGATGGCCTTGGCTAGGATTCCTTGTTACTATCTCCTAGCACGAGGGGTGGGCCTTTGGGTTCCACTTGGTTGGGTGGTGTGCACCTTAATCCGTTGGGCTTTCTTTGTGTTCATGTGGATGAGACTTCCTATTAGAGAGCTCATTTGTTTCAGTTTCAGTTCTTGCTTTATTTCATTTCAGTTGTTCTTGTAATTTATTAACCCTCTTTTGTTATTTAGGTGGAAAGTTGTAATTGTAATTATGTATATTGGACTTGCCTCATTTAGGGAATGAGAGTTGTAACCATATTGTTTTATTATTGATAAATTTAATTGAAAGTAATCTCTTATGCTTTAATGTATATTATCTTAATTGGAATGTATGTGTTTAATTTTTATTTAAATAATCAGCAGGGTTTAGATTCATGTTCTTTGTTGGGGTTCTATTTAACCTCTATCTCGTAACCTTAGAGGTTTTTTGCATTAGTTAGTGAAATTTCTTATTAATTGTACTTAACAAAAAAAAAATTAGTTCGTTTCAATAGTCAATTGCAACTTGCTCTAGGGTTGTGTGGCGGGGTGTTACACATGGTATCAACGCCTAGGTTTAAAAACTAGGTACTCCGGGATTATGATGGAACAATTAAAATTTTAGTTGTACAGTCTTTAAGTTGTGTACATTTCCTTATACCTTGAGGTGTCAATGTAGGATGCTCTTCCTCAAGGGTTGAGGTTTTCATTCGTATGCAGTTTGTATGAGGGAGTTATATCCCTACTGGTTTTTAGGCTTCTAGGAGTAAGCCTAACCCTTGGGGGGGAGGATGTAATACCCCTCCATTTTGTCCTTTTGATTGAATAGTGTTATGCTCTTTCATATGTACTTTCTGTTAGTACCTTGACTATGGTACTCAACTATTATTTGATCGCTATCTATAAAGCGACATTAATGCTATCTTTTGATGTAATGGTTTTTTAATATGATGTTATCTTTATGAAATGTTGTGATTAGCATAAATGGATATTCATATTAATGATTTTTATGATTTGGATTATATAAGTATGTTAGATTTTTCAATTACTTACACTGCATTAGTGAATGGGATGGTATCGCATCACTCACTTGCGAGCGCCCTGCGATTCCATGATTTCCTCTTCATGGTGTGCCTTATTTATGTCATATTATTGCATGTGGATATACTATGTGTTCGCAGGCTGATAGGTACAAGACATCGACTCCACCTGGTTTCACAGGTCTGAGCGTGTCCAATAGCCAACAGTATTCGATTGGGAGATAGTAGCTATGTTTTTCATGCCAAGTTGTCACCCTAGTCATAGTGTGTTGTCATGGGTTAGTCAAGTTATGTTGCTTTTATGTTGATCATCTTGCCTTGATTTTATTTAATTGCAAGTTAAAAAGGGTAATTAAATAGCCTAATGTATTTAAGTTATTCACTAATTTGATCTGGGATTATGTTGAAATGTAATTTATTTTATTGTTAATTTAATTTAATTAATAAATAATTTAATCATTGTTTAAATCCATTTTATTACTTAATTAAATTTATGATGTTAAAATAAGTTAAGTTATTTATTTTGAAGTTAATGTTATATTGGTTGAGATTGAAAATTAAAGAAAATATTTTAAATTGGATTTTTAGAAAATTGAGAATAGAGATATTTGAAGATATTTTGCTATTTTGTTTTCAGAAATTTATGAGGGTAGTTGTATGGGTTTTTTTGGAGAATTTTTCTTCACAAGTTTGAATCATGAATTTTTGAAAAAGATTGAAGTAGAAAGAGGGAGAATTTTTTCATTTTGTGGGTTTTGGATTGAAGCTTTGAAAATTTGTGGAGTTGAAGTTGGAAGCTGAGCATCATCTCGATCTCTTTACAAGCTCAAGAAATATCAGGTTCATGTCTTTTAAATTCCTTGCTTTTAAGGTTTTAAAATTTAAATGTTGTGCTTGAAAATCATGTTGAATGAGCATTTAAATTCCTCTTTAGATTTACTGAAATAAATCCAGTTGTTCTTGTCTCCAAATTTGAAGAAAAAAAAACCTTTTTTTTTGAAATAAAATGCTTCAAAGGAGGAGATTGTTCTTGGCTGGAAAATGTTTTTTCAATTTGGATCCTCAATTAAGTTTCCAATTTCATTTCAGGAATACATGCATATAAATATATATTTTATATATATATTATTTTGGTTGGGTTTTTATGCTATTAGAGTTATTTTTTGATTATTGAAAAAGAATTGTTTTTATCCTTATTGAAGCGGACTAAAAATCCATAGGGATTTTTTCCTTATAAAATATATAATAAAAAAATTTAATGGGGGAGGTCACTCGGGGCTCACCCCAACCACACCCCCCATGGGAGGTGGGTGGAGGGAGCCATGTCCAACGCGCTCCCCACACCTCGCCACCACCACTCCCACCCACGGTTGGTGCTTACACTGTCGCCACCACTGCCGGTGGTCGGTTGTTCTAAGCATAGTCGTGCCACCTGTAGGGATGTATGGCTGTGCATAGCATAGTCACCCCCGCTGAGTGGATTAGCAGGTAAGCCGCCATCTTTAGGGCGCTCAACCGGTAAGTTGTCGCCCTTCCAAACCACCACCCATGTTTAAAACATGAGTGCACGGCCCAAGACAAGCGCGCAACCTAAAAAATAGGATTGATCCATTTAAAAGGTTATAACATATTTAAAATTTTTTTATATTATAATTTTATAATAATAAAATATTAATAAATATATTTGTAAATAAGATTTTTCATATAATATTTAATATATAATTTTAAAAATATTAATATGTATATATTAAATAATTTAATATATGTATATATTTATATTATTTTAATATGTATATATATATATTTTTAGTTGTGGTTGTAAATTTAATATGTATAGGAAATTGATGTTTTTAAAAGGTGTGATTTAAGTCAAATTGAGGAAATTGATAGCATGATAACTTTAGTAAATCATTATTTTATTTATAAATATTATTTTTAACAAAAGAAGAGTAATATTGATTTAAATAGCATGTTTTGTTATAAAGATGAGTTAATTGCTTTAAAATAGATATAAGGAAATGAGGAAACAATAGTTATTTACGTCATTAAATTTTTATTTATATGATAAATTGGTTAATTTATCATTATTTTAATGCAAGTAGGGAAATTAAATAATTTGTATTAATTTCTTCCTTATTGCAAAAGATGTGTTTAAGTTTAGTTTATTTAATACGATGAATTACTGAATGTTAATGAGAAATGGATTTAGTAAATCCAAAGTAGAGTTTAATTCTCATCTTCTTGCTCATCGTTATTGTGAATGGTTTTGATCTTCAATTGGGGGAATCGAGTCATTGAGATTGATAAGTCTTCCAGATGGCTTTTTAAAAATGTGAGTGGTCGTGTCAAGTTGTCAACCTGTTTTGAATCCCTTGGGTAGTGCTTGGTATGTATTCAGTGTTTACCCGGTTACCATGAACGGGGATGTTTTGTGCCTCCTCGAAAAGGAGTGGATTATGGGATCTATGTATACTTGTAGGGAGTGACCTTGTTATGTGATTTGTGCCTCCTTGTAAGAAGTGGTTTTATTATTGTTGTTACCTCCAATGTTTGGAGTAAGTTTCATTTTGTATCGCCTCTAGAGAAAGGAGTGGTCATGATATCTAGTTGTTTGCACTTTGTTACCCTTGGATTTTGGATGGTATGTGTGTTGTCAAGTAGAAGATTGGCTTCTGTAGGGGCCAGAGTCCAGAAGAGGTAAGATTGGGTAACATTCAGAAGTAGTTTAATCAAGCGAAACTAAATCAGTACTTAGAAGATTAGAACCAGCTTCTCATTAATCAAGATAAGTTGGCCTCACTCATAGACACAAGGGCTTGTTTAGACTTGGGTTGAGTGGGAAGGTCGGGAATGGCAAGGTCATTTATCATGTATGTATGTAAGGTATTTGATCCTGCATTAGTAAGTATGACGGCCAAGGGATTGATTGAGGCAACAAGGTTAGCCGAAGCCTATGAAGATCCACTTGGGTAACTTATGACGAGTTGTGTGATGACACTCTGTCTAAGACAATAGTTGGTACTTGAATTTATGGGTATGGTTTCCCTAACATAATTGATGTGACCATAGTTGGTACTTGTTTATTATGTGTATTGTTCTCATAACATACTTGATCTTCTTTATATCTGGAATCAATGTGACCATGTTAGAGTTATACTTATGTTTTAGTTGAGCTGTACTTGTGTGCTACATGTTTTTGGTTGTGTTAGCTTGGTTCAGTTTTGTGTTAGTCTGTGTCTAGAGGTCGATGGCCTTGGCTAGGATTCCTTGTTACTATCTTCTAGCATGGGGGATGGGCCTTTGGGTTCCAATTGGTTGGGTGGTGTGCACCTTAATCTATTGGGCTCTGTTCATGTTTGTGTGGATGAGACTTCTTGTTCGAGAGCTCGTTGGTTTCAATTTTAGTTCTTGCTTTATTTCATTTCAGTTGTTCTTGTAATTTATTACCCCTCTTTTGTTATCGAGGTGGAAAGTTGTATTTGTAATTATGTCTATTGGACTTGCCTCTTTCGGGGAATGAGATTGGTAACCATATTGTTTAATTATTGATAAATTTAATTGAAAGTCATGTCTTATGCTTTAATGTATATTATTTTAATTGGAATATATGTGTTTTATTTTTATTTAAATAATTGGCATGGTTTAGATTCATGTTCTTTGTTTGGGTTGTATTTAACCTCTATCTCGTAACCTTAGAGGTTGTTGGAATTAGTTAGTGAAATTTCTTATTAATTGTACTTAAAAAATATATATTAGTGCATTTAAGTAGTTAATTGCAACTCCCTCTAGGGTTGTATGATGTGGCATTACACATAATATAGTTCCAAAACTATACACAAAAGAGTCTCACTACCAGATACAAAAGCTCACTGCTTACAAGAGGACACACTATCCAAACAAGGAGGCTCACTACCTACAAAAGGATTATAGTAAAAAAATGGCTTATAGCCAGAATATGAACTAGTAAGAGTTCATCTAACAAGTGTTGATTTAGTTCCTTTGATGCTCAGGGTGATCCCACAATACTGGTTTACAATTTTTGGAGAAACTCGACACATAACTGATTTTTTTTAACTAAAACTTCACTTTCAAACTCCTATAGCAAATAAACCGCAAGGAATTTGAAGATGATATAAACTAGTGATTTTTGAAGTTTTTTCTATAGATTCTAAATTTTTTTTTTTCATTTTTTTTTGGAATCAAATCATAATTTTCTTTCATCTCCTTCGAAAACTAGTTTTTTATCAGTAAAGAACATTTTTAACAACTAATTCTCACCATATACATCATAATTTTTTTTGTATGAAGGATAAAATTATAATTTTTTTGAATTAATATTTGTATGATGTCTAATGAGTTCATTTGGTTTTGTAGTGTGTTATTAAATATGTTTTCCTTCATCAAGTTTAGAAGTCAAACAAATTACAATTCAGACATAGGCAGACTGTATACAACATAATTTTTTTTGTATGCATTGAAATTCATTTTTTTTAATGGATTAAGGACATCAATATCTAGCTTGAACATATTTCTTAAAATTTTATTTTGATAATCTACTATTTTTCCACATGTGCAAAACAGAGAGCTAAGAAATAAAAAAATATATAATAATTAAATCTAATTTAATTAAAATTATACTTTTTTGGAAGCCTATAATAATGACTACACAGTTGAAAAAATCAAAATTAAATGAACTCATTTGATCCCCCAAAAGGTAAATTAGAAGTGTTTTTTTATCAACATTTTGATAGGTGTAAAGGAGACACCGTTATAGGTATGGTTTAAAACTAGTAGGGTTATGTCCAAGGGTGATTGGTCTAAGGTGGTTTTATCAAACCATCTTCAATTGTAATCCTTTAAATGGAACTTTTAAAGGCTTAAATAATTATATTTTCTAAAAATATGTGATTTCAGCAAAAAATAGGATCTCCAAAAAAGTGTAAAACACTATTGTGGCAACAACCCTCAATAAATAGACTTAACAAAATTCATCATTTTCACACACTTCAATTCACATTCATAGCATACTTAACATTCAAATCACACTTTCCATTATATTTTTCATTTCCAATCTCAAAACTATCTAGTATATATATCTAACCGATCCACAAGTACCAATTAGGTCGACCTAATTAGATGTAATCTTTATTAATAAAAAAGACTAACTATGAGCTCAAATTTAGTACAAAAATTCTCCAAAAATAATTCAACCATGTAGCATGTTATATCATGTTATCTTGGACCTGGGATAGATTTCTCATATATCCACAATACAAAAATTAATCCACTATACCACCAACTATTTATTAGGTCAGCCGTGAATAGATGTAATAAAAAAATTAAAAAGTAGATTAATTCCAACTCACTATACGAAAACCTGAGCACACTAGATTTTGAGCTTACAAGCTTCCAACATCCAAAATTCATTTCCAAAAACTGCAAGCAACAATGATCACTAGAGGGGTATTGCAGACCAAAATAGAAGAGGATGTAAACTAGTTCTTCATACTGGTTCAAAGTACTAGATTTAATTAAAAAATTAATCAACATGGTGAAATAATTAAAAACACAAATTATGATCTTCTTCATTCTGCCAAGAATTCCCCCCTTTTTCATTGGTGGTAACATGTCCAAAAGAATGTATAACCCTTAACACAGTTCTTCAATCTTTTCACTCCCCTTTCTACATGACAATCTCTCCCCCTTTAACATCAAGAATAAAGGGTGAAAAAAAATAGGATGTAAATGTATGTACATGGTGACACTATATATAAATAAATTCTAATTCCCCATTTTGAAACAAAAAAAATCTAACTCCAAAACTCCCCCTTTGTCTAGCAATTCAATATCTCTTCTTGATTTTTTTTTCTTTCATTTTTCTGCCCCTTTTTCCAACAAAGGAAAAAAAAAGGCCAAAAAATTGAACATTCAAACCTCAAGTAAAAATAACACTTTTCACCTAAATTTTTCTCTTGTACCTCTCTCTCACAATCAGAACAATCCTCTTCCAAGATAACACTTTAGAATCTTGAAAGATATCCCAGTTTGTTGTAGTTGTAGTAGACAACATTTCTCTGATGCGTTTGACTTCCACTAACCCTTGATGTACACTAATTTTGTTTATGTCCAAAATTGTTGCACATATAGTAGTATCCAATGAAATATTGATTCACTATACATCCATTAAATCTATTCATTTCTAAGTTCTACATTCACCAACTCTATATCTAATTTTCTTGCATGTAAAAAAATGTTCGGAAAAGGAACCAAAAGATTGATTCATCCTACTTTTGCACTAAGTTTCACTATGACCAGATTTATTACATAAAAAAAATATATCATTGAAATATGGGTAGATTTGAGGATTTGGCTATCTGATAGGTGATCTCCTAGTAAGGTTTCTTGGATTTCTTTTATGCTTCCCTTTATCTTCATTCTTTTAATTGTCCACTAAATGTGAGGTCTGCGCATTTTTATATTTTTCACTAGCTTCATTTCTCAAACCAACTTTGTCTTTAGAAGGTATCTATCCTACAATCAATTCATCAAGCTTGGTCGAGCTTGTCTTGAAACTATCCTCAGAGAGTTTTTCTTTCTCCAAATATTCTTTTATGTTCGCCACTTCTTGTTCAAGCCTTGAGCATACATTAGACTTGGTCTGCACCACTATATTTAGAAAATATTCAATTCTCTTATTTTATTCCACTTACACCTTCAATCCGGTAATCTGGTCATTTTCTTATTTCACTTGCTCACTCACTTCTCTATGTCTTTATTTGAATTTTTTCAATTGGTCTTTCCATTTTTTGATGCATTCATTTTCCTCATCAAGATTTTCTTTCAGATCTTTGTTTTCATTTTCAGCCTTCTCAAGATCTTCAAGAGCAGCCCAGAGCTCTTCTTTATCATCAATTTGTTCAATATGTGCAAGATATTCCTTAAGTTGTTAGGATTTTTCAAAGGAACTAGGCTCTGATACCAATTGTTGAATATCCAAGATAATAAGAGGGGGGTTGAATTAGTATCTTCTTAAACTTATTGAACAAACACCATCCAATTACTCCAATGCATATAACATTGAAGATGTGAAAAAAATTTAATAGAACATGAAACTACACAACACATGAATACCAAAAATTTTACATGGAAAACCTAGAATGGGAAAAACCGCGTTGAGGATTAACTCACTATATAATGTAGTTCCAAAACTATATACAAAAGAGGCTCACTCCCAGATACAAAATCTCACTGCTTATAAGAGGATTCATTGTCGAAACAAGGAGGCTCACTGTGTACACAATGATTACAATAAAAAAATGGATTACAACCAGAATATAAACTAGTAAAACTGCACCTAAAAATTGTTGATTTTGTTCCTTTGATGCTCAATAAACAAACACAACACACTTCATTATAATTAAAGTAGGTCAAGTTAAACTGTGGTGTTTAAAAGAAATATAGATAATTGAGATGCACTTGATCATGGCATGAGTTTCAAGATTGATGACCTGTATTCAAAAGATAGATTATATTAGTGACTAGGGATTTGTGCTAAGGCGTTAAAAATTATATGTTAGCTCTATGAATCATTCTTAAAATGGATTGAAGGAAATCAACACCACCAAGAATGTAATAATATCAACTATGTAAGCTAAGCAAGGTCGATCATACAAGAGGAGGAAATTTAATGAAAAAGAAATGCTAGATTATAGAATACTAGAAATTTCAAGTACAATGAATTTATTAAGAGGTGCATGGATCAAGAAGGAGAAGCTTTTTGATGAATGAAATAGGAGAGGCTAGGCATGTCACATTTTGGGGAAAGAGTGGAGGTCAAATTAGGGGAGAATAAAACTACCATTCTAGATGGATGATATGGTTTAAGACCTATAGTTGGGTTTTCATAGAGGAAAAATAATGGTGAAATAAAATTAAAGCATCAAGATACCATCTTTAGCCCTTGGATAATATCTATGTAGGTATGGGGGTCTATATTTAGTAGGTTGTAAGAATATCCACTTGGTACTTCATACACATAGATACATTTGCATGTTGGACCCTATCATGTGTAATGGGGGTATTCTCTATGCTTCTCATGTATTTCTTGTAGTGGGGTAATATTTGGGATTTTTTATTTATACCCAAATCCTATCTATAAGTTTTTTGTGACTATGTTTATAATTTTTGCTTCCACCGAATATTTTATTAGGCTGAAGCAAAACCCTTGTTCAAAATCCATCTTATGGAAATTCTAATGTTATCCCTAAACCAATAGACCTTGGGATTCTATGTCCTTCTTGGTCTCAAACATGGTGAATAATAGTAATTTATATTTACAAATTTTGATACATAATAACTTGTAAGAACAATGGGTGTTGGAATACTACGTTAAAAAAAAATAAAAAATATCGCACTTATGTCACTATTAAAAAGATACTGAAATAAATATTTCCTTGAAATATAATTTTATATTATCTGAATGGAAGAATCTATTTCATCATCATGGGGCTAAAATATTTCTTTCTCATAGGTTTGGCTAGATCTCATAAGGCTTCATGATGTCAATATGATTAGGTGGAGAGAAATTTTGATTCTTTTGAGTCATATCATTTTTTTTTACTAATCGCATTGTTAGAGTTGATCTTTGAACATTTCTATTAACTAGAATTGCTTCCTTGAAGAGAAAAAATATTAACACCATATATTAAATTATTGTGCATGTGTGATGTGTTTTTTTAATGAATAATCTATCCTTATAAAATTTGACGCATATCTTGAAAATATTATTAGCATGGAACACGATCCTTAGAAAGTAGGAAATTTGAAATTATAAATCCAATATTATGTTCACCTAACCTTAATACTTCTGATATTTAGATATGTCAAGGGAACAATATTATAAGATTCCTAGAATATCCTTGAACCACGGATCGATCAACAAAAGTCCGATAAGGTAAATATAAGATATTATGGCCAAGATCCCTATAATACATTCTTATGTTTTAGTGCATAGATTCAACTCATAAATTATGCATAGTATAATTTTACCAAATTAATAGGGACCGTAGAAAGGGTTACATACCCTTTCATTTAGTTTGTATGTAAAAGAACTAAGTCATAGGTGAATTAGAGCAGAGTAATTTGTTTTGCATTGTAAGGTATGGGGACCAAGCAAACCAAGGCTCTAGGTCATGAAGAGACGATAGTAGAGGGATGTTGGGAATTGTTACAGATTTCTGATACGTGGTTGTCATTGATGTCAATAATATTAGCATTAATATTTTTAAGACTTTAGATATCAAGGATAAATTAAATAAGTTTCAGGTTGTTGGTGAAGCAATTATGTTTAGTATGTTGGATAGTTCAATATATTGATGATCAAAAGTTGTGGATTTAAGGGTGTGTCAACAAGCCTCAGTAGTTTATCCACCAAAATTTTTAGAGGTCTGCATAAATATTTGATCAAGTTATGAGTATCTATGTTCTGATAGTTTTTATGTTACTTAAGTTGGTGTTCCTAGAAGAAGATAATTCACTTGTAGTAATCTGAGTTAATGTGAATGCTTCTATGGTGATTCACGATTCTTGTGGATATTTCTAGATCTTTCTCTATCCATGTTGTTTTTTTGCATTGATCAGTGTGCTCGTGATTCAATATTTTATCTTGCGTGTTAATTTTTTTGTTCATGGTCGATAGGGTGTTTGTAGTGTGTTGCAGATATTTGAGGATTAATTATTGAAGATGTTTTATATTAAAATATTTTATTCTGGGTCCTTGCAATGTTGTGGCCAACTTTGTTTGATTCACATTGATAATTATTTATTTTTTGGGCTGACAATTTGTATTCACTTTATATTTTATTGAAGCTGACATGTAGATGATGTTATCCTTGGTTGTGGATATATATGAGAAATTGTTTATTTCATTCGAGAGATGCATGATGTTAATTTTGTGAAGTGAGAGTTCTATTTGTGAATAAAGTTTAGATCATTCGAAGAAAGAAGTTAAGCGTGAAGAAAAGCGAGAACAATTTATGTGCTTATTCGGAACTATAATTAGGCATTACTAGATACTATTTTCTTAGTTAAAAATATTCACCTAGATTCAATATAAATGTAATTGCGAGACAGTGTGTCTTCCTTTGGGAAATAAGCCTTTTTGTATTTGAGCAGTGAACTCTAGGAAATATGCCTGAATACAAGTTCATTCCCCATTTTCGATACTTTTAAGAGAGTATAAACTTGTGGATTAACCTCCAACATCTTTTTCCCCCTAATAGGGTTGTCCATGAAAAAATATTGATGCTATGTGTGGTTTTGATGTGTCTATTGTTCATGCTTTCATATTTAATTATTAGATCTGAAAATAAGCTTAAAATCTATATAATCTTTGAGAAAAATGATTCACCCTTGCCCACTTAGTTGTCTGCCCTTGTCTTGCCAACAATTGGTATCAGAGCAAGTTCATTGGAATAATTTTAATAGCTTGAGGTGATCCAAGATGGTGACATACAAGAAGGATATTATGATATTTTATGGAATAAATTATTCTTTGTGACAGACTCGAATGGAGTGTCATTTGAGATGCATTGGTGAATATTACTAGAACATTACAAAGAATAGGTATATCATCCCACTTAATGGTCCTTCTACTTCTAGGATTAGATATGTTGAGTATAATATCAAGGCTAAGGAAGCATTGTTGAGTGCCTTGATTTATTCTGAGATGACAAATGTAATTGATTTGAAGACTGCTTATGCGATTTGGAAAAAAATTGAAAATTTGTATGAAGGTGATGCTCATGTGAAAATCTCTAAGCTACAAAGTCTAAAAGGGAAATATGAAACATTAAAAATAGGTGAAGATGAGAACATTACTATTTTCATGTAGAGAGTGAATGAACTTGTGTGTAACATCAGATAAGTTGGTGGAATATTGGAAGAATCGCATATTGTTGTTAAAGTGCTCATATCCTTTCCTTCTACATACAAGCATAAAGCTACTTCTATTGAAGATATCAGAATTGTGATAACTGTAACTAGAGACATGTTGATTTGTAAGCTTACTGCTTGTGAGTGAAGTGAGTTTGGTGATGCTCTTCCTAAAATAAAATCCACATTCAAAGCTACTACCTCCGAGAAAGATAAACAGAGATATGATCTAGGAGTTCTTCTAGAAATGTGTTCAAGTGTAAGGAAGAAATGAGAGAGATTGAAGAAGAAGAGAGAAAGCTAGATGAGCTTGAAGCACTTCTTGTCAAAAGAGTAGCTAGAGGAGAAGGTAAGTATAAATGGAAATATCCTCTTAAATTCTTCTCTTGCAATAAGATAGGTCATTTTTCCTCAAGGTGTCTATAAAGAGTTCCTAAGCTGAGATCTAACAAGCCTAGATTCCAAAGAAAATTTTACTATGTTGTTGATAAAGGTATGATAGATGATGAATATAATAAAGGGAATGTAAGTGGAGATGAGTTTGTGTTTAATGCTATCAAGGAAAGTAATCCTATACCTACTAATTCTACTATTTGCATGAATGTTGAGAAATCTATAACAACCAGAATTGAAGAAAAATATGAATGGGTGATCGGTAATGGATGCTATCATCACATGAAAAGTGATAAAAGGAAATTTTTTAGCTTGCAAAAGTATGATGGTTGTGTTGTGATATTTTGGGATGACAAAGCTGGTGTCATATGTGGCAAAGGATCCATTTATTTTGATGGTAATAATATTACCGACGATGTCCTATATGTTGAAGGTTTGAAGCATAATCTCTTAAGTGTTGGAAAAATGTCTGACAAGGGATATAATCTTCAATTCAAGGATGGAAAGTGTAAAATATTGGGGAATTTATTAAATGTGACTACATCAGGTGCAAAAACAAAAGGTAATATATTTCACCTAAGAATTGCTAGTAAAAGTTGTCTAATTGCTCAAGTTGATGAAATTTTGTTGTCCCATAGGAGATTATTTCATGCAAACTATGACAATATTATCATGATAAGTTCTACTTACGTTGTGAGAGATCTTCCTAATTTGGTAAAGCCTACTAATACCATATGCAAGGAATGCCCGTTAGGGAACCAAACTAGATTTTCATTTCAGAGAATACGACATTATTCAAATGAAGTGTTGGAGCTTCTGCTTACTGACTTGTGTGGTCCTTCTAGAATCATAAGTTTATAAGGAGCCATGAATTTCATGTTACTCACTGATGATTATTTTAGATTCATGTGGGTTGCTTTCTTAGGGGAAAAATCTAAAGCTCTAGAGAAATTCGAGAATTTTAAGGCTAAGGTTGAGAGAGAGACATGTGTGAAGATTAAGTGTTTGGGATTAAATAGAGGTGGTGAATTCACTTTTGGTGATTTTAATTCATTTTGTGAAGAACATGGGATAAAGAGACAATTATCTTCCCTATGAACCCCTCAACAAAATAGAGTTGTGGAAAGGAAGAACAAGATAGTTCTAGATGGTACGAGGACTATGATGCTAGACGGAAATTTCCCACATGTCTACTAGAGAGAAGTTGTGAGTACTCCTATTTATACTCTCAATAGGGTACATGTCAAAGGTGATACTGGTAAGACCCCTTATGAGCTACGGTTTTTTCATAAGCCTACTGTTAGATACTTCAAAGTGTTTGGAAAAAAAATTTATATCAAAAGAGATGAATATATAGGAAAGTTTGATGCTATAAGTGATGAAGGAACCTTTCTTGCTAATTCTACTAAAATTAAAGCTTATTAGTTCTTCAATAATATATTGAGGAAAGTAGTTGAAAGTGATAATGTAAAAGTTGATGAAGAAATAGTTATACCATCGAGAACCTGTGGATATGACTCAAATGATCAAAATTTTAGTTTTGATTAGACTTAGAATCAAGTGTAGATCATTCTGATGAATCAGGAAAGCCAAGAGGAAGGAAGTAGTAAAAGTGAAAAAGAGAGATCACAAGAGCCTGAAGTTCAAGAACATTCTAAGAATCCAAGGTGTGTATTACTAAATCATTCTGAATATTAGATCTTAGGTGATAAGAATAAAGGTGTTCAAACTAGGAGAAGAATTGTAGAAGAATATTGTTTGATATCAAATATTGAGCCAAATAATATAAATGAAGAATGCAAAGATGAACATTGGATGGAAGCAGTGAAAGAAGTGGTACTGCAATTTGAGAAGAATGATACATGGACTCTTGTTCCTACACATAAGGAAACAAATATAATTGGAACTAAATGGTTTTTTCAGAATAAACTGAATGAGCAAGGTGAAGATATCATAAACAAAGGAAGATTGGTATGTAAAGGATATTCTTAGATGGAAGGAATTTACTTTGAAGAGAAATTTTCCTTTCTTGCTAGGATTGAAGTCATGAGACTATTTATTGTATATGTTTCTTACAAAAATTTCAAGGTTTATCAAATGGATGTCACGTCAAAATTTCTAAATGGTGAATATAATGAAGAAGTATATATTTGTGGGACTTAAGGTGACACAGAGAGGGGGGGGTGAATCATTGTTCTGCAAATCTTAGCATTATTATTCTGATATTAAAACTATTTCAACATTCAACCAAAAGAAAGATAGAAACACTTAAGGAAATCATTCACAACACCATAACGAAAGGATTTTTGTGTGGAAACCCTATTAGGGGAAAAACCACTATGAAGGTTAATCCAATATTTGAGTATTCAAATAAAAAATTTACAAAGAGAATGCACTTTCATTCAATCACAGTTCTTAGATTTCACTACTCAAAGGGAAGGCTCACTACCTTACAAAAGTTTAGATTAAAACCATCTGAAGGATGAATTGAAATAGTACCATTTATTTATGCCAGGTTACAATTCTAGTGAAGCTTATAGATGAGAGTTTGAGTCCTCTATCTGACTTTGCACTTCGCTTTGCTCTGCTATGCACTTTTATGCTCTTCTCATCACACATAGATAAATTTGCATTATTACTCTGTTGAATTTCCCACCACACTTTGCATTCCACACATTTTATATGATTTCTATGTTCACTCTCCTCTATCTCTAAATGATAGAACCAATATTGTATATATATCTTCTATCAAGGATTTGATCATTCATATGTCAGCTTTAATAAACATTAAGTTCTTTTCAACTATTGGTTAGATCCTTAATTAAGTATTTATGTGCATCCTCAAAATTTGATTAATGCATAGAGATGACCCAAACAAACATAATCGAGCACAAAAAATTTTAATCAATTTCTCCTTATACATCCACAATTATTATATTTGACAAATCAGCTTGCTAGCACATATAACCAACATATTAGTGCTCTAGATCTCCTAGATCACCTACCACTGAGTGTGCATCAATACACTTCTCAAGTAAGATATTACAAACATCAACAAATCTTTCTCTAATATACAAACTTTAAAATAATAGTTCGGTGAAGTGATTGGATGAATATATTTTCCTTTAACCAGATGTCATGTTCTTCACTTTGTTTTGGTGGTGTAAACCAAAACTATATTGTAGACCAGATGGATGAGTTAGGTTGTCATCAATGAGAACACTTGCAATCCATATGCCAACAATATTTATAAGCTTGATGGATTTTAATTGACTAATCAGGAACACATGGTTTGTCAAATGAAGAAAACATTGTATGGACTTAAGAAAGCCCCAAGAGAATGGTATGCTAGACTGTAAAATTATTTACTGAAGCTTGGATTTAGTAAAGGTACTCTTGATAGTAACTTGTATTTCAAGATTGATCATGAAAAATATTGGATTGCTGAAGTCTTTTTTGATGATATCATTTTTGGAGGAGATGATATTTTTTGCATGAAGTTCATTGATGAGATGTAGAGTGAGTTTGAGATGTCCATGATTGGAGAAATGAAATTATTTTTGGGATTAGAAATTACTTAGTTAGATAAAGGGATTTTTATATCTCAGTCCAGGTATGTGAAAGAATTACTAAAGAAATTTGGCATGGAGGATTCAAAACCAGTTGGTACACCTATGGTGATAGGATGTAAGTTGACAATAGATGATGATTCTCCTAAGGAAAATCAGACTATACATGGATCCATGATTGGTGGATTTCTTTATTTGACTAAAAATAGACATGATATAATGAATGTTGTATGCATTGTTGCAAGATTTCAAGCTTATCCTAAGGAATCTCATGTGACTATTGAGAAAAGGATTTTCAGGTACTTGAAGGGGACAATTGATTTTGGTCTATGGTATCCTAAAGATGATGACCTTACTTTGAGTTATTTTTTACTGCTATTGATTGGGAAGGAGATGTGGATGACATAAAGAGTACTAGTGGTGGTGCATTTTTCTTGGGAAAGAAGTTGATTTCATGGTTAAGTAAAAATTATAATAGATTGCTGTTGCTAACAACTATACTTAAGTATTATGGATAAAGTAGATGTTGAAATATATAAAAGTTGTGTACAATGAACCTATTGCAATATCCTGTGATAATTCAAGTGTGATAAATATTTCTAAGAATATGGTGTTGCATTCAAATGGCAAGCATATATCTATCAAGTTTCACTTTTTGAGAGACAAGGTGAGTGATAAGGAAGTTAAACTAGAGTATGTGCCTGCTAACGAACGGATTTCAAACATCTTTACTAAGTATTTTACTTAGGATAATTTTGAGTATCTTAGAGGGAATCTAGGGTCGATTACCCCTCTTAATTTGAACTAAGATGCAATGAATTGCATGATTCCATGCATTTCATAGTCATATCTTGATCCAAATTGATGTTGCGGTGGCTTCTACTCAGGGGGAGTAGTCAAATTTTTAGATCTGTGGTTCATATATTGTGTGGACCTTTCTCAATGATTTCAAAGGGGGAGAAGATTTATGTAAAAAAATATGAATTATCTAGGGAGTACATTCAAAACGTAAGGGGGAGAAACTACTAAGAGAAAGTTGCGTTGATGGTGTTTTTCACATCATGTGTTGACATCAATGCCAAAAGGGGGAAGATTGTTGGGAATTGTTGGAGATTGTTGATATGTGGTTATTATTGATGTCAACACTATTAGCATTAATTTCTTTAAGACTATATATGTTGAGGATATTGAGAAAATTGTAATAAAAAAAGTTGTAGGTTTTCGGTCAAGCAGTTAAGTTTAGTATATTGATGATCAAAATTTGTGGATTAAATGGTTTGTTGAGAATCCTACATAGTTTATCCACAAAAAAAATTAGAGGTTCACATAAATATTTGTTCGATTTATGAGTATCTATGTTCTGACAGTTTTTTTGTTGCTTCAGTTGATGTTCTTGGAAGAAGATAATGTGATTCTACTAATATGAATTGATGTGAATTCTTCTATGGTTATTCACAATTCTTGCGGATGTTTCTAGATCGTTCTCTATCTTTTTTTGTTGGTTCACATTGATCAATGTGCTCGTAATTGAATATTTGGTCTAGTGTGTTCAATTTTTTTTGTTTATGGCCAATGAGGTGATTGTAGTGTGTTGTGGATCTTCGAGGATTAATTATTGATGAATTTTCATGTTCAAGGATGTTATTTTAGTTCCTCAAAATTTTGTGGCCAACTTTGGTTTATTTGGATTGATAATTATTTATGTTCTAGGCTGATAATTGGTATTCTCTTTATATTTTGTTGAAGTTGACATGTAGATGATGTTATGCTTGGTTGTATATATATCAGTGATTTTTTATCTCATTTGAGACATGCATGATGTGAAGTGTGTGAAGTGAGAGTGTTATGTGCGAATAAATTTTAGATCATTTGAAGGTAGAATTTAAGCATGAAGAGGAGTGAGCAAAATTTATGTGCTTAATTGGAACTATAATGAGGCATTAACAAATTTTATTTTGTCAGTTCAAAATCTTCAAATGGATTCAATCTATGTGTAACTATAAGACAGTGTGTCTTCCTTTGGGAAGTAATATTTTTTGTATTTGAGTAATGAGCTCTAGGAAATGTGCATGAATGCAAGTGCATTACCCATTTTCTATAATTCTAGTAAAATTTTAGATTAGAATCCACCATGGTTTTTACTCTAATAGGTTTTTCCACACAAAAATCTTGGTGCTATGTGTGGTTTTGATGTGTTGATGGTTTATGCTTTCATGTTTAATTATTAGATCTGAAAACTAATTCACCCCCCTCTTATTTGTCTACCCTTGTGTTGCCAACAAATTACTCCATAGGTACTCTCTCCTGAGGAGATTTGAATTAGGTACTTTGTAGCTCCTTAGAACTATGAAGTTTAACAAAGTACACTGAAGGCATTCAAACAAACGATGGACAAATCTCACAAGACGTAAGAGTTTCATAGGCACTCAGACCTACAAAGAAGGTTTCCCACAAGTAATCTCTTCTGAAGGAATCCCCATCTAAGGGGAATCTACAAAATTGGACTACAAAGTATCTTGACAAGTGGACCTCAAACCGACATGTTCATCCAAAGATAAAACATCTCAGAAAAAAAAAAGAGCCACTTAGGAAAACAAGCTAACAGTAATGTAGATAGTCAAAAAATAAAAGGAAGAGATTTAAAAGGGGTCCACCCAAGGGATGCAATTTTCGAAAATGAGAGATTTTTTTGCAAATCAATTCATCATTAAGGAATCCTTTTGAAAGATTTTCACTTCATCAAGGAATTGGAAAGGAAGAAATTTCCCCTCATAAGGGGAAGGTTGAGGCTTCTCCTATATGATAATTTTCTCCCTCCTTGGATGAAACTTTTCCAAGTTCTTTCTTTGCGAATTCATGAAAAAGGAAACACGCTTTGCTAGGGTTCCAAGTTGAGAATGCAATTTTGAAACTGGTTTCAAATATTTTTAAGAAAATATTCATTGGCCACCTAATGTTTTTTCTAGAAATTAAATTTGGTATGATAGGCCCCCCTTAGGATGGTGTGTTGAATGCAGAGGCATGTGCCATCCTAAGGAGAGAAAAAAATGAATGAAAAAGGTGATGTTGTGGCCCATAGGACATGCGTAGATGCCATTATTATGATTTTTTCATGCACAAGAGGGCCAACACATATGTACCAAAACATCAATAATCAAACAAAGAGAGAAAGATAACACTGCGAAAAAATAATGGTATTATAAACAAGTCATTTAAGTGTGATGTGATATTTCTGGGTCAAAGATGCTGATAAATATATATAAGTACAATAATAGTATATTGAATGAACTTTAATCAACCCCCTACTATTCTAGACCATAAGAAGAATGCACGAGAAAAAAAATTAAAAATAAAAAGTTGGATCAACATGGAAATGAAGCCTAAATTCCCCCAACACTTTGTATCATCCACAATTTGCCAAAAATAAATACACATAAAAAGGGAAGAATGATGCCACAAATAGAGGAAGGTTTACAACACTTAATCACTCCTATATTGAATCAGATATGAGGGTGACTAGGGTCATCTAGGATCACACAATGCAAGAATGAGGGAACACAAATTTACAAACAAATGAAATCTACACTACAAATAAAAAAGAGGCACTCCCTAACACTCATCAACCAAGAGGCCATCAGCGTCCCAATCTAGATCATTATATGCGGAAGGAAGATGAGCCTGTAGGGGAAGAATGTCAAGGGTGAACCATCTAACTCTCCTACAACAAGAGTGATGGAAGAAGGCCCGACAAGTTCTTCTCTACTTAGTTCTTGTCAAGTAAACATCAATGATATCGCAAAGATCACTGGTAGGGTCGAGACCTCATCCAAAGAGTTAATTGTCCACTTCAAAGGAGTTTCATGTGTTACATCAATGGATGAGGAATGTAGCGCCCAAGATTTAGTGATAGGATCACCAAGTGACTTGGGAGAAATAAAAATCACCAAGGACATCGGAACTTGATCCATCACAAGGACAACACATGTTAGTGTAGGAACATCCTATGAAGAAGATGGACTCATTTTTTTTTCCCATTTTTTTAGGGGCCAACCTCCATCTTCCACTTCATTGGAGGACGTGAGTTCCCCATAGAAGAGGTAAAAGACATGAAGGAGGAGGAGAAAACCATTGTGGACACCACTAAGGTGTTTGTCATGACCATGAGCTTAGGGAATTGTATTATTTCTAGAAGGGACATCAAGATAGGAGGGAAAACTAATGAAGAAATAAACACCTATTCATTTTTAGGGTCAAGGGTATTTACACTCTCAGTAGAAGCTAAAAGTAGCATTAAGGATGAGTAAAATAAACTAGAGGGGACATCAGAGGACACAACAATAGGCCAATCAATAGGGGTGGTCAACTCTCATTCCATCCTCTACAAAGCAACCTACTCAACTGCTATAACATTTTTCTAACACATGCGATCATGCACAAGGTGGCTGCTATGACTTTGAGAGATAGAGTCCAAGAGTTGGGATTGAATGGAAGGCTCTTTATTGGCCATTGGATTTTCCATCATGGCAATTTATTGTAGAGTGATATTGATGGATGGCTATAGTAGGGAGAGACTTAGAAGAGGAGTGATAGGAGGTTGCAGAGGTTGAGACATAGAGGATTCCCTACAAAGATGTTTCCCCTTACCATACCAAATTGGCCTAGGCACAATAGGTAAGATGGGAAGTTTGAACGCTAGATGCTTAGGCTTTCACCAAGTGGGAATCATAGTATTCTATATCAACCACTTAGGGGTGGGATCCAATGATGTTGTAATAGGGTGAGAGGAATCAACATGAGATACAATAGAAGAGAAGGAAGAGGGAACTTTAGCATGCTTATCTTACTCCCTTCTCTTAGCCATGGTGATATAACTATCAGTTTTCAAAGAATCCTTATGCAGGATAGCATAGGTACATAGAGGGTATCTCACCTTAGTCACTAGGCAAAATTTCTTATCCTTCTTATAGGTTTGGTACAAGAGGTCTATCCTAGGTAGAAGTGAACCAATAGGAACATGCCAAAAGTGATCCAAAGAATAGATACCATGCACAATAGATGGTTTGTAGAATGTATCATGGATTACATGTATTGAATCCTCATGGATAAATTTTAGAAACTTAGGCATGACTAAGGAAATTGCATTATTAGTGACTAACCAGGGATACCTAGTTTCACTCTAAAGATTTTATTCCCTAGGATTATGTGAAAGAGAAATTTTACTGAATTAGGACCAACAAGGGCCAATACGTGAATCTTGGCTTTACACCAAGCATGCACCATCAGACTTCTTATGTGAAACCCAAGAGTAGTTATCGAAAACTAATCTTTAGAAAGATGAGAGAAAGTGGTGCCCCAAGGTTAGGTTGGCTTGTCCTTTCCCTTTTGAGAGGAGGATGTAGCTTGATACTACACTACTTGAGGGGTCACTTATGGTTGTCCTGTGTCCCCTATTTTTTACTTTACATAGTTTCAATAAAGTAGGTCCATTTTGAGGGAAGCAAACTGATCAGGGTAGGCCAAAAATGATTCAACAAATAACCCCCATGGGATACAAATGGCTAATATATAGTTTCATGCACAATGTGCATTGAACCTTTGTGAAAGAACTTTAAACATCTATGAATAATAGAAGCAATTATGTTCATGGAAGCTATCCATGAGACACCTAAATTCACTCTAAATAGATCAAATTTTTAAATAACATAAAAATTTATATCCACAATCCTAGGTGCAACTTGGACATAAAGAGTTATAGACATATGGCTTAAGAGAGATACTGTCATGTGTATGTATGGTAGACTTTTTTTCTTTATATTCCTCCCTCTAGTCAATTTAACCATAACATCTCCTCCATAAAAATATTTTCCCATCTTGTAGGGTCAACTAGGACTCCTATCACAATGTTTCCATTGAGGTGAGCAAGAATTTATAGAGAGGGATTATTATTCAAAGGTAAGTACTATGAAGTGAAGTTCACATCTGGTGTACCAGTTGTAGCCTATGGGGGAGGAGTAATCAAGACCATGTTAATGTATATCGAGGGTTGAGGAGAGGTGTTGAAGGGGTCAATAATCAAGTTAGTAGAATGAGATGAAAAAGGGTCTATATAAATTTTCACCTTGCTATTAGCCTTCACTATTGACTTATTCATGTCTTGTTATTCCCATTGAGATGGACAGTATTGTTGTCGATGCGGTCAAGTATCTCATGACGTAGGCACATACAATGCTTAATATCACGCTAGTTGATATGATGTTACTAATAGAAGGAATTCACATCATACCAATTATGGTAAGGTTCCTTTAGAGGTTGAGGGTTTTCCAAAGTTTTGATGTTATTGTTCAACAAATTTTGCAAAAGAAAATCCAATAATATTTTGCTAGCTTTGTAATTTTTCTATTGTGTCTAAGGTTTTGATTGTTAGTCATGGCGACTACACTCACAATATCCTTTCCCTTTCATGAGATGGACATAATAGAATTTCCTTCTAAATTGGAGCATGGCAGAAGTCCCCCAATTTGAACTATTATTTATGGATACTCTTGAAATATGACACACAAATGCACTAAGGAAGGGTATTTCATTAGGGAAAACTTCTCCTGTCAAGCTTGTTGTAGGTTGGAAATGAATACCTTTTGTATGTCAGAGTTGGATTGTGGGTATGAGATTTGTTAAAAGGGCACTTGGTATCATGCTATAATTTTTTTTTATCTTCTTATTATCTCCCTACTTATATCAGATGAGATTGGATAAGGTCATCTTTAGATTAATGTTAGCCTAAAACTCTCAAAGAAACTAATTAATGAGCTAATCAACTGAAAATATAGAATTATTGAGCAAGGAATAGTACTAGTCGAGTGTTGTGTCCTAGAGAGATTGAGGAAAGAGGGTTTCCATTAAGGTATCATGATGAAATAAATCCATATATATGGCATTGATGACTAGCACATGTGTTTGTGGATCCCCTTTACTACCATGCTTTTCAAACTTAGGAATCTTTGTTCCATGAGGAAAATTAGTACTTAAAATTGCTACCGACAATATGCTATATCATAAGGTTGAAAGAAAGGTTGGGTGGAGGCTTGGGAAAGGCTCCCCAAATAGTTTTGAATCCAAGCCATGTTTTGAAGAAGAGCATTTAAAATAGGATCAAATGATGACAAACGCCCAGTGGAACCTCTAGAACTAACACCAGTAGAACACCACTAGATCCACTTATGTGACCACTACTAGAGCCACCACCATGAGTGGGACCCCTATTAGAGCTACCTCCACTAAAAAAGCCACCACCATAGCCTCCACCAAAGTCACCTCTAGTAGCACCACCTTCACTACCAAAGCTTCCACCACTCTTCCCACTGGAGCCCCCACCGCTAGTGGTAGTAGGAGGGGTGATACTAAAACCAAGGACTATTTTACTGACTTTGATAGTAGGGGTCTGTTGGGAATAAAAATAAACATTGATTAAAGGGCTTGTTTTGGCCATGCATTAAAACATGGTAGGCATCAAGATGCCTATCTATCTCTAATAGCATCGAGCACCTCTCCTCGAGTAGTGTCCAATCTAGTTGTATACGAGGGGACATAAGATTTTGTTAGATTGGTAAGGCCATGTAAGAACTCTATTTCTATCTGATCCTTCACAATATATACCTAACCTTGGTATCAAGCTTAGAAACTCTTTCCATGTTTGGTGATATCTCCAAATGATTCACAAGGTATAAAAAAAATTTATGCAATGGTAGAAGGTTTTATGTAGGAGCACGAGTTGTCTCATCGATTAAACCCATCTCATGGGTAAAACCTATGGGAAAACTAGTGGTAAAGTCAATAGCCAGACCAATGGAAAATTTGGAGGTGAAGTTAGAAGTGACATTCATCTTTTCCATTAGTAGATTTCACACACTTCTCCTAAAAATGTACCCGAAATTCATGGAATGGGTTGTGATGGTCATAAACCTTCACAATACTCAAGTTTACAATAGTCACCAAGTGTGAGGAAAAGGTCTCAAAACAAGTGAATGGATTGATGTTGTTCATGTTAGGTTCACCAAAATGTAAGGTAGGTGGACCAATCACAGAAAGGCTCCAAGTCATAGAGAGTTGAGAGTAAAGGGCTTCCCTATCTTACCTCAAGTTAACTAGTGTTTAGAACAATAATCGAGAATGAAGAGTAGTCCTAAGTGCTTCTCTCCTTCTACATATCCAAGAACTTAAATAGGGCTAGAAGATTTGATCTCTAGACTCCAAAAAACACCTCAAAAAGCTCTCTACCCAAGGATGAAAGCGCAATATTGGAACAATAGTATGGTGTCCTAGCATCTCTCGAGCACACCTATGTTTGTACAACCTACAAACATGAAATATAGTATGAAATACTAGAGGACCTACTAATGGCCTAGATGATAATATTTAACGATATGAACAAAATAATAAAGTATGTGAACAAACTATGTAAATGATATAGAAGATAGGTGACGATAATGGTGATAAATATCAACTCATTGAATCTCTAGTTCATTAATGAGATATACACACATTTTCACCTACACACAGCGAAGAGAGGAAAAAACGTTGGGCTATATATTGGTTTTCCTCAGCCAAACCCCTTCTCTGGTGTTATGGTAGCACAACATGTACAAATAAGAGGTTTGTGGACTAACAATCTATTATAGTGCTCAATAGAGCTATGAAAATGCTAAGAGATAAAGCGAAGTTGCTATAAATGTGAAGAAGATACTAAAGAGAGTGAAGTTAAATCAAGAATAGCTAGAGAGATTTTTGAAAATTGAATGAATGATCAAGATAGGCATTTAAAGAACAAAATGGGAGGGAAACAGCCAATTTTAGGTCGGTTGGTCAACATAGAGGCATTATGCTTCATGCCCAATAGAGAACATAATGTCCTTGCAAACTCTGTAGGTAGGAATTTGTCATGGATTCAAATACACCATGCAAAAATCTACACGTCACACTCATTTCCATGAAAAATTGTCCCCCATTAACACACATGACAAACACCAAGTGGATCCAAGTTGGGACGATGTGGAATTTTTTCTTTGGGTTTGATTTTCCTAGGTGGAGGGATGTTAAAGGGTAAATTACACAACGGGTGCAAATTTTCTTTGATACAGGCATATGCGAGTGTTATTAGGATGCTAGTGTGACATAGGTAGAGGCATCTCTGAACCTAAATTTTTTATCCCTTGTTGTTGTCAACCAAGTGTATGATGGTTGAGTTATCTAGAAAGATTCAATATGTGGATTTTTTTATTAACCTTTCACCTGTAATCTTATTAATGTTATATGGTGACCTTTGTATGGTTTGGGTTAAACTAAAAATTTAAATATAATCATCTATTCAAGATATGATATGTTTCTATTGATTTTAGATCATTCTTGGTTATCTAATTTATCAATTGGACCGTGAGGGGCGCTGTAATCAGGTTTTTCAACCATTACTCCTTATAGTAAAATGTACCCTTATAGATTAATTATTTTTTATCCTCCTTTGTAATTTCTAGCTTTGTGAGTTGGAATTCAACTCCTAGGTCAAATGTGGGATTATTCATCAATAAAATATGATTTGGGTGAACTCAATTTATCAAACTATGGAGCCTCTTTGCAATACATAGGCAAGGCTATCAAAGATGAGCCCTCGAGGACTAGGTTTTGCCCCTACTTCATGTTCTCTTATTAATAATTTTAGATTACTATTGATATATATTTTAATGCATGATAGGTGACTTATAATTATCTTTCAGATTATCAATTAGTTAGCACTATCAATTATTTCTATCTCGGTGGTTTGGATTCCATGTCTCGACTTGAATGTAGCCATGATTGTTGCAACAATAGTTTAATCTGAATAACTTCATATAATTTTATTGATTAAATTTTGTTACACTCTCTTCAAGTTTAGGTTTATGGAACAACCTGCAATGACTTATGCAAGTGTTGGTAGTCAAAATTTGAAATTTGTGTCTTGTCCTTAATGGTATTTTGGTGTAAAATTCTATGAATTACAAGATCTAGATTTGAATTTATGTCATCTACTTCCAAAAATTGTGTGTCTTGAATAAAATGGTTGTATCAAAGAAATGTTTCTTTTTAACCATACTATTATAGTCTATGAAGGCATGAAGTTGAACCAAAGGTCATAATAATTTTTTTTAATTGAGTGGTCTTTCTCATCGATTGCATTGAGCTTTAGAATTTGGGCCTCAGTTTACGAAATCATTTTATATGTTTTTATTTCAGATGTCCCTTATGATCTCACTATTAATAGTCATCAATCTAGTTCCTTAAACAATTTCTAGGTCTATATGTAGTGGATGTTATATATCCATTGATCTTTATTTCCTTGATAGTCGGGATTGGAATATCTTCTAACTAATACTTTTTCTTAAATTTTGATGAAGGAATTTATTTGACCAATTTTAGATTTCAATTAGTGAATAGATATCTAGCTAATGACCACTTCTTACTTATTTTATAGATAAAGTTACCATGACACAAGCCTTGAATTATTATTATAGTTTTTGAAAGGTGTAAAGTTCCAAATTCTAATTAAGATGAATATTGATTATAGTAAATATTTCTCACTTATACCTCCCTATCTTCACACATTTGGGATAAGATATATTGAGAACATGGATTTATTTTTTCTTTAGTTTTATGACAAACCATTATCTCAAGAAATGAAAGAAGGCTAGATTACTAGATTACAAAGAATCTTTCCTTGCTAGATAAACTATAATTATGCTTGAAGATATTATTTTCTACTCATGTTTACTATTATTTCTAATATTTTCCTTAGAAAGATTCATACAAGAAGCTAAAAATTATTATTATAGAATTTCCATGGGAGTCCTTTAAATATTATGGAGGCTCCCATCATGTGGCTTGGTATTTTTCTCATTGGTCACATGAATTTGGAGATATGGTCTTGATCTTCATTCAAAAATAGGATTACCCTTGTGTTGTAGATGGATAGAAAAAACTCTTGAAGTCAATAACTCCTACAAAATATTTTTGTATAATTCAATCTCTATAGGTTTTCATTCTAGTAGGAAAGCTAGGAAAAATATTGACCTTCACATGATTCTTATCGTGTGGGAATATAATCTTGTTTTAAGTACTTTTGTGATGAAAAACATGGAGATTTTGTTACAAGTATGTATGTGTTTTGTGGTGTTGTCATTAATGTTTTCATTCAGGTTTATTACATATGGTACTTGTATAGTTGAGATACTATAGAAGTGATTAGAGTACATGGAGCTATATTTATGAAGTTATAGTTGTGTTTCTTCCAAGTGATTTAGAGAAAATTTGAGAAATAATGAAGGTAATGTTCAAGTCTGTGTTCACCGTGTGTGAACTAGTTTCGTAGAACTATTTGTTTGCGGACTAGGATAAATTTTTTAGCTTTGCAATTTTTTGGAATTTTGTTTCAGATCTTACAGATCTGGAAGATGATTTATTTTTATGGATTATGTGTTATGAAAAATATGATCAGTAATTGGAACTCTGAAAGACCTACTCGAGAGCTCCTATGTGTTGCTAGCTGGTTTGATTTGACTGTTGAAGATTTTTCTGTGAATGAAGTTTTTTGTAGTTTCTATGGATGTACCTAAAGTATTCTTAGAGATGGTAAAATTTCTGGTGAAGCATGTTGAGTGATCCATGTGTGATCATCTTTCTAGAGGTGCACATTCCTCAAAGATCATTGGTGTTTTCATTAGGTTTGGTCAACCTAGTGTCTACACATTACATTAAGTTTATGTATCAAATTAAGGAAGTGTGTGATTGATCCAAGATGTTTTTTTGGGTCATAATTAGATATTTAATTGGTCCTCTATCATTCCTATCGACCATAGGAATGTTAAGTAGCCGACTTAATTTGAATTTTTATTTTGAACAATGTTTAGCCAACCTTGGAGAATGTTTCTAGGGTTGAAGATGGTATCAAAGAAAATCAAGTTGGTTAAAATTTATCATCCATACATCCATGAATCAAGAAAGAGAGTGAAGGGTGTGAACCAGTGTGGAAAGAAGAGTGTGCAAGAGCGAATTGAGTCAACAATACTTTAATGTGTTAGATTCTTGAAAGTAGTGAGCTAATGGTGTCCACAATCTCCTGATCAAGTTGTGAATGTGTGGAAACTTTGTGGTGGATCTTAATTTATCCTTTATTTTTCTATAGCCAGTGAGCTCACTTCTGAATAGTAAGTCCTATATTGGCAGTGAGCCTTCTATTTAGGTAGTGAGCCTTGTATCTGGGAAATGAACCTTCTATTAGTGAGCCTTTGTATCTCATATTGCATTAGTAGTATATTTTCAGATAATCCTCATCATATTTTTTCTCTCATTGGGTTTTCCACATAAATATAGTGTCTGGTGTTTTGTTTCTGATATTTCCATTTCATGTTTACATATAATAACATACTAGGTTAAAGTGGAATTGATTAAGGTTAGAAATAATGTAATTTAATAAAAATGATTCAACCCCCTCTTAATTGTCTTGTGCATTTAAAAAATTGGTATTAGAGCTCTAGTTCCTTGGAGAAAAACCTAATCATTTGAGGTAGATTAGATGGCACACAAGTTGCAGATCCCTTTTTTTTTATGGAGCTTATTATAGTGAATAGAAAGAATAAATGAGAGGTTATCTAGTTTCTCTTCGTTTCAAGAACTGGAAAGCTAGGGAGACAAAGTATTTTTCACCAAATTCTAGTCCTCCCTCTATTGATCTAATTGTGGCTTATGAGGAGAATTAAAATGAAAGGTATCCTATCTTCAGTGCTCTATCTATACCTGAAAGGAAAAATGTTATTTCTCTAGGTATTTCTCATGAAGTATGGGAAGAATTGAAAGACATTTATGAAGGAAACGATAGATTTAATTTTTCAAGGAAACTAATTGCTAAGAAAAAATTTGAGAACCTCAGAATAGAAGGTGGAGTTATTGCAAGCTACTATTAGAGAGTTGAACTTATAGCAACTGAAATCAAGAATCAAGGTTGTACCATGTCAGATGAAGATATAATTGAGAATATCTTGATGACCCTACCAAAGAATTACAATGAAAAAGTCTCTGATATTGAAGAATCATATGAGGGTAAAAGCACAATAGTGTGTCACACTTTTGGCCTAGCAAATAATTATGGTCGAACAAATTTCGGTCGAATGTGGTTCGGTCGAATAGGCTTTAGTCGAAATGAAGTGTCGGTATGTGGCGCATACGTGGAACCCCCCTTTTGCCTAAAAGTATTTTGGCCGAAAGTCTTTCAGCCAGAACATATTCAGGCGAAAGGCTTTCTGCTGGAACAAGCAAAAAAAGAAAAGAAAATAGAAGGCACGCATTCATTTGGACGTTTGGTTGAATGTTGTTCTATTGAAACAGGGTCGGCCAAATGCACCTATTGGAGGGAGGAACTACAAAGTTTGAATAGTGACCCACTTCAGCTCCTAGGTTCTCCTCCGTAACTACTTTACGAAATGAGTTCAAACTAGGGTTATTTGGAAAACATTTTGAATTTGGGGATTTCCAAAGCATAGTGAAGGGTTTCGATTTTAGCAAGTTCTTTTATTGTAGTGAATTTGGAATTTGGGGTTATGATTTTTTTTCATTAAAGGAATGAGTAATATGTTGTTTTCGGTTAGGGTTTGAAAAAAATGGTGAAATAAAATTGGTGACTACATCTGGTAAAGGCATTTCTTTGAAAATAATAAGAGCCTCATCAAGAACACCATTTTGTGCATATCCAACAATCATTGCATTCCATGAGAATGCATCACGTTTAGAAATTTTGTTGAACAGTTGACATGCCTTCTATATGCTTCCAAATTTTGCATACATGTCTATCAAGGAACTTGCAACTACAACATTTGACTAAAATCAACTCCCCATTATGTTTTTATGAATGTCCATACCTTGTTCCAAAGCTCCCAATTTGGTATATTCTAGGAGGATGTTGGAAAAGTTTGTGGAGTTTGGTTCCTCACTTGCCAATTGTATTTTTCAGAAAGTCTCCAAGGCCATTTCTATAAGCCCATTTTGTGTATATCTTGTAATCATCACATTCCATGAGACAACATCTCATAGAAGCATATCTTTGAAAAGTTTCAAAGCCTCATCAAGAAGCTCATTTTATACATACCCCACAATCATTGCATTCCATGAGACAACATCTCATTGAGAATTTTTTTAAAATAATTTACATGCCTTCTCTATTCTTCAATGTTTTTCATACATATCTATTAGGGCACCCACAACTACAAAATCTGACAACATTCCACTTTTCACTATCTATTGATGGAGGAAAATACCCTATTTTAATGCTCCCACTTTGGCATAGGATGGGAGTATGCTAACAAAGGTTGTGGAGTTAGGCTTTACACCTACCAATTTCATTTTCTTAGAAGTCTCTAGAGCTTCTTCAACAAGCTCATTTTGTGCATATCCCATGATCATTACAGTCCATGCGGCCATATCTCATCTAGTCATTTCTTTAAAAATCCTTAGAGCCTTATCAAGGATACCATTTTGTGCATACCCTACAATGATAGTTGTCCACGAGACCATATATCTCTGAGGAATTTTTTCAAATAGCTTCCACGCCTTGTGTATGTTTCCACATTTTGCATACATGTCTATCAAGGCATTTGCAATAACAATGTTTGACAAAAAATCACTTTCAATTATGCTTTGATGGATGTCCATACCCTATTCCAAAGATCCCATCTTGGCATAGGCTGGGAAGATAGTGGCAAAGTTTGTGATCTTTGGCTTTATGCCTACCAATTGTATTTGCTTCATGGTCTCCATAGCCTTTTCAACATGTCCATTTTGTGCATACCCTGCAATCATCACATTCAATGAAACTACATCTGGTTGAGGAATTTGTTTGAAAAGTTGTAAAGCCTCATCAAGAATTTTATTTTGTGCATATCTTCCAACCATTGCATTCCAAGAGACTGCATCTCATTAAGATATTTTATCAAAGAGTTCACATGCCTTGTGTATGCTTCCACACTTTGAGTACATGTCAACCAGTGCACTTGCAACTACAACATCTGATAAAAGGCCCCATTCCACTATACTTTGATGAACATACATACCCTGATCCAAAGCTCCTATTTTGGCACAAGCTAGAAAGATGTTGACAAAGGTGAACTGATTGGGTTCGACATCTGTCTTTTGCATTTGCTGAAACAGTCTCAATACTTCATGAGGGTACTCATGCCTTCGGTAAGCTAAAATCATCACATTCCATTTGAAGCAGTCTTGTTATGTCATCTTGTCAAACACTTCACAAGCATCAACCAAACTACCACACTTGAGATACATGTTTATCGGCTTATTTTGGAAAATTGTATGTCTATCAAATGAAAATTCCCTATGGGAAATGAAAGAATGGAGTTGTTTTCCCTGTGAAACTACATTATTTGCAATGCAGGTGCTCAGAAGTTGAATAAGTTTTTGGTTCTATTAATTTACCTCTTATGATAGCATTAAATAGAAAAATTTCATTTTTGCATTAGTAGATAGACAAGAAGGAAACATTAAAGATATGAAATACCCAAACATGCAAAACCCATATCCTCAATTTCTCTCATTACACTTAGTGATTGTTAAACTCTTCTTTGCACATGTCTGTCATTTTTTTCTAGAGATAAATTATTTCTAACCATGGTTCAATGTTTCTAAGCACCTTTTACAAGACATGTTGGTGCCTTGCAAATACAAAGTGTACCATGTTTATGAGTTTTTCATCCACAAATTGTAATAAACATTAATGTGTCTGAATTTTCTTTGATTTGTGTTAGACCCATGACAATTGAGGTGAATAACCTCAAAAAATCTCTATTATGATCACAAAATTTTGAAATTTAGACTAGCCAAAACACTATTTTCTCATTGGTTTTTGTGTTTACCATCAAATTTCACAAAAATCAAAATGAAAGTTAGTCAAAATTATTCAAACTTGTAAAAAAACACTATTAACCACATCTATCACTAAACACTGAAAGTACTTCTTAGAATGTTATATCTGCTAAAAGTAGTGCACCATTTGTCAAATTCTAGGTTACCTTTTAGTTGCATACACTTTTTCAAACCTTGGATTAGGAAATTTATCAAACTTTAGATTAGACCATATTCATAAATTCAAATTATCTTTACCTTAACCTTCAATCAATCAAATTCTTATCGTTTAATTTGGTTCTTTAAAATCATACATCTAGTTTGAGGCGACCTTGTCAATTGTCATTCTAGTCTTTGTCCATTCTTAAGGTCTTGATAAATCCGATTTGTCACTTTGACTATCTTAGTCTGGTTGACAACCTTTTCTTATGTTTACCAAAATTTCTTAGTCTTCATATTGGGTCATATTACACCCCTTCTTCATAAACATCATATTTAAATTACACTTGCATACTTTAGTCATACCATATATTTTGATCATAGTGAAGTTTTATTACATTAAAATTTCAACTATTTTCACTTTGTATCTTTAATCTTGGAATCCATTATTTGGCATTCCTTATATCTTGCAAAATCTAAAAAACTATATTATAGGTTCATACCTTATGCTTAAGTCACACCTTTGCATTGTGTAATGCCCCGCCAAGTAACCTTAAAGGAAGTTCCAATTAACGTCTTAAGCGAACTAATTTTTTTTTATAAAGTGCATTTAACATACACATTCACTTACTAATTAACAACAACCTCTAAGGCTACAAGGTTAGGATTACTTAAACCCACACATACATATTACATATAACCATAGCATCATGAACTTTATGATATAAACATCATACATCATAAGAATACCACATAACATAATAAGATAATCAACCAAAATACAATCTCATAAACATTATCTTAATCCAATAGATACATCACTCATTCCCAGAATGAGGCAATAGTACAAATGTATTACAATTACATAACTTCACCTCATAATCATAAGAGGGATAAAATAACTTATACCAAGTTAAAATATTACAATGCAAGATAATACAACAAGAACCATGAGTTGTCCATCTGGATGTCTCGCCACCAAGTTCTGAAGGTCGATGGGGACCCAACGGTTTTGGTGCATGTTCCACCCAACCAATGTGGTACCCGAAGGCCCACCCCCCATGCTAGGAGATAGTAACAAAGTAACATGGACAAAGATTCTACTACCTCTAACCAAAGGCAGACTCATACTGACTCAAACTGACATAACCAACCAAATGAATTAACAAGTACAACTCCTTCACCATACAAGTACGAATCAAGTACAACTCAAGTACAACATAAGTACAACTCAAGTACAATACAAGTACAACTCCAACATCACTGACATAGGTCACATTGCTTCCAGACATAAAATAGATCAAGTATGCTCACAAAACCATACATATAAAACAATTAACAACAATTGTCATAGATAGAGTGTCATCGCAAGGTTTGTCATGAGATCTTTTCTAGGCATTCTTCATAGGCTCCGGCACAACTAATCCTGGTGGCCTCAACCGAATCCTGGCACTCATACTCACTCATGTGGAATCAACTACCTCTCGCACGAGCAAGATAGTTGATCTTGCCATTCCAGGCCTTCTCACTCATCCCAAGTCTAAACAAGCCCTTGTGTCTATGAGTGAGGATTAAATTATCTTGATTAGTGTGAACTGCATCCTAATCATCTAAGTACATTAATTTAGTTATCACTTGATTAACTCACTTTTGAAGGTTACCCGGTTTACCACTTTGGGCTCCAGCCCCTAACAAAAGCCACTCTTCTAATGGACAATACACACCCAAACAATTCACCAAGGGAAACACAAGTGCATACCAACTGGGTATCATAATCCACTCCAACACAAGGAGGATACAAATAATAGAACTCACTCCAACATCTTGGAGGCAACAAACACATAGTCCACTCCTTTCACAGGAGGTACAAAAGATCTCACTCCAAACATCTTGGAGGCAACAACACATAGTCCACTCCTTTCACAGGAGGCAACAAGATGAAACCACATAACAAGGTCACTCCATACAAGGAGACACAGATCCCATAATCTGCTCTTAAACCAAAGAGGTGCAAACATGCCCGTTCATGAAAACCGAGTAAAACTAAAAAGACGCCATGCACTACCCAAAGGAAAACAACTGGATGGCACAAAGATTCAACAACTCTTATCCTCAAAGTTCTTCTGGAAGACTTATAATTTAGGACTAACACTAAATCCCAAAACCAACAATGCAACTTGACGACATAGCAACAAAAGCATTCAAGTCATCAATCAAATCTAATATTTGGATTTCCTAAATCCATATTCATTCAATAGGTAGAGTAGAAAAAGTCAAAGACATGATAAGTAGATCATCTAAAATAATCATATCCCCTATTTCCCGTTTCATTATTGACAATCTCAAACAATTAAACTTGCTTCCTTTTACTGAATACAGAGAATTAAATCCTTTAATATAATCATGAGGAAGATACTACTTTTGGATATACTAAATCCATATCTTTTTCATAATCCAATCACAATGATTCGAATAATCTAAATAGAAATTAATAAATAACATAATTGATTGCCTCATCAATAAAACAACTTCTTAATTTACTTTTAAATCGACACAAATCCATGCAAGTAAACTCTTTCCATTTCTAAACCAAATTTTGCATCTCATTCAATTTTCTATTCAACACATTCAATCACTTTAATATAATAACATATTGTTTCTCTATCCATTTTCCATATACACTAATCAATCCAATTATAAATCTCTATTCAATAATATATTGCATTCTTTAAATCAAATATTTAACTCTTTTAATTAAACTTTAACAGGCCATTTTAAAATAACAATAATTTCCCATATGTTTATAATTTTAATTCCACTAATCTAATATACAAATTTTATTTAAAATAATATAAATAAATATAATAATTTAGTATTATAAATTATAATATAAAATATTATTAAATAATATTTTAATATTATAATAACAATACATAAAATATTAATATTTATAAATATCAATTTATTATTATTTTGTTTTCAGAACAGCCATGGGAAAATAATTTAACAGCAGTCTCATGTTTCAAGCATAACTCAAAAAATACGATCTGGGTATTTGAGATTTTTGGATAGGGGTTAGAAAATTTCAAAATTCAAAAACTATTAAAATTTCCTGAAAACCCAGTTTATAAAAGTGAAGTTATAGGTGACGCAATCAGACCATTTTACCATGAAAATATAACTATACTGCAGATTTTAAAATCCGTTTTTTTGATAATAAACAGAAGGTTTCATTTTCTAAAAACATTCTAAATGCATTTTTCAATCTCTATGTTTGATTTCAATAACAATAAAATCAATTTCTCCAAATAATTTAAATTCAACTAAGGTTTTCACAATTTTCACTCAAGAATTTTCACAAGCAAAGGCTGTAAATTTATTTAATTCTTTTTTTCTAGTATCAAGTTTGTTTTCTAAAACAGATTTAACAAACAAATCTTTAATCATTACTATTTTAAAGAAAACAATCAAGAGCAATAAAACACAAAGAGGAAAACCTGGTATAAGAAGCTACAGGAAGAGATGAATTTCTGATGGAAGCCTCCTCCAAAGATTTCCTAAATTTTCTTCAATCCTCCAATGAATTCAATCCAAAATCCAACAAATACAAACAATCTTTCCTTCAATCAATTCTACAATCAAACTTTCTTCAAACCCTTGTGCAAATTTTCCAAAATTTCTTTCTTGCTGTAAAAATGTATTTTTCTAAAAACTTTCTTCCCCTAAAATTAAAACATATCCTCTTATAAATCAAAAATACCTAATTCAACCCTAATTCACATTACATGCAAATTAGATATTTCAATTTCAATTTCAATTTTAATTTCAATTTCAATTTCAATTTTAATTTCACTTTTGGAACACCCACTTTCAATTTAAAATATAATTTCAAATAATAAATTAACTTCCAAAGTTGCAACCAATTTCACAAATAAACATTTAATTACAATTTCCAATTTAATTCACACACGTCTAAATTAAATTCCAAAATTAATTTCAATTCTTTTATTTCCTTCCATTCTCTTGCATCACGTTTAATTAATTAATTTAATTATTTAATAACTAAACTCAACCCCCTTGGATTAAATTTAGTTAATTAAATAATTTAAATATAATTAATTAATTTAAATATAAACTTTTATCCACATTGCATTATTTAAATTAAATAATCATCAACATGATTTAAATGCAATTATTCTAAATATCTATTTCCAAATCAAGAATGCTTCAGAATTAAATAACATCAAAGCAAGATAGACAATGACTCGACACACACAACTGATGACACACTAAGGCTAGGGTATAGACTTGACACATGTTACCTAGCTACTATCTCCCGTTCAACTTAACCATTGGATCGACACGCTCAAACCTGTGAAACCAGGTGGAGTCGATGTCATGTACCTGCAATCCTGCAACCAAGTAAACAACATCATACAATATATCCAGCATATAATACACACCGTGAAGAAGGAATTACGGATTCGCAGGGCGCTCGCAAGCGAGTGATGCGGCCTCGTCCTCTTCACCAATACACTCATCGAAACTGACACTTTGATCATAATCCAGTAATCTCATAATAAAATCTCATGTTAACTCTACAACAACATTAATCTATAATGCATGTGAAACAATAATCAGATAACTACATCTCACAATAATGGTTGTCGCTCAATGGTAGCGATCAAAACATTATAACAAAATGTATCCAATATCAAAGTAATTGCAACCAAACATAGCATAAAACAACTTGAACAAGAATCAAAACAGAGGGGTATTACACATTGCCATTCCTTAGCCTTTAATGTAAGGGATTGAAAATTATTTATAAACCCCAAATTTCAAATTCACCGTCCATGCACATACATGTGTATGTATACATATATGTGTATGTGTGTACATGTACATGTACATATATGCACATACATGTGCACATATGTCTGTACATGTATATGTGTGTGTACAAATGTACAATATATGTATGTTTGTATTATATACATGTGTATACATATGTGTGTATGCATGTACACATATATGCATATATGCACATATGCATACATATGTGTGTATGTACACATGTATGTACATGCATATATATGTACATGTGTGTGTATATTTAATTGTATCTATGTATTTATATATCTACACATTACATGTATATGTATACATATATATATGTGTGTATGTACATGTGTATGTGTGCATGCATGTACATGAATGAATATATATATATGTACATACATGTGCATGTGTGTATGTATGTACGTGTATGTGTGTATGTATATATATGTAAATGCATATGTTTATATGTGCATGTATGCATGTGTGTATATGTGTATATGTGTAAATGTATGTGTGTGTTTATGTATACATATATGTGTATGTGTGTATGTGTGTATACATGTGTACATACATATATGTATGTACACATTTGTACATACATACACATAGACACATGTATATATGCAAATAATATGTGCATATATGTATACATACACACATACACCTATACACATGTATATACACATGCATACATTCACATAGACACATATACATGTATGTATATATACATACACACATGCACATGTATGTATGTATATATACACTTACACATGTACATACACACATGTTTATGTACACACATGTATATATATATACATTTACTTGATTTTTATTGTGAGATTCTTGAATATAATTAATGGTTAATTTTATGTTTTTTATCTCTAGAATGAATTGATGGTAGAAATTTATAATTTTCTTTCCCTATCTAGATCTTTTATGTGTTATTCATGTACATATTTTATTTTAATGATATGCAGATCTCTAGATTTAAACATTTACATAGATACATATATCATGGCTGATGAGGGATCTCACCATTCCCCTCATTCTAATGAAGAGGCTCAAAATAGATCAAATTTATAATGGGATAGTATTGTTAGATTAAACAATGCTCTAAAATGTTTAGAGAAAACAATTCACAAATCCCCCAATTTGGCTAATCAAGATAGATTAGTCACTATTAGAGATGAGATTCATTGAATGATTGGGATGATTCATTCATTCAACCCTTATGATGAGATCAACATTGAGCAATTTTATTTCTCTCTTGCTAGGAGTGTTACTGGCACAATGAATTATAGAGAAGTTGCCAAATCAGTTTTAGCTAAAAATGTGTTAACCATGTTCCCTCATTATAGAGGACAAAATAGAATTAGAGGATATGTGGTTACGAGGTGTGTAGATCCTCTTGTTGTACCATTCATATACCTTAGATGGTTGGCAGCGTATCATAGATGGCCTCACAAAGATGAGCTGCCAAGATATTTTGTGAAACAGTTATATGTAGAATTTCATTTACAGATAGATGCGGACTACACATCTCATCCTGAGCATGGTGGCCAAGGTAAAGGTCATTTTTATGACAAACCACAATTTAGACGTCCAGATTTGCCACCGCATGTGGATAAGAGAGCATTATTTGGCCCAAAACTTTTGGTTTTACCAAAACATGTGTAATTTGCAGCAGCAGGGGAGTTAGCAACATGCTCTACTTGATCCCAAATTATTGATAGCATTACCTCTATTACAACACAGATTAATCAAATTTCATCTGATCAAGTTGGTAGATACTTATTATGCCCATGGATCAGCCTTCCTCCCATAGAGGCTACATCAACATCTTATGATCCATTTATTTGTGTTGATCTACCTACTCCTTTAGATATCGAGCATATGAACCACATGACTTTGCATAATGTGTGTAGAGTCTTAGTTTTAGATTTACTAGCAGCATATCAGGTCATTAGTGAGGGCCATGGGATCTCTCTCAACCGTGTATAAAAATTTATTAGAGAGCAATATCTTGGTACACATTCAAGCCACGAGGTGGCAACTTTAGGGGATATTCCAGAGCATCCTATCAATCCTTTAGCTTGTCTAGGTCATCAGGATGTTACAGATCACATTGCTCAGGTTACTATGGCAGCTGATGTTGTCCATAGTGCATATACTCAACTTCTTTATGGCACTGATACTATACATGCTACAAATCCCCCTACAATTTCCTTGCATTCTAATGAGCTTAGTGACATTGGTAGAGCCCTCAATCAGGCATGTCAAGTACTTGAATAATTTACAATATATATATATACATTTAATTGTGTTCTAAAAAATTATGTACGATACATGTTTAACATGTTTAACTCTTGATTGAAATTGACACGTACAAGTGAAATTTTTTAAGCAGTATGGTGATTTTTCAGAGTTTTGAAATTTGGCACATGATGGTGATCCCATACAACACACAAATGAGGTACATTTATATAATTTTTTTTAAACATATATATATATATATATGCTGTACATGTACACACACTTAAATTAAATTAAATTTTAAAAGTTCATACATGTCTGCACATACTTGAACACATGTAGGGCTCAGGACATGCCTCCAAAGAGCTTGGATCAGGACATGGATCCACACATGATCGTGCTCCCATACAGCACATACCTGAGGTACATTTAAATAATTTTAAATATAATTTTTAAAATTTAATTGTACTCAATTTGTAAGTTTGAACACATTGAAATTTTGTACACATGTATACATATGTAAGTTTAGATAATTTCATGTGCACGTACTTGAACACATGCAGGTTTTGGGATGAGGCTTAGGACACACATCCAAAGATCTTGGATCGGGACAGGGATCCAGACATGATCATTGTCCTATGCAGCACATACCTGAGGTACACTTAAATAATCTTAAATATAAATTTTAAAATTTAATTGTACTCGATTTGTAAGTTTGAACACGTTGAAGGTTTGTATGTACATTTATATATATGTAATTTTAGATAATTTCATGTGCACGTACTTGAACACATGTAGGTTTTTGGATGAGGCTTAGGACATGTATCCAGAGAGCTTGGATCGAGACATGGATCCACACATCTTGGATCAAGAGAGGGATTAGTCAATGGATCAAGGGAGAGATCAAGGGAGAGATCGGACCATAGATTTGATGAATCTATTCATACTAGATTTCCCTCTATTTTTGATCAAATTATTATGTCGTCCAGAGACTTCTTATGATTTATGTACATTACATGTTTATGTTTTACGGTATATATTTGTACAGTTTTTATGATTTACAGATCACATTCACACATGTTTGTACATGTTTTATGGTTTGTTCATAGATTTTTTATTTTGCATTATTATGGTTTTCAAACACTTGTTAAATTTATATATTTACATCGTGCAAATTCTTACATGGTTTTATTTATTTAGCAAGTTTGTACAAGTTTAAATTTAAATTTAAATTATGGTTTGTTCACACAAGTGTTACACACATCTATATTGACAAGTTAGCTACTTTTAACTTTCAAAAAAGTTAGATCATGTATAATTATGATGTACACAATTTGTATTCATTTATCATGCACAATATATATATAGTGCTATGGTACAATCTCTGGCTAATCATATTGAAAATATTTAGATCAAAATGATCTTATAGCTATATAAATACCATATTACAAAATTTAGGCACTTTGCTAAAAATGGAATCTAGGTCACTATTTACTTTTTATTGATTTTGAATGTTCTCTAGCTTACATCATAATAGTCTGGAATGAGAAACTATTTTATAGAGATTCAAAACTAAATAAAATAAATCTTAAAAATTAAATTGTAAGTTATACATGTATGTATATATCAATAATATACTTCATCTAAAAATAGCAATGTAACCTTTACACAAATAATACTAGATCTTCTACAAACCATGTTGTTAGGATAAAATAATTCCTAGACATGTTGCACTCCAAATCCTTCCTACACAAGCATTGAACTTGTAATTTAAGAGAGGGGTAAAAAATATGAAAATCAATTAAATGAATAAGATTAACTATCAAATGGATTAAAATACCATTTTGTGCCAACAATAAGATCTCTTGGATGATATTAAAATCCTGTATTCAAACAAATTTGGATTATTCTTTTTAAATAAAAATTTAATGGGTGTACATAAAGTTTTTCATGCTTCAATTTAGCACAAAATGGTCACTTAGGAAGGGTTCTATTATTGTTGGAAATTTTTATTGTGATTCTAGATAAAATATTTAAAACTTGTCCTAGGGTTATGATTCTTATTTAGATTGTGTGCCTAATTTAATGAAACATGTTATTTGGGCCAATGAACAAGAGTAACTTTAAATATCCTTTACACTTCAATCTCTACAAAGCTTAGGATGAATTGATCCTTAAAGGATTTAAAGGATAATCATACATAAATTTTATAATTTACTTTATCAAAATAATTGTAAACCTTAAGACAAATTGAATTCATTCTTTACTTTGTCACTGACTCTTTTCTATGTGAACTTTTGTGATCTCATTTGTTAACTTGTAGGTTTATATTTTCCTTTTTTGGGGTTATTGCATTTTTCATATATATATATATATATTTTTTTTTGGATTTTTTATGTTGTTAGGATAGGATCCTTTATGAGGGTGGATGACATCCTCCATTAGTGTAATTAACACCTATTTTTTGTGGTTAGAGTTATTTTTATTAGTTCTCTTTTTCTCCTCTCTTATGTATATATACTTATGACCTTTTCTCTATAGATGCATGCATAAATTCCTATTAGAATGGTGATTATTCATATTAGGATTAGAATGAGCTCATGATTATACATGAGTTCACATGTGATTAGGATTAGAATGGTGATTATTAGATAGAACATGCAGTCTTTAGTGAATGATTAGGATGAAGGGGGATGACTAGGATGAAAATAATAATTTTCTAGGATGTGACATGCATACTAGGATATGAAAATGGATGATCTTGAAAATTTGAAGGTGAACAAGTAAGGTCATATTAACCTTCAAAAATTTATGACCAAGCCTTTGAAAAAACCCATTCTAAATCATGCCACATGTTCCAATCAATTTATAAATTATATATATAGATCTAGCTCGATCTATAAAAAGTAAGAGTATGTACACACATGGGTATCCAAAAAACAACTTAAAGCTCCTGGTACATAAAATTTGGATCCTCTCTATCTTTAATTATCTCTAAATTATTTTCATGATCTTCAATAGGCAACCTCCACTTCTATTTGGCACGTCCTTTTTTAGGTAAAGTTTCTAAATTTGTTTTTGTTGCTATAAATAGGTGACTATAATGTAGAACCTTTTGTCCTGGCATATAATCAACAAAATAAATACAATTTTTATTTGTGTTTATTTGTTGATAATATGTGCCTTTAATAAAGACTGATCCAATGGGATACTCTTGTCCATCACCATTTGTCATGGATTCCACCAATTTTCTTTTTGGTTGCATACATCTTAGTAGATAGTAATCTACACCTTCCGCATTGTCAAGATCTGCAACAAAAATGAAAATATCTCCTATACACACCATATATTTTTAATCATTTTTAACTAAATTAAACACATGCCCTTAAAACTTACTTAAACATGGAATATATTTAAAGCAAATTTAACTAAATTAAGATCAATTTCCATACATGTAACGACTAAATCATATACACGTTTGTAATCAGCTGAATAAAGAGGATCATAGACATCGACATTATCATATTTAATAAAAGGAGGCATTGATATTAATTGTTTCATTTCCCATTGTGAAACATACCTATCTCTAATATTCTCACATTGAAAAATATTTGCATTGTTCTCAATGCAATCATCACAAAAACATGATTTTTATCTCACATTAATTACATGAGGCTTACTACTTCCTGTTGTCATGATTTGAGGTAGACTTATAATACCATGAATTGCTTGACAATTATAAGGATTTGATCGATCAATATCTGTAAATTCAATTAAAAATCATGTACACTTGAACTTTGAAATTCTTGCTTTTTTAACAAATTTTGACTAGATGTACCTTTAACTTTCCAAAAATAATATGTGTTGTATGTTGAGTTGTGAGTGGAAAAATGACTTTTACACCACTCGACAACTTCATTTGCATTCCATATGGCATTACCTGGAAGCAGGCATGTGTTGGCACAATTTGCCACCTATTACTTTCAAGGAACTTATAATAATTTTAAATTTAATTTAAATCTATATATATATATATATGTTCCATATATATATATGGTGAAATTTACCAGCAAGTTCATGTTGACGAAGTGCACACTTCACACATGCTCCTGCTCCATCGTGCTCTCCTTTTCCATGTCCACTCTCATAAAAATTCCACAAAAAGTTGGTGTTGCGTCTAGCATGTCAATGGCTTAACGAAACAAAAGCTTTTGAAGAATTAAATTTTCCTGCACGAAGTTACAAATAATTTTACACTAAAACAAAATTAGCTCAAGTCAAAAAAGTAATTATATATATATATTTAACTTGCAATTGGACTTGATTTAAGTCTCAAAATTAAAAGTAAATATAAATAAATAATTTTTTTTAAAATGACATGTAAACTTACCAACACATCCATCAGACCATATCCAGTGTTGTTCTTGATTTATGCCACATCTTCTCAGGTCTTCAAAAAGTATTTTGAAACAATGAGATGCATAGCTTCTATCATGATTTGTATCATCACTGATATAAAAGTGAACCTCTTTGATGATAATTCGACCATCTTTGCTACTTTGTATTCCATCAACCTCTAATTTGGCATGCCTACAGAAAACTCACACAAAGATTGCAACTTGCTTTGAATGATAATATTGACTTTGAATCCCAATTTGAGGACTAAATGTATAGTTCTCAGAGAAATCTACAATAGAGAGAATACAACCTGGTGGAAAACAATTCTTTGAATCACAAAATTGTTTAGCTTGCCATCTTGCACCATGACAATGTTGGATATGTGGATATATGATATTGCGAAATTTACTCATGAATTCATTGTAAGGCAATCCACTCTCTTTGAGAACAATTTTTTTGGCCTCAACTCCTAACTGCTTTAAGTATTTCTTATATTCATATCTCTTCCAAACAACTTGCATTTCATTATTGTCAACATGTGAAAGATTCTTCAAATCTCCACAATCATTACATACATTTTTTTATACACTGAACATTGAATTCTTCTGAATCTTCTAATTTTTCGCATACAAGGGACTTCAAAAATTGTGTTTTACTTCCATGGATGGATAAATTTTGATCAATTGTTGTCATAGATTTTATATATGATTGTAGATGTAAATCAAATTCAACATGATTTCGACAACAACAATTTTCATGTACTTTATTTATACATACAAATTATGGTCGTAGTGTCTCAAACATCCTTTGACGAATCTTCATATTTGAAAAATCCTGCTTGAATTCTTCAAAAAGTTCACTTTGTGTTGTATCTATAAAATGTTTTGGATGATAAATTTTTGTACCATCGTCAGTTATTAGTTGTATAGTATCCCTTCTATTGGATGAAACATGAGAGTGAGTAGTCCAATATTCAACAACCCGTTTCTTTACATCTTCTGAAATTCTATCTTTTCAGGGAACCCTACAAATATTTACCCAATTTTTGTCAATTTTTTCATCTATTCAATCTCTCTTTTCAATATACCTTTGAACAGTTCTCCTAGAAGCATTTAGTAATTCAAAAATTGCTTGAACTTGTCTTCTATGTGATAATTTCTTACTAGAAATTATAGTCATCAATGCTCTACGTGCAACACTTAAATCACTAGATCGAATCATTTTTTCAATACATTCTAATGATTCTTGCAAGTTTTCAACAATTGTGTGTTTTAAATCTAATGAATTTTTCCTATTATCAACCCCTAACAACTCCAAAACAGGGGTCATTTCTTTTCGTCTAAATAACTTTGCAACTAACTATGCTCTTCCAATTAGAGATTTTTCTTCAAAAAAATCATCCCATATTCTTTTTGAGTGTAATTTTAATGTGCTTTTAGATAACATATCTTCAAATGAAAAATTATTGAGAAGATAATCCTCATCCATCTCCATCATATTTTCAATACAATTGTCCAAAAAAAAGCTATTATTAGGTTCAGTTTGTTCTTGTACCTATACGTCACCTTCATCATTGATGTTTTCCATGGGTTGTTCATCATGAGATGTTCCTTCACCTACTCTTCTCTTCCTATTTCTTGTTCGTGTTCATTCATACTTCCTTGATCTATTCCTCTTACACACCATCACAAATTGCACTCAAATTTGTACACACATGATCGTTCAATGAAACATGTACTTGATTAATATTGCATTTAAATATCTAATACTTTAAAAAACAATGGAATAACATATATCTAATTGGTGATCAATAATAATGAAATCTAAGAATATAAATAGTGAAAACAAAATTCAAATGTATTAGTGAAAATAAAAAACATAATCAATTAAATAAGTTCAAGATCAATGTATTTTCGAATATAGCTCTCCTGTTGTTTAAATACGTTTTCTTTTGTTGAAATAAACCTTCTTTTGGACCGGAATAAACCTTCTTTTGTCAAAATAAACCTTCTAACTTGTTGAAATAAACATTATTTATTCAAAATAAGTTTTCAGACAATAGTATATCGATCGAGTGGGTTTTGGTCAAGTCAATAAGCTTTCCTTAGTCGAGATCAAATATATTTTGGTCGAAATATATTTTATTGAATTACTTGAGTTGAAAAATCTAAAATAAAATAAAATATATTTTATACCGCCCAATTTCGATCGAATCACTTTAGATCAAAACATTTTCGGCCGATAGGATATTGGTCGAAATAGTTTCGGCTGAAACTATTTCGACTAAACAATACTCGACCGAACATGTCTAGGTGGCATCCTACATGGCAGCATACTCACCCTTTTTTGAGACTTTCAACTTTGGCAGAGTTTTTCTCCTCTTAGAATTATTATTTTGTAGAAAACAAAAATACCCTTTTCTAGAGCTCAGAGTTGTGAATCCAAATATATAATTTTTTTAATATTTTGATTAGTTTTAGTATATGTTATTTTTAAAATAATGAGAGTAGGTTGTTAAAATTAAAAAAAGGTTGATTAGAAATTAAAAAAAATATAGTAAAAAATATTAATTTTAAAAAAAAATTATATGGTGCAGTAGAGGAGAGAGTCTTCTTCACAAGGGTATAATATTTTTTATTGAAAATGATTAAAAAAATTGAAAATAGTTCACGGCCTGTGAAAACTATCAAATTATGACATGTTCAACTTTAAAACGTTATTATGAGTAAAATATACATCAAAATTTGAAAAAATAGAATTCATTTAGTAGATATTGAAGTTACCTATTTAGGGAAAAAAAAATTAGAGAAAAATAATGTTTTTTTCAGTTTGTTTGCTGATGGCCTGCGAAGTCACTATTTTTCGAAATTTTCAGTATTCCAAAATTTGTCCTTAAATTGAAAAAAACATAATGAAAATGATTTTTTTTTAAATTTAAAAAATTATAGGTTTAATCTTCATCAAAAGTTCTACATTTCATTAGTTTGCACCATTTTGAAATTCAAAACATAAAGACTACTTTTATGTGGCCGAAGTTCAAAAAAAAAATTGTTGTTGGCTGATTCCTTTATAAAGTGTGACACAGGTTTGTGCTTTTACCCATGATCCAAATACATTTACCAAGGAGCACCTATTTAGTGTCTTGACTACATTCAGGATAAGAAAATTTTCAAGAGATGAGGAGAAGATTGAAACAACCTTTAAATAAATAAAGATAGGAGATGACTCAAACAATGAGACAAAAGACACTCTGGTGACTACTTTTCATGGTAGAAAACATGAATAATTTTGGGTAATTGATAGTGGGTGTTTAAATCATATAACTAGAGATAATAGTAAGTTAACTAGACTTGAAAAGTATGATCGAAGAATAGTTATGTTTGGAGATGAATCTGGTGATGAGATTTTTAGTAAAGGAACAATTATTTTAGATGGGAAACATAGTACGAATGATGTCTATTATATTAAGGGTTTAAGGTATAATCTCTTAACTGTTGTAAAAATGTGTAGCAAATGTTTTAAGTTTCTTTTTTTAGGATAGCACTTGTGAGATCATAAAAGGATCTAGAATTCTAGTAGTAGTTGGAAGAGGAAATCATGGAAACATCTATCAGCTTAAGAGTGACAATGATCAGTTTTTTATTTCTCAAATTAATGAAAGTTGGCTCTTGATCTAGAGGATGGGACATGTGAATTGTGATAATCTAATCAGGATCAGTTCTAGGGAAGTTGTTAGAGATCTACCTAGAATCATAAATCCTTCAAATTCAATTTACAAAAGTTTCCTGTTGGGGAAACAAACAAGAAGTAGTTTTAAAGGAAAGGAACAATCATCTACCGAAATGCTTGAATTAATTCATATAAAACTTTGTGGTCTACAAGAACAAGAAGTCTTAATGGTGACAAGTAATTTATGTTTTTAATTGATGATTATTGTAGGATGACATGGGTTACTTTTCTTAGAGAGAACGATCAAGCTCTTGATAGATTCAAGGTATTCGAGCCTAGAGTAGAAAATGAGGAAAACATAAAAATCAAATGTTTAAGGTCTAACAGAGGTGGAAAATTTACTTCTAGTGGGGTATGTGCAGGATCATCATGGAAAAAGAAGGCCCTTAATTGGCAATAAAAGACAAATATCAGACTTAGACAACATGACATAAAAAATTGAATAATTTATCTATATTATTTAAAAAAAATGTAAAAATAGAATCTATATAAAATTGAATATAGTTTCTAAACTACTAGACCTTTATTAAAAAAAAAAATCTATTTGGTGAAAATTTGAAATTTCAATGCAGTAGTATTTAAATTTTAGGGTAAAAATAAGAAGTAGGTGTTTATCTGACCACCCTAACAACATTAAAATGAGAATATTTTTTTATAATATTTTAAATATAAGTAGAGGACTCATGTCCCAATGTGACGCATTTTGTTTTATAATTTATTTCCAAGAAAATAATTAATTATGATTTTTTCATTACAACTTTTAAAACATATAAAATCTTCTTTGTCTAGCCACCTTAACTTGGTCAGATATTCATGAAATTCATTTTTTAATTTTTTAATCCTATACTATGCAAAGCATAGAATGTGACGCGTGTTTTAGATTCAAAAAATGTGATACTGTTTGAAATTTATAGATGTTTTTCAATCAGCCTATCAATGAGGACTTTATTTGAAATTCTAATAGAAAATGAATAATAATTATTTATTAAATTCAAAGTAAAGCATAATTTATATTGGTGGAAAGCTGAGAATCTTCTCTAAAAACTCTTTTCATTTCATCAATTTTGGGTTAAAAAAAAGTCGTCAGCCACATGGACCATCATATGGCTTACATATCGCCACTTTTTGGCCCATCATGATCCTACACATACCCAGTGAGTTTAATGCATTTTTTGAAGAACATGGCATAAAGAGACATTATTCTACTCCTAGAAACCCTTGGTAGAATGGAGTTGTGGAAACTAAGAATGATACTATTCAAGAGGTTACCAGAACTATGATGAAAGAAGAAAATTTTCTTCATGTGTATTGGAGAAAAGCAATCCACACTATTGCTTACATTCTTAATAGAGTTTAGATTAGAAGTAACAACACTAAGACTCCTTATGAGTTATGGACTGGTCATAATCCTACTATTAAATACTTTAAAGTTTTTGAAAGTAGATGTTACATTAAAAGAGATGACGAGAATCTTGGAAAGTTTGAAGCTAGATGTGATGAAGGAATTCTTTTTTGAATATCCAAATAACAAGTCATATAGATGCTTTAACAAAAGCCTAAGGAAAATAGTTGAATGTAATACTATAAAAGTTGATGAATATATGTATAGACCAATAGAAATAAATGAAGTTGAACCTGATGATCCTATCTATGGGAAAATGCAAGAAGAATAAAAGGAAGAGGAAGAATAAATTAATGAAGAGGAGATTCTTGAATTTGCACCTAAGATTCCTAAATATGTACAAAGAACTCATCTAGAGGAACACATAATTGGAGACATAAGTAAAGGTGTGAAGACAAGAAGCAAAGTGGTTGAGGTAAACTTGTGTTTACTATCTAAGAAAGAACCTATGATTGTAAGTGAGGCATGTAATGATGAAAGATGGGTTAGAGCAATAAATGAGAAACTACAACAAATAGAGAAGAATGAGACATGGGAACTAGTCCCTAGACCTGCAAACAAGAATGTAATTGGTTCAAAATGGGTATTCAAAAATAAGATAAATGAAGATGGTGAAGTTGTAAGCAATCAATAAAGACTTGTATGCAAAGGATATTCATAGGTTGAAGGAATACATTTTGAAGAATTTTTTTTACCTATACCAAGAATGGAGTCCATTCAGATGTTCTTGGAATTTTCAACTCATAAAGACTTTAAAGTGTACCAAATGGATGTCAATTCTACATTTTTGAATGGAGAACTGGAAGAAGAAGTATATATGGAGAAACTATAAGGTTTTCAACTATCAAAAAAACCATACATGTTTTGTATGTTAAAGAAGGCACTATATAGACTTAAATAGGATCCTAGAGCTTGGTATGCAAGGTTGGATAAATAATTGACACAAAAAGGACTTAGCAAAGGCTTTGTAGATAACAATCTTTACTTTAGGGTTGAGAAAATATTTTTTTTGATAGTTGTGGTATATGTCCATGACATTGTCTTTGGTGGAAATGAAGGTATGTGTAAGAAATTTGCATAAGAGATGCAAAAGTAATTTGAAATTTCAATGATTGGTGAGTTGAATTTCTTCCTTGGACTTCAAGTAAATCAAACTAACAAAGGGATATTCAATTCACAATCTAATTATTTTAAGGAATTGTTAAAAAAGTTTTGAATTCATGACTCCAAACCAGTCTGTACCCCTCTGGTAACAAAATGTAAGTTGAGTAAGGATGATGAATCTGCAAAAGTTGATCAGAGCATGTATAGATCTACGACTAGTGGATTGTGTTATCTTACTTCAACTAGACTAGATATCATGTATGTAGTATTTTAAATTACAATATTTCAAGTAAAACCTAAGGAAGCACATGTCACAACTATCAGGAGGATATTCAAATATCTTATGATAAATCTAGATTATGGGCTATGGTATCTGAAGGATAATGATTTCACATTAAATTTCTACACTAATGTAGATTGGGTTGGATGCAGCGATGACCAAAAGAGTACAAGTGATGGTGCATTATTCCTCATAGGAATATTAGTTTCATTGTTGAATAAGAAAGAAAATTTTGTTTCTTTATCCACTCAAGAAACATAGTACATTCATCCTTCTATACATAGGTATTGTGGATGAAGAAAACTTTGAAGAAAATAGGTATGGTGAGTGATGAACCTATCTCTATATTTTTTGACATTACAAGGGCTATAAAAATTTCAAAGAATATGGTGATGCATTCTAGGAAAAAACACATATCTATCAGGTATCATTTCTTGAGGGAGAAGGTATTGCATAATGAGGTTAGACTTGAATATGTACCTACCAAGGAATAAATTGTTGACATATTCAGTAAGGCCCTTCTGAATGAAACTTTTGATTATCTCAAGTGGAAATTAGGGGCTACTGCTCCTCCTTCCTTGAACTAAATGCACATGGAGGTGCATTAGTCTAGTTGATTCATAGACTCTTTTGATCTACATTGATGATTGAGGTCTACCCCTGAGAGGGAGTAGAGAAGTATGTTGTTGCAGTATGTGATGTGGGTGTAATTCTAAGGGGGAGTGAACAAATCTTTATATGGAAAGAGTTTTTATGCAAAAATTAATTTTCCATTGACGTCAAAGGGGGAGACAAATTCATGTGAAAATTTATGCTTGAGCAAGTTGTCGATTCTAAAGAAAAAGAAAGGGGAGAATAAGTAGGAGATTCTGTAGGATGTCTTTGATGGTTTTTCACATCATCTATTGCCATCAATGACAAAGGGGAAGATTGTTTCAAGTATGGATGTGTTTGGTTGTGTTGTTATTACTGTTGTCATTGATGTCAACATAGTTTAGGTTGATTCAAGATGATACTTTTATAGTTGAGATATTGTTGAAGTTCTTAGAGTACATGGAGCTATATTTATGAAGTTATAGTTTTTTTTTTTCCAAGTTCTTTTGATAAAAATTAAGAAATAATGAAGGCAGTGTTGAAGTGTGTTCTAAGTGTGATTAATTATTGTGCTCTACATTTATCCTATGTTGATCCTATGCCTGTGTGGATCTATAGTTATTTTCATGAGCTTTAATGGATAATATATTTTGATTTTCAGCTTTTGGTTTGATGGAAAGTGAAATATGGGTTCGGCAATGTGTGATTTGGTTTGGAAGAATGATTTTTTTGTGGACCGGGAGAAATTTTTTGGCTCCATAGTCTTCTGGAATTTGGTTTCAGATCTTACAAATATGGGAGATGATTTTTTTTTTATGGTTTCTATTTTCTGCAAAATGTGCTTAGTAATTGGCACTCTAGAAGACCTACTCCAAAGCTCTTGTGGGTCGTTGGTTGGATTGTTGAAGAGTTTTATGTCAATGATGTTTGTTGTAGTTGTAATGGATGTACCTAAAGTATTCTGAGAGATGGTAATATGTATGCTAAAGTGTGTTGAGTGATCCATGTGTGATCATCTTGTTGGATATGCGTGTACTTCAAATATAATTTGTGTTTTCATTAGGTTTGGCCAACCTAGTGTTAACATGTTACCTTAAGTTTTTGCATCAAATTTAGGAAGCATGTGGTTGATCCAAGATTTTTTTTGAGTCCTAATCAAATATTTAATTTATCCTCTCTCATTCCTATCCACCGTGAGAATGTTGAGTAGCCGACCTAATTTGAATTCGTATTTTTTAGAATGTTTCTAGAGTTGAAGATGGTATAAAATAAAATAAAGTTGTTACAAATTAATCATCCATCCATCCATGAATCAAGCAAGAGAGTGCTCTATGCGAACAAGCACAAATAGTAGTGTTTGTAAGATTTAATTAAGGTAGCAATACTTAAATGTGTTAGATTCCTGAAAGCGGTGAGCTAATGGTGTCTACAATCTTATGATCAGGTTGTGAATGTGTGGAACCTTTGTGGTGGATCTTCATTTATCCTTTATTTTTCTATAGGTAGTGAGCCTCCTTTTGGATAGTAAGTCTTTTGTTGGAAATGAGCCTTTGCATCTTTTCTTTCATTATTACTATATTGTGAGCTAATCCTCATCATGGTTTTTCCCTCATTGGGTTTTCAATTTAAATCTAGTGTCTCTAGTGTTTGATTTTTTTAATTTTCATTTCATGCTTACACTTAATAATAGACTAGGTTGAAGTATAATTGATTAAGGTTAGAAGTAAAGTAATTTGACACAACTAATCCACCCCCCCTCTATGTTTTCATGTGCATTTCAACAAGGTTAACATAGATGGAAAAATCAACCTTTTCTATATCATTGAAATGATAACTCTGTTTCTCAATCCACCAAGTTGAATTACATTAACATCATAGAAGGAATTTAAAATTTCAACCCAATAAATCACTACAAGCATATTACCGTATAATTGAATTTGGTTGAGTTGCAACGAATACAAAATTAATCACACATTTTTGTTTACTAATCACAATAATTCAAAATGTTCACAATTAATTTTATTTGAAACTCTAATTTATTTTTTCCCAAATAACATTAAATTGATGATGTTTTGTAACACTAAATTTCCTATGGCTGCACTTGTTTCTCTTCAACATGCCTCTTGTTTATTATTCAATCTCTACATAGTGCCCCTATATTTAACTATTTTTTTTTTTATATTTCACAGCTTCCTTTTGTTGTTTCATTTTCCTAGTTCACAAGCCATAGGCTCAAAATTGCATCACCCTCTTCTTTCTCTTACATTCTGGGATTAATTGTTTTGTTTTTATTTAAAATTTTAACCATACCTATCTTCCCAATTTCCTATGCTACCTCTTCTCCAATCCCTCTCTCTACACAAACTTTACAACATTCAATTCAACCTTCACATGTGCATGGAATTCCATTAACTAATTCAACACTTGCATAATCTATTGGGTTTGTTTCTTTTTTTCCAAAGCCATTGTACCCCTATCATATTCCAATTAATTTCGTGTTACTCTCTAACTACATAAACCCCTTCAAAATATCATGCATCTATTTTTTTCTCATCTATATCTAGTGTTTCATTTTTAAATTTCATTAACATGAGCGCTAGCCCTCCCACAATCTTCATGCATCTTCCTTACCTACAAATAATTGAGATTTGTTTACCATGTGCCCCCTCACGTCCCATTTTTTCCCTTTAGCACCACCTCCTACCTTTTTTCAATACACTAATCTATCCTTTCATTTATATATTCATCATTTTTGGGATCTTTTTTTTTTTAAGATCCCTTTATTACATGACCACTTCATGTTCCCCTTTAGAATCATATGTGGTTTCTTTTTATTTCTCTATGGTTGTGTGGATCTTTTTATTTATTTATCGATTTATCTTCATTTTACCCCTATTTGACACTTCAAGCTATGAAGAGTTAAAAAAATTCATTTTATATGTAGATTGATTCATATGCACAACTTCAATATCTCATTTTCACTTAAGGAAGAAATTATAAATTGATATCTTCTCTATATAGTATTGTAAAATCAAACACCTTTATGAAACTAAAATTTCCATTTAATGTATAGGAAAAATCAATCAATAAACAAGGTGTATAGATGTGAGACTTCATAATTGAGCACTATAATCATATTTCTCTACAATTGAAGTCAAACCAAAATATATGAAAACCAAACTGAAATTTTTTTGGGTGATGTAGATTGTTCACCTACCTAGATGCTCCTATATTAATAATTTAACAAGCCACTAATAATTTGTTGATCAAGAAAGGTAATAAAGATAACATAGGGTTTCTATTATGATGCAGAGTGGCAGAGGAAGCAACACCTTTTTTTTGAAAAGCTTCTCTCAATGCTCAAATGAACTTCACTATTCCTTCCAACAAGCAACTTGACCACTCAACTTGACTCACACAACCGGAAATCTCAAAAAGACTTGGGGATGATGTAAATACTCTTCACACAGCACAACATGACCAAACTAACAGACCTTGCACCCAAAAACATCCATTCTTCCATTGCCCCTACACAAGCCCATGCAACTTTGTAACATTCACCATTAGGACAGTCAAAATAAAATCTGATTAAAAGCATTAACCAGACCATAAAACATGGTTTTAGACTCCTAACACCATCCTCCACAATTTCCCAAAAGCATAGGATCAAACACCCAAAACAAATGTATCAGAAAATTGATTTACAAGCCATACACAAGGCTTAACTTGACCTGTACAAGGAAGCTTCCAACTTGTCAAGGCACACCCAAACACCCCTAATGCCTTTAAAAGAATCCAAAAGGTTCCCCAAGACCTGTTCCATGCTTCCCATCCATTATATTTTCTCAAATACTCAAAAAACAACAAATACTCTATTCAAATGATCACATTTTGGACTGTACAAAGCAAAAACCAGACCTAGGGCATCACATAAATTTTGCAAAACTCCATATTTTATTCTAAAACAAATTGGAACATGAATATGATCCTTAAATATATCATTCCACCAATTTTCAGATTTTTCCCATGGTGGAAATGGGAATTACATCCATTTTGGTGACCAAACCCTTGTTTTGCAAGGTTTCAGACCCACTTTCACTAAAATTGATGTAACTTACTCAATACTTAATTAAAACGATCGAAATCACCACCAAAATAAAGTAGACTCTTCCCTCTTTCAAACCATTCCAATTGGGAGTCTGTAAAATTCTGTACCAGATCGTACCAATCATGGGAACGGTGAAAAACGCTGGAAAAAACAGGAAAACTGAGTTTTTTATTATATTTAAAGCTTCAAAACTTCATCCAACAACCTGCCTCGACCAAAAGGAGGCTATTTAAACTTTTCCACATCATTACCAACGACCCTCAACTGATTTTTGAAGGAGGGAACCGTTGCAAAGTGTGATTACATCCTTAATGTTGAAATTACATTAAATCACATTATGACAATTATGCAATTTTGAAGTAACTTTTTAATCCTAAAGACCTATGACTTCTAAAACCATTCTAATGGACTAAAAATATCATTATTACATCCTTAAGACCTCAATCTTGCATATCCAATTACAAATTTAGGATTTTTCCTTCTCAAGGCTACATGACTACATTTTTGCAAGATTGCAATTTTCTACATTTTGACTCCAAAACTTAAAGATTCACCCTAGATCTTATTGAAGATAAAATCACTGAAAAGACTCAAAAATACTCTTCCTAACCTATTCACCATCAAATGATCCAAAATGAAGGTTGAGGTGTAGGTGCTCCTGCACCATACGCCCCCCCTAGAAAAGACTCATGCCTCATGAGTTGTCCTTGAATCCACTGTCTCCAAGCTTCATGAAGACTCGATTGGTTCACCAATCCACTCCACTGGTTCATGTACACTGGTTGTGCAATCTTCCCTGCACTTCTATCACCTTGGAATGTGTTCACATAAGCATTTTTCATCTCCTCTGTTCTCGGACCTGCAAACAGTCTTTTATCTTTTCCCTGGCCAAGATTGGATTGTTTACTATGTTTTGAACCTGCATACAAACAAGGATTAGTAACTCTATGATATTTCTTCATTTCTTTGTCACCTTCATGTTTGCAACTATCTTTTATGCCTTGTTTTTCTTGTCTTTCACTCACTGCCTCATCAAGTTGTTTTATCACTGTCAAATCAGACTTAGGTACTGTATTTCCTACAAAATTTGTTTGTTTCTCAGACCTGGTCTTAACTACAGGGCATTCAATGCTTCCTACCATCACACTATCATGCAAACTCATTGTCAAATTAGACTTCACCCCTGTACTTTCCTTTAGACCTGCTGCATTATCAGACCTATACTTATTCACAATATCAGAATTTTTGATCTCTTTCACAACATTAATAGGTTCTTTCCTTCCACACATAATAACCTTTGCCTTACCCTTTTCATCTTCTACCCAAGGGGTTAAAACAAACCTTTGACCACCTTTCATGATTGTATATTTGTTTACTCTCCCATCATGCAAAGCACATCTATCATATTGCCATGGTCTTCCAAGGAGTATGTGACAACAATCCATTGGAAGAATGTCACAAATAACACTATCCCTGTACTCACCAATCTGGAAATCTACAATAGCTTGCTCATTTACTACCAAAGATTGACCATTACTTAACCAAGATACTTTATAAGGTAATTCATGAGGAACTCTTTCCAAATTCAGTTTATTCACCATTTCACAAGAAACCATGTTTTCAGTTGAACCTGAATCCACTACCATTCTACATACTTTACGTTGTACCTTGCAATTGATTCTGAAAAGTGATTTCCTTTGTGGGGATTCTTCAGAGATTGGCACCTTGAGTAATGCTCTCCTGATCATCAAAATCTCTCCAACTTCAGATGTAAGGTTCACCATAGGTGAGGTCACACTTTCTTCATCTTCATGCACTAATTGGTTCCTCCTTTCTCCACCATGAGAGCTTGAGCCTTCCCTTTCAGGACACTTGAAGGATGGATGTCTAGGCTGGTTACAAGTGTAGCATCTCCCTGAAAAAGCATTGTTAGGATTCCTACCTCCTCCAAATCTGCCTCTTGTGCCTCTCCATCCACCTCTAGAATCAGATTGCTCTTGACTTTTCATGGTATCCTCTTGATTATCATTAGTTGGCTTTGAACTAGACATGAATCCTCTTCCTCTTGATGCATTACCTCTTCCTCTAACTGCTTTGTCTTGCCTTCTCTTCATTTTCTCCTCCACCCTGATAGCCATTTGATAACAATCCTCTACACTCCTAGGGTTAGCCAAAACCAATTCATCTTGTATGTTAAGCCTTAAACCACCAACATATCTAGCAATCTTTTCATCTTCATTCTCATGATGACCAGATCTTAAACTCAATTTATAAAACTCCTCAGTATAAGACTTAATATCCATTTCCCTTTGTCTTAAGTTTTGTAGTCTCTTAAACAATTGAACTTGGTGATCCTTGGGTAAGAATTTACCTTTACGCTTTGATATCATCTTATCCCATGATGTGATTTTAGACTTTCCTTGCTTCCTCCTCTCAGATTGAAGGTAATCCCACCATACCAAAGCATGACCCTGCAACTTAGTTTTTGCAATCTTGACCCTTTGTTCTTCAGGAACCTCATCACATTCAAAATGGTTATCAATTGCAGCAATCCAATCCAATAGTTCTTCATCATTTAAACTACCACTATACTTAGGAACATCAAGTTTTACCTTAGGCTTGTCAGTCTTCACTGCTTTCAGCAACCTTGCAATTCTTTGATCCTCTGGAGTAAGCTCTTCTTCCACATCTTCAAACTCCTCATCTTCCTCTTCTTCAGTCTCAGTCTCTTCCACTTCCCTTCTTTTGTTTGTCTCCAAGGCTATGACTCTCTCTTCCAACTCTCTGAGTTCTCTTGCATGCCTATCTTTCATCTCCTTCATCTCTTTAGCCATATCATTCTTCTTTGGAGGCATCTTGTCAACCTTGCCTCTTCTTCAACCTGCAAAATGAAAATAGATCTACTTCCTGATGCTCTGATACCACTATGATGCAGAGTGGCAGAGGAAGCAACACCTTTTTTTTGAAAAGCTTCTCTCAATGCACAAATGAACTTCACTATTCCTTCCAACAAGCAACTTGACCACTCAACTTGACTCACACAACCGGACATCTCAAAAAGACTTGGGGATGATGTAAATACTCTTCACACAGCACAACATGACCAAACAAACAGACCTTGCACCCAAAAACATCCATTCTTCCATTGCCCCTACACAAGCCCATGCAACTTTGTAACATTCACCATTAGGACAGTCAAAATAAAATCTGATTAAAAGCATTAACCAGACCATAAAACATGGTTTTAGACTCCTAACACCATCCTCCACAAGTTCCCAAAAGCATAGGATCAAACACCCAAAACAAATGTATCAGAAAATTGATTTACAAGCCATACACAAGGCTTAACTTGGCCTGTACAAGGAAGCTTCCAACTTGTCAAGGCACACCCCAACACCCCTAATGCCTTTAAAAGAATCCAAAAGGTTCCCCAAGACCTGTTCCATGCTTCCCATCCATTATATTTTCTCAAATACTCAAAAAACAACAAATACTCTATTCAAATGATCACATTTTGGACTGTACAAAGCAAAAACCAGACCTAGGGCATCACATAAATTTTGCAAAACTCCATATTTTATTCTAAAACAAATTGGAGCATGAATATGATCCCTAAATCTATCATTCCACCAATTTTCAGATTTTTCCCATGGTGGAAATGGGAATTACATCCATTTTGGTGACCAAACCCTTGTTTTGCAAGGTTTCATACCCACTTTCACTAAAATTGATGTAACTTACTCAATACTTAATGAAAACAATCCAAATCACCACCAAAATAAATTAGACTCTTCCCTCTTTCAAACCATTCCAATTGGGAGTCTGTAAAATTCTGTACCAGACCGTACCAATCACGGGAACAGTGAAAAATGCTGGAAAAAACAGGAAAACTGAGTTTTTTATTATATTTAAAGCTTCAAAACTTCATCCAACAACCTGCCTCGACCAAAAGGAGGCTATTTAAACTTTTCCACATCATTAACAACGACCCTCAACTGATTTTTGAAGGAGGGAACCATTGCAAAGTGTGATTACATCCTTAATGTTGAAATTACATTAAATCACATTATGACAATTATGCAATTTTGAAGTAACTTTTTAATCCTAAAGACCTATGACTTCTAAAACCATTCTAATGGACTAAAAATATCCTTATTACAAAATTAAGACCTCAATCTTGCATATCCAATTACAAATTTAGGATTTTGCCTTCTCAAGGCTACATGACTACATTTTTGCAAGATTGCAATTTTCTACATTTTGACTCCAAAACTTAAAGATTCACCCTAGATCTTACTCAATGGTCTTGTTAGACCTTATTGAAGATAAAATCACTCAAAAGACTCAAAAATAATCTTCCTAACCTATTCACCATCAAATGATCCAAAATGAAGGTTGAGGTGTAGGTGCTCCTGCACCATATTAATAAGAATACCATATTGTAGTCTCCCATCATCTCTTATTAATATTCTCCTCTAGAAAGCACTCCATGGGTCCATGCTTTGATATTTTTCATGGAAAGAATCAAGACCCTTTAGAATATTTTGTCTAGAAGGCATACACATTATTTTAGTCAGACTAAAGTTAGTGATATTTTTTATTTTCCAACTGAACTTCAAAGTCTTCTAATTTGTTCTTCATTATTTTACATGAGATATAGTTCACAACATTGGGTTCCCTTATTTTAATCCCTATTGGAAGGATTCGATATTGTATTTTGACAAATAATTTTATAATTACAAACCTTGGAAGGGATATTCCTAGCTCTCTCAATATTTTTTCAATTTGTCTTGCAATCCTCTTTATCTGTTCAATAATATAAGTTTCAAACTATTTGTTTCGTCATTCTATAGCTAGACAATCGATATAAATGGAAAAATCCACAAGTGAAAAACCACAATGAGAAAAGCTACTTGGAGCTACCATGCTAATATAACCTCACAAGATGAAAAACATTTACAACATTGTTTTAGGTATACAACCCAATGAAGTTATAAATCCCTTATTACAAAATTTAGGACCACTCACAAGCATGTTATAACTCCTTGATAATAATTTTAGGGTTACACCCAAGGAAGCTACAACTCCATAATCTGAGAACATAATTAGGAATGATTACAAAATGACAGTCCATCCCCCATATAAAATTGAGAATTAGGCTCAATCTCTTTTATGATTGTGATTGTGATTTTTCATTTCTATTTTGATGGTTGTAATTCATTTTTTTCACAACTTCAAATATCTTCTCAGCTACCTAATACCTTGTTACATTTAGCAGTCAAGAATTTTTTCCTTTGTCTCACTACCTCCAACAAAAAAATTAATCACACTTATTCACTCATATTATATCATAACAATATGATAAAAATGAAACAAGATAGGATGTACCATAACTGCTCTTTCTCTTTTAATTGCTCAGTCTCACTTTAATTATTTAACAACTCCTACAAACTGGATCAAATAGATTTATAATTTATACATGATATTACATTGATAACATTTCATATTGTAGCCTATAAAATAATCTTGCATCTATGAGATAGCCAATCATAAAGTAAATAATATGAAATATGCAGAGCAAAAGACCCAAAATAATAAACACAACACCAACAAGAGGAAGATGTCATGCAGATTCAAACACACACTTAACCTAGTGCCAAACTATCTTCACACCTTTTATCTTCTATAAAAATCATCCTCATTCCTTGCAAATTCAAGTTAGGTCAGCCATAAACAAGAAACTATAAAACTTGTTACATGTCATCCTTTCAGAGTGAAAACAACAACTTCCTACTTTAACAAGTAAAAAAGGAATTAAAGCCATAAAATAGAAAAAAAAGACCAACAACACTGGATAGTGCTCAGAACTAGCTTTTCAACACCTATTTTTCTTCAAAAAATGGAGATCGTACACAAACATTACACCCGATTCCATGAAAGTGCTCCCAAGGGTCCCAAGTAGACCTTCAAAACTCCTCAAGGGCTAAAAAATTTTTTCCCCTGGTCACATGCAAGACTAGGGGACTAGCAACGGGGTTTGAGGTCAAAGACCTTGGTCATGAACATGACCATGAGTGGGCTTGGGAGGCCGAAAAGGGCTAGGTGTGGGGCTCTCAGTCCCTAATGTGACCTTGTGCTAAGCCCTCGAGGGCTAGAGTCTGGGAGCTGGTGGCCCAAGGGTGGTTCCACTTGACTTAGCGACTGGCAGGTGGTCATCTAGTGGCTGCTAAGTAGTGGGCAGTCAATGCTCTCTGATTGAACTAGCTACACTTTTTTCCAAGCACATTTTTTAATGTTTTTTAATATTTTTTAATTTCTATGTATTGTGACGCATGCTAGGGAGAGGCAGAGGCCATATGGCCTCTTTGGCAAATGATTTTTGCCTATTTTTTAAACTTCTCAAAAATTGAAAATATGATAGGTATTTCTAGGGTTTTTGGACACTCTGAACAATATGGCAACACCCTTTTTGCCTAAAACTTCATAAAAAGATTGGCTACCCCCAGATCTTACAAAAAGATGCCTAACTGAAATGCAGACACTTAAAAATCATTGTAAGGAAATATCCTTCCAAATGAAAACATGCAACTACATATTTGAAGCTCTAGTACCATGTAGAAGTTGATAAACAAACCTCATAGACCCTAGTGAACACCGACAAGCAATAACCTATCAAAAATAAATAAATATGTGCTAAACAACAAGATGCTTTGCAAGCCTAAAGAGAAAAAATGTATTAAGAGAATGAATAATTAGAATGAGACCAATCCTTAAGAAAGGAGATCGAACCCTAAAAGGAAACCCTAGTGTGCACACTTAATAATAAATAAATAATTAATTATTAATGTGCCTAAGTTTAGCTTAACTAAACCCAAAGTGATAAGTGACTTAATTAATTAAGAAATATGATTAAATTAATTAAGTGAAATGAATTATTACTCTAACATTCACATCCATTGGAATTACATAAAAATATAAAACATTATCAGCACTTTTCCCAAACGAGCCAGTATGACCCATACAACACCTTCAAAAATTCTTTAAGCTCAACCCAATCATAAATTTGTGGCTATAGTATAAAAATAAGTATCCCTTTTAACATTTAATTTTGGAATGAATGATTAATAATAAAATGTACTTAATGATGCGTTATTTAGGGTGTTGTAAATTGTATCTTTACACTTTCACACTAATCTATGGCTTTATTAATTAATTGATATTAAACTAAGGTTAATTGGATCCTTTAATTCAAATCTAAGCATAATTAATTATATTTTCTAAGTGATAAAACATGACAGTCTGAAATAATATTACACAACACTTAATTTTACAAGGAAAGTGTCTTAGGCTAGTGGCCTAGGACCCATTAAGCACTTGGTGAATGGGTCCTCACAAGGTTGTAGGACCCTATTTTCACATATAATTTTATATTTATTGAAGTGTTTCCTAGTTAAGTATGCTAGGACCCATTTACTTTATGGCGAATGGGTCCTCAGTTAACCCTAGGATCCCCTTGGGATATGTTTTTCGCACAATTTTAATGATTTCAATTCCCAAATCTGATGTCAGCATGTGTTATTTGAATTTAGGGAATTAAAAATAAGATATGTATAAATACAAGGCTATTTCACATAGTTTCACCTATAAAATTCAAATTTATCTTAAGAGCATTCAAGTGGGAACTTTACAAGAAAATTCAGGAGCATTAAACTAAGCCATTCAAGGGTAGATTATTAATGTTTATTGCAGCAATCAAGGATCGATTTCATCATGTCAAAGTCATGCATGTTGTTGAGCTAATGTGATTATTTAGCATTGGTGATCAAGTTCACGATCAAGATCTACTCTCATTGAGGTCATTTCATGCTAAGTTTCATATTTCTAATCCAAGGTTCAATTGATGATTGGTGAGTTGTAGTATTACATTGTTCATTCATCTTTCCTTTTATGTATTGTTTCAATTCAAGGTTTGATTATAAAAATGGGGTTTGACCAAGGAAAACCCCCATTCCCTAACCAAAAAATATTTTTCTTCTCCTTTCATGTGCAATTGTAGGTTTTAGGTTGAAGATCAATTGGAGAAAAAAATTGCAAAGTTGTTAAAGTTTTCACCTTTCTTGCAAAATAAGGGAATGTCTGCTACAAAATTTAATTTTTTCTTTCAAGAGTTTAACACCTAGGATTTGGAAGTGTAGAGATTAAACAATAGGGCCCAAAAATTGATTTTATAAAATCCTAGCAAGGACCCATTTACCATTGGGTGAATGAGTCCTCAATGAGGCCCAAAAAATCACTTTTTGGAATAGTTACATGATATTTGACCCTCTTAAAGCCTACATTTTGATTTGTAATCAATTATGTATGTTTCTTTATATTCATCTATGTGTAAATGAATGAAATAGCTAGTGAAAAGAGAGGTTAACTAGCTCAATTACATTTTGGTTCATCTCCCATTTCTTCCTTTGTTTCATTTTTGTGAACACGACTTCCTGAGCATTGTAGTTTCCTAATTTTGGAGTCTAATTTAATCTTAGATTATATCTTTCATTCATTTTCACTCACTTTCACTAAATTATATATCATTTAGGGTGTTTAATTTTGCATTCAAATTTGCATCTAATCTAGGGTTTTTTGGAATGTATTTATTTCATTCTTCAAATCTGAAAAGTACAAAAAATATTAGTTATATTACATATTATTTAGGTCATCACTAAGTCATTTAGGTCATCATTTTGTGATATTTTCAACTTGCATTTCATATTACATTTATAGAAAATTAAACCTGAAACTTACTATAGCATACCTGAATCTGAAAATCACTAGAAATGGCTTGAAAATCTATAAAAATCAGTTTCAAAATGTTAATCTAGGCATTGATCTACATTTTAGGAAATTAAAATCTTAAATTCTATGCTTCCATTTTTTTCTTTCAGATTTTTGTTATAGCTTCTTGATTTTTTGTTTTATTCATTTAAGTAGATCTAGCTTAATATGGTGCATTTTGTGCATTTTGTGATTTAAAATTTACATTTACAACATTTGATATTTAGATTGTTGCATAGTGTAATTAGAAATTTACCTTTTTTAGAATATGAAAACTACATTTATGCACTACATTTTATGTCATTGGATTGTATTTTAAGCCCCTTTCCATTTTGGGTTTGCACACTAAGTTTGTAAAAATTGAATGAGCTTTAGAAATTAGAGTCCTATTAGCAATAGTACTATGAGATGTATTTTGAGACTCATGTCATCCCATGATATAGCACTTTTCATGGATATTGGGTTTTGTAGCTCTCTTCCTAATAGTAATGATAATCAACCCCCTATGGATCATAACATTCATACCTCATTTATGATGAATTCACTTCCTACAACCAATGTGGAAAATGTGAACAACACCATCCCTATCATGGCTAGTTGTACTGAAGCTTTTGGGCACACTCAAAGCCTAGGTGGAACTTCAATTCCTCCTTCTAGAATACCCATTTACATCCCTACATACACTAGTAGTCAAGTTACCACAATAATCCAACCTAATAGCAATGTGAATACTTCCTTAGGTATTTACATAGATAATCCTTCTAGCATATTCCATTCAAATACAATATCTCCTCAACAATCCTCCCTAACAAGTCTACAATTCACTTTCCCTCCACATACATACACCACTCCACCTTATTCCCCTCCACCTTACACAAATAAAAATGATTCCATCCTTAAAACACTTTTGTAAAGCATAGCATGCCTCCAACAATAATTTTCAACCCCAAATCAAAACAACAATGGTCAACCTTCACAATACATGAAAACCAATCTATTATCCTTACAAATATTGAGAATACAAATTTGAAAATGTATAGAAGTTCCTAGATTTGAGAGATATGGTGGGAATAGACATTTTGTTAGCCATGTGTATGGTGATATAACCCTATGTAGTGATTTCATCTTTGAAGATAAACTCTTGTCTAAACTATTCCCTCGGTCATTGAAGGATACTCCTTTATACTTGTTTTCTCTTTACTGAACAATTCAATTAACTTATTCAATGAGCTTATTTATTCCTTTTACAACCACTTGCACATTCACATAGGTCCCAAGATGGTAGTAGCTAATTTAATGAAATGCAAACAAAAGGATTATGAGAAAGTGGTTTATTTCATATTGAGATATCAAATTATTTGTTCACAAATAGACATTAATATTTTTGATGCCAACCTTCAATAAATTTTATTTCCAATTTGCAAAGAAAAATCCAAAACAAGCTTGAGACGTTGAAATTACAATACTTCACACAATTATGTATAGCACTTTCTGATTATCAAAATTTGACTTATAGCGATGATGTGAAAATTCCTTCTAGCTACCCTAACAAGTCTGAATCCACATCTCAAAATAGTTACCGACCTTTCAAGAAGAAAAATAGAGTAATTTTACAACTTAATTCCCATCAACAAAATCAACAAGTTGATAACCATGTGGGTACTATAAAGATGAAAAATATTTTTTCCTTTCAAGATACAAGTAGATAATTTACTCATCTACATGATACCATTTGTAATATCATGCTACAACTCATAGAAAATAATATTATTTCCTTACTTCATGTTAGAGCTATTGATCCTAATAAACCATTTCCCATAGGCTTTAGACAAAATTCATGTTACCATTAGCACAAAAGAAATATACATGATATAGAATATTGTAAGCATCTTAAATATCTTGTGTAATACCTCATTTATTCAAATCATCTTCTAATTGGAGGTGTGAATTATCAAGGTAATAAGTATATAGCTCCTAACCAAAACATACAAATATTTATAAATCCCATGCTGAAATACACGATTTCATTTGTCAAAGCTACCGAAATAAAGAATGATGTGATGAAAGTTGACATGGATGATGAAAACATAAAAGATGAAAATGTAGATGAACCGGCTGAAATAATAGCATTTATCAAAGCTACACCTCCTAAGGGATCAACCAAAATTCCCCTTGATATTTATTTCTCAGAAAAATACATACTTAAGCATGCACCAGGTGGTCCTCTTTACATAGTTGGAAGAATCAACGATAAGCCTACTAATGGGATATTAATTGATCTTTTCTATGGAAATAATGTGATTACTAAAAAATTCCTATTTGTGCATAAACTCGATCAAGATACATATGGTAAACCGAAAGAATCGATAAAAACATATAATGGTTTTTCTTGTCCTATGATGGGCTTGATAGATTTCTCCTTAAAATTTGGATTGAAAACATTAAATTTCTCATTCAGAACTATCCCATCATCAAACTAGTTTTGTGTGAAGTTAGGCTATCCATAGCTATGTTCCATGAATGTTGTCTTATCAGTTGTGAATAAATATTTAAATTTTCCCTTTCAGAATGAAATATTTATTGTCCATCATAGTGTATTTAATCATGTTTCTTCTTAAGGGAAATTTTAATTCAATTTATTTTGGCCCGAGCCTATTGAGCCTATAAGGCCTTCTTGAGGATAATTTTTTCAATTCATATCAAAATTTTAAGGCAAAACACATAGCATAATTATCCCTTATATATATTCCTCAACTCATGATTGAGCCACTTATCCTTGACGAACCTATCATTGAACAAAAATCCCTTCCAAATATCCAAGAACAACCAATAGAAAAACCTCTTGTAGTTTCCTATAAGAGACCATGAGACAATCAAAATAATATTATTGTGCCTCCTAAAATTAAACAAGTTTACAAAGATAAAGAGAAAGTGGTTGAATAGCATCTTGTATTTCCTTCCATTCCTCCCCTATGGAAAGAAAATAAACCTATTATTGATAAACCCACTTGTATTAAAATTTTTTTTTACAGAAAATTGAAACAAAATTGAAATGATAGAGAGTATATGCATAGAAATTATGCTATTTCTCATAGGTTAGAAGATAAAGAAGAAAAGAGCAACATAGAAAATAAAAAATCCAAACTTTCCTCAAGAAAAACATGAGGACCCTATACCTTCACTATAACATAAATAAGAATATTCCAATCAAATTATCATTCCACCTCCTATTGTAATTAATCTAGATGATGACATTGAAATTCCTAAGATCAATAAATAGGTGTACAATGTGTTGAATTCATTTTTTCCCTCTTTTATTAGATTAAATGAAAAATCTCATAAAAAGAGTGTTGAACTAGGTATATGTCCTAGTACACCACTTGAAATTGTCCCTTTGGCTAGTTGTCTTCCTTCCATATATACCAACTAAGATTGGGATGTAGATGACCTACTATAGGTTGACTCGCGTGTGCATTAGAAGTATTTTTGCTTGTTTTATTTTTCATGTTGCTTTATGTTATTGCATGTGAATAATGTGAGCCTCCATGTTTTTATTTTGATCTATCTCTCTCTCTTTTTGTGCATTCCTCTATATGTACCTACATTCTTCCATATTTTATAAATATTTTATGCTTTTTTTTCTTGTTTTATGTTTTCCTCTTAGGGATGACACAAGTTGTAGAGATATTTAGGTCTCCTTCATGTCCAGACAAAGGAATTTTATTTTTTTCACTCTCTTTATGTCATGCACCTAGTTTTTTGAGTATTTGGGTAATGATGATGTTTCTGAGCTCTATGACAACATTGTAACAAATATATACTAACCCTAGATTCATAAATCCCTTCTATATTTATAGGGGAAACCCCTCTTTCCTTTCCCTTGGCATAGCTCTATTTCAGGAACATATGACTTCGTATGGGGATTTTCAAGTAATCTCTCATGTTTAGGATGGAATATTGGCCATATTCAAGAAATTTCTCATAAAAATGGTGTTAGCGACTACTTTAAAGTGGGGGCATATATCTAGAACATCTTTTCAATTTTTTGTTTATTTCATGGTGTGATTGTATTTTTCATGTCATGTTTCCTCTTCTTGGTGGTTTCATTGGGGTTTGAATTGAATAAAACAGATGGTGGTTCAAAGATATTCTTAGGGAATATAACACAAGGAGCGGGTCCTATTTCCTTTAAGTTTCACTCAAGGAAACCTTGGAGATCTCAATCCTATGATAGAATGAGACAACTAGATCTACTAAAGTTTGTCCTAAGGTATGTTTAGAGACTAAAAAGGGGTTAACCAACAAGATAGGCCTTTGAAATAATAGTAGCATGTAAGATCTAATTATTAAACTTAATGATATGCAAGACTAGAATAAATGACCTAGAAATGAATACAAAAGAAAATAGAAAACTAAGGAATTAGAGAAGTGCACATGGAAACCTTGAGAAGCTTGAAACAAGACCTAAAATGTAGTAAATACTAAATTTAATGCATACTAGGACTCATATGCTAGGCTAGGCATATCAGTCTTGGTCTAGTGTTTCTAGGTAGGAATATGAATCTGGCAGTGGTGGATTTGGATCTTCATAAATTTGGAATATTCTTTGTACACAACATCATATGCCAGAAGTGGTGTATGAATTCTTCTCAACATTTTTGGAGGGTAAGGATCTGAATAAATTTTTTTATCTCTGATCTTCCTTCTTAGCCTAATTTGTAGGTCTAAACTATCAAAAAATTCTTTGTAAATGTCTTTTAGTGATCTCCTAAAGAAGGTGGCAACTTCGACAACTTTGCACACTTGAAAAATTATTTTTCAATCTTTCTCTTCAATGTGTCTTTAACCTAGACCTGCAAATCAAATACTAAAGAGAGGGAAAAAAATTTTTTTTTAGTGGAAAGGGGTTCACATTGGTGAAACTCTATTTTGGTAATCAAAACTTGAAATGAAATGTAATAGGAAGGAGGAATGGTGAATGAAAAAAATGATATGTTGGAACTCACCAAACCCTAGAAAAAAAGTGTTGCAAAAATGTATGATATGGCTAACATGAATGTGGATCTTGACTCTTGAATGTTGTAGATCTTGAATTGAATGCTTTCTTGAATAATGAACCCCTACATTATAAATGTTAGCTGAAAATAAACATGATGTATGGAAACTTCTTCATGATGCTTGATACTTGAATAATGCTCTAAAATTCTTCATAATCACTCTTGAACTCTCTTGAATTTTTTTGTAAACTATTTAATTCTCTTGTGAACTCAAGCTTTCTATAATGGATGAATGCTCAAATTACTAGGAGAAAATATGTTCAATAACCTTGTATTTATACCTGTTTATGCCATGTTTTTGAAATTACAGCACTACAAGATGACATTAGATCTAGGAAACTAAAATACCTTCAATAATTTGAATTTAATTTAGGTTTAAGCCACATAGGACCCATACACCAGAAGTGGAATATGAGTCCCATCAAGCTAGGCTTTGGGACACATTTTTCAAGAAAGGCTTAGATTTATATGAAATTGATATTGGGGCCCCAAAACATAGGTGAGACCCATACACCCAAGGTGGCATATGACTCCTAGATCACTAAATATAGGCCATACAATCCAAAAAACATAAATTATGATTCAAAATTTTTTTATGTCTGGATTATCCTTAGGAAGATGCATTAATTTAGTCTTCTGGATGCAAATTAAGGAAAAATAAGTCATAAAGAAGCCCAATTGATTAATAAAAGCCCTAGATTAGTGTGAAAATTCGACAAACCACTTTACAACAGCCTAAATAAGGCATAATTCAGTCCATTCAGTTCATAAGGGCCCAAACAAGTGTGAAAATGTAGAGGGATACATTTTTCTACACTACATTTAGCCCCCACTTTAGTGAGAGGGGGAACTTGCTTCAAAATCACACTAAAGTAGACAAAATTGCATCAAGAGGGGTCCAACTGTGTCAATGCTTTTAATATAGGATGACTACAACCAAGAGGGTTGCACAAACCCCTAGGATCAATATCCTATGGAAACTATAGGCATAAAAGGGTATGTGCAAGATCATCATGGAAAAAAATAGGCCCTTAAGTGGCAATGAAAATTCAAAAAATGAAAGCTAGGCAACTTCACGTAAAAAAATGAATAAGTTATGTATATTATTTCAAAAAAATGAAAAAATAGAATTTGTAGAAAATTAAATTTAGTTTCTAAAATACTAGACCTTTATTTAAAAATATAAAATTTATTTGGTCAAAATTTGAAATTTCAATGCAGTAGTACTTAAATTTCACGGTAAAAATAAGAAGTAGGTGTCTGTCTGCCCACCCTAACCCCAATAAAATGATAATATATTTTTATAGGCTTTTAGATATAAGTAGAGGACTCATGTCCCGATGTGATCCATATTTTTTTATAATTTGTTTCCAAGTAAATAACTAATTATGATTTTTTTATTACAACTTTTATAAAATATAAAAAATTGTCTGTCTAACCACCTTAACTTGGTAAGAACTTAATGAAATTCATATATTTTTTTAATTATCCTATAGTATGCGAAGCATAGAATGTGACGCATGTTTTGGATTGAAAATATGTGGTACCATTTGAAAGTTATAGATTTTTTTCAATCAACCTATCAATCAAGACTCTTTTTGTAATTCAAATAGAAAATGAATAATAATTATTTATTAAATTCAAAGTAAATAATAATTTATATGGGTGGAAAGCTAAGAATCTCCTTTAAAAACCCTTTTCATTTCATCAAATTTGGGTAAAACAAAAAGTCGCTAGCTAGATGGGTCGTCATATCACTTACATATCGCCACTTTTTGGCCCATCATGATCTTGCGCATACCCAAAAGAATACACATGAAAAATAGTGTAAGAAACAATAATGAGGCAGAAGCATAGCTGCCAAAGACATAAAAAAAGGAAAAATAAAACAAAAGAAGTGGTGGATAAAGTTTCAAGTATTTTTGCATCACGATGTGGGTGAGATCTAATTTTTTTGTCTAGAAATACATGCTCTCTTTGATGAAATGGAACTTTAGGTTGTCTATTGGGTGAGTATCCAAAGAGGTTGGATAGATACACATGCGGTTGGCATGCACTCACACACATAAGAAAGTGGTTATGGGAAAGGCACACCAAAGTTTGACTTCCTATTCAACTAGACCAAAGCTACAATTCCTAATAACTTTGATAATATGCCACACATCAATGAAATTTGAGCTTCATGATGCAAGAAAAGATTCATACTCTTGATACTCATGAACAAACAAGATTACTCTATAATCAAACAAATTGTGTTATGCAAGATGGTCGTATAACCAAAATTATAATGTAAAGTACATTCAAAGGATTTTTTCTTAGTTCATGTAAAGTCTTAACTCAGGGAACATTATGCATAATGTCTCCAAGAGAGGACTAAGTGAAGAATAGAAGATTCAAAAATTGGGGGATGTAGTTTGTTGTATCAAGCCACTAAGAGGATTATAATATTCTACAAGAGATCACGCTGTTGAAGGACATCGCACCAAATGCCAACCATAAATCAAAAGATGCATTGCATGAATTATGAAGAGCACATATTGAAACATGAAATACAAAAGAATAATGACAATGTATGCCCCCACTTTAAAGAAATTGCTATACACCATTACGTGATCAATTAGTTTGAAGAAGAAAATGATAAATTCTAACAATAAAGAGGACATGAGAGAATATTTGGAAAGCCCTATTCCAAGTCATATGTTTCCAAATAAAGCTAAGCTATGAAAGAGGGTTTCTCTTGAAATGAAATCCAAAATCACATAAGGGTACTGAAATGAGAGAAAATTTGAGATTATTCTCAAATCAAAAAACTATCAATCACATTCAACACAAAAAATTACATTGTATTGGCATTATAAAGCCATTAACCAATCTATTTATGGAAAATTAACTACCTGATCTCTAAATTTATTTATTAAATTAACAATAGTTTGCCAAAAAAATTATTTAACTATTAACTATGTCATGTACTAAATTATAACACTCTCCCTTAGTATTGGCATAGAGGAAAACTAGAAATTAGTACATATATTGTTCATCACTTGTTTAATAGAACAACTAAGAGGGGGCGTGAATCAATTTTCACAAATTTCAACCTTTAATTCAATCACCAAAACTAATACTTAAAACTACTTAAGCGATTAGTCATCAAGTGCTAATGCAGAAAATCAAATCCAACACATAAACATGATAAAACTAGATTTACCTTGAAAACACAATGAGGTAAAAGGCACAGTGAAGATGAAATTACACTATAGAGAATATCAAATTCAATTACAAAAAGGCACATTTCCTAAGATAAGGACTCATTGTCTAGAACAAGGATTCGCTACCAAATAGGCCTACAAACTGAAGGGCTCAGTACCACAAAGATACAAGGAAGACAAAGAACACTTTTTCTAGAGAGAATACAATCCCAATGGGTATGTGTAGGATCATCATGGAAAAATAGGCCCTTAAGTGGCAACGAAAATTCAGAAAAATTAGAGTTAGGAAAGTTGATGTAACAATAGAATCTATAGAAAATTGAATGTAGTTTCTAAAATACTAGGTTTACTTTTATTTTTTTAAATCTATTTGGTGAAAATTTGAAATTTCAATGGAGTAGTACTTAAATTTCAAGGAAAACATAAGAAGTAGGTTTTTGTCTGACCACCCTAATGACAATAAAATGATAATATTTTTTTATAAGATTTTAGATATAAGTAGGGAACTCATGTCCCAATGTGATGCATATTTTGTTGTAATTTTTTTCTAAGTAAACAATTAATTCTGATTCTTTTATTACAACTTTTAAAAAATATAAAAACTCGTATGTCTTACCAACTTAAGTTGGTCAAAGTTCATGAAATTCAATTATTTTTTCTTTAATCCTATAGTATGTGAAGCATAGAATGTGACACATGTTTTGGATTCAAAAAATGTGACACCGTTTGAAAGATATAGATTTTTTTCAATCAGCCTATCAATCTAGACTTTAGTCGTACAACTCAAATAGAAAATGAATAATAATTATTTATTAAATTCAAAGTAAAGCATAATTTATATTTCTAGAAAGCTGAGAATATCCTTTAAAAACCCTTTTCGTTTAATCAATTTTGGGTAAAAAATAAGTCATCAGCCACATGGGCCATCATATCACTTAGATATCACCACGTTTTGACCCATCATGATCTTGCACATACCCCAATGCAATAAATGATTCCTCCACTATAACTTCACCAACTTGCATGAATGATTAGTTCACCTTTTTCTCACTACATCTGGTAACTCAACATTAAGCTTCACATTCATCTTCCACACACATCTCACTGACACTTTCTGAATAGAAAAAATATCACATCTACTCTTTCACTTATCTTCCTTCATTTTTCTTGTACATTTCTCATTACTATCTCATCCTATATTTATACTATCACCAACCTTGAGAAAGATCTAAAGTTGGCCATGTAATTTCAAATTCAAATTAGGTGAGTTCCAAACATCCTAATTTTGGATTAGAATGAGGGTGACCCAAACAGATGCCTCACCGAGACCCAAAAAAGATCCAACACACTTCATTAAATTTGAAGACAGTGCTTAACACAAGGTCAGCGAAACCAGTGTAAAATACAAATAACAATTAAGCAAGAATCTTATAGAAACCAAAAATATCTTCATTTCAACAAAAGCATCCAAACTCTAGAACTGTAAGTCAAAAGACTTCATCAAAGAGAAATCTGAACTTGCAAATTTTCTCCTAGACCTGAACATGAACACATCAAAATATTGTTCATATTTGGTGAACACAACTCGATCTTCACAATGAACCAACAATAAAAAATGGATATAGAAACCTTCAACAACCATAACCAACATATCTATATCACAAGAACATAGGGGGAAATACCAGGGCAACAACTGAATACCCATAAACTTTCTTTAATATAATTTTCTCAATATCCTCAACATATACAACTAATAGCAACTAGTAGATAACCAGTTGACTACTTCACATCAATGATAACACCTTTAGTCATTTCTCCATTCTTGCAACAATCTCCCCCTTTGTCATTGATGGCAACACATGATGTGAAAAATCATCAAAGACACCATAATAGTTTTGAATATACTTCTGAAGATTTTACTTTTTGCTTATCCCCCTCAAAATATCATCTTCTTCATTACCCAATTTCTCTCATTATCTTTCTCTCGTTTTCACATGCTTTCTCTCCCCCTTTGAAATCAATGGCAAATGAAGAACATATGTACATTGAATCTTCCTTTGACATGAAAATAAAATACTCATAATGACAACACTAGAAACTACCTACTCTACTTGAGAGGTAGCCACCAAAACATCAGTCCAAAAAGATAGAACCATGAACCCACCAAACTGATGCATTTCCATATGCATCTTAGTTTATGAAAGGAGATGCAATAACTCCCAACTTATCCTAGAGATACCCGAAAGTATCTTTAGAAAGAGCCTTCATGAGAATATCATCAATCTGATCCTTCATCAAAACATACTCAAGTTTTACTTCATTCTCCATGACCTTGTCTCTTAATAAATGATATCTAATTGATATATTCTTCATCCTTGAGACCATCAAAATATTCTTGAAAATGTTAATTTTGATTGTATTATCACAAAATATAGAAATATGATCATTATATACCACTATTATGTCTTTTAATGTTTGTTTCATCCATAGAACTTGTGTACAACAAGATGTAAAATACAATATACCCACTTTCAGCAATAGACAAGGTTGTTGAATCTTGCTTCTTACTCAGCCAAGCCACCAATTTGTATCCAAAAAAGAGTACACCAACACTTGTAATCTTTATGTCATCTATACATTCATCCTAATCTACATTTTTGTGAATGTAATCAAATATTTATCAAATAGGATCCTAAGAAATCTAAGGTTTAAAGTAAGGTCTGAAATTTTGTGTGAGAAATTCTAAGTCAAAACCGATTTCCAAATTTCTTCTCTTAATGTTGAATGTATTGATTGTAGAACATTAATAAATTTAGATGTTTTCATATCAAAGAGGGATCCATCTTTAATATTTTGCAGACTCGCCTCTAAGGGATGTGTCTCTTGAGAGGACATGTCTCGACACGTGGAGACACGTCCTCTCAAGGGACATGTCCCTTTGGGCGCATGGGTCTCATAGACAACTGACTAACACTCACTTTAACAAATTTAACACATATATCCTCACATACACTGTCGATATATATTATATGAGTTCCAATTTTATTCAATGCAGATTTTGAATCGTCTTTTATTATTTCAAATTTATGTATGCTTATAAATTCAATTAACTTATTTTTTGAAAAATATGTTAAGGGTTAACTTTGATCACATATAAATGATGGTGTTTCTATTTAGCAATCATCATTTATATCTAACTGAAGCTATATCTCATTAACACTCCCTGTTAGCTAGGGAAGATATTTCAAATCAAATAAGTGGAGATATCACCTTCACACATGATATCAAAGATATGATATGTTTTCACAATATTGTCAAGTCACATGACATTCTTCATAACACATCTTTATTATGGTATGTGCACTAACATCAAGTCACATTATGTCTACCATAATTCATGGCATATCCACAGATATAAATATCCACCACGATTATCTCTTAAGGATCACAATGATCTACAAATGATATCAAGTCTCATGATATCAATCAAAGTGTCCAAGAGATACTATCATGACATGTCCACAGATATGAAGTCACATGATACCTATCATGATAGTTTATCATTGTAGAGTCGTCACTTTACAATGTAAAATACAAGTGTTCATTATTAGAAAGATCACCACCTTTCAATAATGTACATAGGGGGAGTAGGTCCATAAGGTCATGGAGTCACACACATGACAAAGGAGTTTACACATTAAACATATTTATATATTAGTACAATTTATAAACAATTTTTATTTCAAACATAACTAACAAATTACATTTCAACTATATCAAGTTTCTTCCTAAAGTGCTCTACCTTGATTCGGGAGAGAGGCTTGGTGAGAATGTTTGGAGTTTGATCATTTGTACTAATATACTCCAACTAGATCACTTTCCTTTCCACCATATCTCTCACATAATGATAGGGGATCTCAATGTGCTTAGATCTATCATGAAAGACACGATTTATAGAGAGTTTGATGCAACTTTGATTATCACAATGAATAATTATAGGATTCAAGGGCTCACCAAAGAGTCCCACAAGCAATTTATGAAGCCAAACTGCTTCTCTTGCTCCCATTGAGGCTACAATGTATTCAACTTCTGTTGAGTTCTGTGCAGGTGAAGATTGTTTTCTACAAATCTAGGAGATCATAGCCAATCCTAAACTAAAGCAACATCCTAATGTGATTTTCCAATAGGTTACACTTCCAGCCCAATCTAAATCAGAGTACCCATGTATATCTAATTGATCATTTTTGTAAAGAAGATCATATCCAATAGTGCCTTGAAGATATCTAAAAATATGTTTCATAGCCATTAAGTGAATTTACTTTGGCTCACACATGAACTGGCTGAGAACATTCACTGCATAGAAAATATTAGGTTTGGTGTTAACCAGATACATCAAGGATCCAATCATCTATCTATAAAGGGTTGGATCTGCACATTTTGGTTTTGTTGTTGCTTCTTTTAATTTGTGAAGGTTGGTTTCCACAGGTTTAGACATCGGTTTATAGTCCAACATTCCAAATCTCATCAAAATATCAATAGTATACTTCCCTTGATTTAGTATAATGCCCTCTGATTTCTGCCATACTTCTAAACCTAGGAGGTAGTGTAGAATGCCCAAGTCCTTCATGTCAAATTCAAAAATTAGATCCTACTTCCCTTGAGCAATGAGGTGATCTTCTCCTGTTATCAGCAGGTCAACAACAAATAAAATAATTATTAGCATATCACATTTGATTACCTAAAGTAGATATTGGATTCAACATCATTCTTTGAAAATCCTAATCTGAGAGATAACTGACAATTCTTTCATATCAGACCCTGGGAGCCTGTTCAAGTCCATAGAGGGCTTTCTTCAGTGTGCATACATGTGATTCAAGTTTATGTATCACAAAGCCTTTAAGTTGTTCCAAATAGACTTCCTCTTCAATGGTTCCATTTAGGAAGGCAATTTTCACATCCATTTGATGGATCTTCTAGCCTTTAGCTGCTACAATGGCTAATATTGCTCTCACTAAAGTGTAATGGGCAACAGGTGCAAATGTTTCTTCATAATCAATGCCTTCCTTTTGAGAAAATCCTCTAGCCACAAAACTTGCTTTATGTTTTTCCATACTGCCATCAGTAGCAGGCTTGATTTTGAAGAGCCATTTGGAAGAGACAAAAAAAATTTCTTTTGGTCTAGGTACTATATCCCATACATCATTCTTTATAATCGACTGATATTCTTCTATCATTGCATCCTTCCATGCTTGTTGTTGGAAAGATTCTATAACATTGACAGGTTTTGTGTCTATGATGTTGTTCGTTAGAGCTACATCTCTAGAGAAACATTTGGGTCTTTTTATCTCCCTAAATGTTCCTTTGGGTGTTGCATGATCCTCGGCTTCTTTGATCATCTTTCTTGCCCAAAGTGGTCTCTTCTTGCCATTTTTAGTTGTATTCTCATCTGAAGTAGAAGGGAGTTCATGTGGAATTTCCTCAAGGTGCTCCCTTTGAATCTTAGGGGTAGGTTCCATTTCAGGTACTCTCAGGGAATAGGTTTCTATCTCATTAGAACTTATTGCCCTCTTGAATGCAATGTCCTCTTCAAAGATGATATCTCTCCTCAATTCAATTTGTTTCTGCCTGGGTATGAATATTTTGTAGGCGTTGGAGGTTTCACTATAACCCAAAAATACTCCCTTCTTTCTAGAAGGTTCTAGTTTGAATCTCTTCTCTTTGGGCACATGAATATAGATAGGACAACAAAAAATCCCAAAATGACTAATGTCAGGTTTTAAACCGGTAAAGGCTTCCTCAAGAGTTTTGTTATCAAGATGTGAATGAGGATATATGTTCTGAATATAGACAGCAGTCCTAGAGGCTTCTACCCAGAAGGAGGTTTCAATGTTTTTGTCCAACAACATTGCCTTAGCAGCTTCTACAATGGTTCTATTTTTTCTTTCAGCAACCCCATTCTGTTGAGGGTTGTAGGCAACTGTGAACTCCCTCATAATTCTAGCACTCATGCAAAATTATTCAAAAATTTCAGAGGTGTATTCTTTCCCATTGTCTATCCTTAAGGTTTTTATTTTCTTTCCAGAGAATTTTTTAGTGAGGGCTTTAAACTCTTTGAACCTTTTGAGGATTTATATTGACTCTTTACACTTGAGGAAATATATCTAGGTTTTCCTAGAGAAGTCATCTACAAATATGACATAGTATAGAAATCCTACTTTAGAGGGTACAAACATGGGTCCATATAAGTCTGAGTGATCCAGTTCTAACACATTTAGATTTTTTCTCAAACTATTGGGAAAGGACCCCTTTGTATTCTTTCCTAAGGCACAACCTTTGCAAGTTCCTTCATGGGATGGTTTTAACTTAGGTAATCCTGTAACAAGCTTTTCTACAGAAGGTAGGGCATGGAAATGAAGGTGTCCTAATATTCTATGTCAAATCTCATTTGAATCAATGGTGTCAAGAGTAAGGGCTTGTTTAACTTCAGTGCATAATTTGTAGAGGTACCCTTGTCTTACACATATGGTTTAGGCTTTCTTGATGGCTGAGTTCTTAGGCCATGCTAAAAATTTCCCATACATAAAGGTAACTCTATATCCATTGTCTTCAAGGGCAGAGATGGATATTAGATTCCTCTTAATTCTAGGTATAAATAAGACTCTAGTAAGTTGAAGAGAGAGACTAGATTTTAGTTTGACTAAGCAAGTTCCAACCCCTTTTACAGGGTGTGCAGAATCAACCCCAATAGTTACTACTTCATCAAACCTTTCAATCATAGTGTCTAGCTATTCTCTGAATCTTGTGATGTGTCTAGAAGAACCACTATCAATTACCCAGTTGTGGGTGTTGTTAGATGTTTGGCTAGATAAGGCTGAAGAGAATACAAAGTTCTTAGATTCATGATGTGAATTTGTCTTTCCTACATTGGAAAATGATGCTTGTTTCTTTGATCTATTAGGGCACTTCATTGCATAGTGACCATATTGATCACCTCTAAAGCATTGCACTTGAGAGATATCTTTCTTCTTAGAAGATCCCTTTCCATTGGGATTTCTCTTTCTTTAAAAGATCCCCTCTTGTAGGAGTTTTACTTGTTCCTTTTATTATTGTTTTTGTTGAGTACATGAATGTATTCATCCATGTTCTTCTGTTTATTTTCCTTAGTGGAGAGTCTTGTTTCCTCTCGAAGACAGTTAGTTCTCAGTCTATCAAACTTGGGGAGTTTAGATCCTAAACTTATTCTTTAAAAAAATGACTCCCATTTGTTGGGTAGGCCTCCTAGTGCAATTAGGGTTAACTCTTTTCTATCAATCTAATATCCAATTGTTGATAAATGATCCCTTAGTTTAGTGATCCTTATGAAGTATGCTTTAGTTGACTCTCCTTTGTTTATTTGGGCATTATTGATTTGCCTGTTTAATGCAAGAGTCCTACTGGTGTTGTTGATATCATAGGTACTCTCAAGAGATTTGAACATATGATACGTAGTTTCATGTTTTTCTAAGGTAGGCACTATATGATCCCTAACTGCATCTACTAGGATTTTCATGGCTCTTTCATTGTTTTCAATCCATTGAGTGTTCTCAGGTTCAGGCTCTCGTTCCCTTTTATTTTCTCTCACAAGTGAGTCTAGTTTATTCTCTTTAAGGATCATCATGATTTTTAATTTCCATGATGTAAAGTTATCTGCTCCTGCAAGACGATCTTCAAAGCTGATCACACTTGACATTATGAAGAATGTGATGTGAATTCAATTCTAGAAAATACAAATTTTCTTGAGCAATCTAATATTTAGATTTGATTTGGATTCAAACAAGGTGGTTGTGATACCATGTAAATGTAACCAAATCTTTATCAAATAGGATCCTAAGAAACCTAAGGTTTGAAATTTTGTGTGAGAAATTCTAAGTCAAAACCAATTTCCAGATTTCTTCTCTTAATGTTGAATGTATTGATTGCAGAACATTAATAAATTTTGATGTTTGCATATCAATGAGGAAACCATATTTAATATGTTGGAGACATGCCTCTAAGGGATGTGTCTCTTGAGAGGACATGTCTCCACATGTGGAGACACATCCACTCAAGCAACATGTCCATTTGGGTGCGCGGGTCTCATACACAACCGACTAACACTCGGTTTAACAAATTTAACACATATATCCTCACATACATGACAGATATATATTATATGAGTTCCGATTTTATTCAATGCAGATTTTGAATCATCTTTTATTATTTGGAACTTATGCATGCTTATAAATTCGATTAACTTATTTCTCCATAAATATGTTAAGGGTTAGCTTGGATCACATATAAATGATGATGTTTCTATTTAGTAATCATCACTTATATCTGACCGAAGCTATATCTAATTAACAATTTGTATAGGTAGTAAGTGTATAGTCAGTATCTTTAGGATACTACGATCTGAGTGTCACTCAGATATCTTAATATTTTTTTAATAGCAACAACATTTGTTCTATTTAAATCTTCTTGAAATATATCCACAAGACAAACCACATGCATATAATTCAGTCTAGTAGTAGTCAAATATAGTAATCTACCAGTCATAGATCTATACTTTCTTTGATCAACCTTAGGTGAATCATCATATTTACCCAATTTGGAACTAGTCACCATAGGAGTACATACCAGTTTGGAACCATCCATCCCAAACATCTTCAACATCTATGTCACATACTTAGACTCTGAAATAAAAATTCCTTTCTCGTTTTGATTAATTTGTAGCCCAAGAAATAAATTTATTTCCCCAAACATATACATTTCAAATTCTTTGTGCATTTCTTCCATACCTTTGTTAAATCCTTGTTGAATCAAATACATGTCTAACCTTGTATACCAAACTCTAGGAACTTGCTTCAATCCATATAAAGATTTATTCAATATGCACACCATATCCAGTTGATCTGTTAACTGGAACCCTTTCATTTGTTCCATGTAAACTTCTTCTTCTAGCTCACCATTCAAAAATGTTGAATTGACATCAATTTGATAGAATTTGGAATCTTTATAAATAGCCAATGCCAAAAATATCTGTATAGCTTCCATTCTTTCTACCAAGGAAAAATTCTCCTGAAAATATATATGTTTTACTTTTGAGTATCCTTTACACACAAGTCTTGCTTTGTTTATGATAACTTCTCCATTCTCATTCAACTTATTTCTGAATATCCATTTTGATCCAATGATATTTGTATCTTTTGGTCTTGAGACCAATTCCCAAGTCCTATTATTTCAATCTACAAAAGTTCTTCTTTCATTGCTTCATTCCAATGTTCATCTTTACAAGCTTCACTTAGTGTCTTTGGCTCAATCTAAAAGAATAAATAAAAATTTACTTCAATAGCAGCTTTGCTTATGGTTAACATTCCTTTTGTCTTGTCTCTAATAATTTGGTTTTCTAAATGACTTTTGTGTACATATTTCAATGTCTTAGGGGACACCATCGAAGCATCTTATTCTCTTTCATCTTCTTCCTCTAGCTTCAGTTAGTCATCTTTATCGTTTCCTTTAAAAAATTATTTTATTCTTCTACAATCATGTTCATCAAACACATATCCATTAATATCAATAGAGTTCTTTATTGTATCGTCAACCTTCACATTCAAGCTCTCTAAAATTTTTCTTAGTATTTTATTGAAACATCTGTATGCCTTTATTTTAGTAGAACACCCAAGAAATATCCCTTCATTACTTATTGCATCAAACTTACCCAAAGTTTCTTCATCTCTTTTGATATAGCATTTTCTAGTATTTCTAGAAATATTATTGAATACTTTAATACAAATTGTCGAAACTTCATATCATTAATAACATATTATTCTAAATACCTTGAAATATTTCACTGTAGGAATTATTCCATGAGAAAGACCATAGAGAGTCTTTGTACTATTTACATTTGCCTAAACTTGATTGAATACACAAAAATTAGTATGAATAGCTTCTTTCTAGTAAAATTATGGTAAATCATCTTCAATAATAATTGATCTAGCAGCCTCCTGAAATGTTCTGTTTTTCCTTTCAACAACTCCATTCCACTAAGGATTGCTCAGGGGTATGTGCAGGATCATGATGGGCCAAAAAGTGATGATATGTAAGTGATATGATGGTCCATATGATTGATGACCTTATTTTACCTAAAATTGATGAAATGAAAAGGGTTTTTAAAGGAGATTCCCAACTTTGAACCACTATAAATTATGCTTTCCTTTTAATTTAATAAATAATTATTATTCATTTTCTACTTGAATGACGACTAAAGTCCTGATTGATAAGCTAATTGAAAAACATCTACAACTTTCAAATGGTATCACATTGTTTGAATCTGAAACATGTGTCACATTATATTCTTCACATACTATAGGATTAAAAAAATGAATTTCATGAAGTTTTGACCAAGTTAAGGTGGTCAGACAAATTCATTTTTTAAAAAGTTGTCATAAAAAATTCATAAGTAATTATTTACTTAGAAAAACATTACAAAAAAATATGCATCACATTAGGGAATGAGTCCTCTACTTATATCTAAAATATTATTAAAAATAATTATCATTTTATTGTGGTTAGGGTGGTTGGATAGACACCTACTTCTTATTTTTTCCTTGAAATTTAAGTACTACTACATTGAAATTTCAAATTTTAATCAAATAGTTTTTTTATTTTAAATAAACCTAGTATTTTGGAAACTACATTCAATTTTCTACAGATTCTATTCTTACATATTTTGGAAATAATATAGATAACTTATTCAAATTTTTACGTCAAGTTTCCTAACTCTAATTTTCTTAATTTTCATCACCACTTAAGGGCCTATTTTTTCCATGATGATTCTGCACATACCGTAAGACAAAATAAATATCTTTATTCCATACACTTCACACATATTGAACTGATGGGAGATGATTTATCCACCTCTAGAGGATCTCAAGCATTTTATTCTCAAATTCACTTAATTTTCAACCATAGCCTTGAATGCCTTGAATCTATCTAATGCATCTAATTTCTCTCTAAGAATTCTAACACACGTATATCTAGAATAACCATAAATTAAAAGCATAAATCAAATTTCACCAAGTAGAATTTGCACTCTCATATGACCATAGAGATTTGTATGAACTAAATCAAGTAGTCTAGTAGTAGACTGTTCCTTTCATTTGTAATAATTTATTGCTTGCTTCCCAAACTAAAAATTCCTACAAATAGCATTAACAGGCTCTATAATTTGTGGTAAATATCTCATGGCATGAGCCGCACTAATCATTGCCAAGTTATCAAAATTCATGTGACACATGTTTTTGAGTGAAAAGACATTGAGCGGGGGGTGGGGGGGGTGAATCATTGTTAATAACTTCTTTACCAAATTTAACTAAAGCTGAAATGAACCAGATTTTCTCTCATTTATCAATGATAGAATTATTCATGTATTGTATGCAATCGCATAAGCTGAATTGAGAATAGTGAAACATATCATTTTAAATCAATAAAGAACTAAACCAAACAAACCACAAAAAATCAAATAGACATAAGATATACTGATTGGAAAACCCTCCCGGGGTAGAAAAACCACTCCTGAGCCTATTGCCTTTCTCAAGCTTTCATTTCAATAATTATTTTGACAATGCCTCATTGGCTGATTTCTGAGCACCAACCCCTCTATTTAGAGACACCAATATCAAGGACAACAAACCCCTTTTATGGTTTTCAATATAACGTACAATTATAAAGAGGATCTCTTTGTTTCCTTGATTTCTATCAAGTGTCTCTTGACAGACAATGCATAGAATTCTCAAAATTAAAGAATGACTCTTCAGAGTTCCATTCATTATCAACCCTTGATACAACTTGAGAAAAATATAGCTATAGTGACAATACAACTTCTCATCAAATTGTATTAAAATGAAATGATATTTATTTCTTTTCCTCACTCTGATTTTCAATCTTTCATGATACAAAATACAAATTAGATAACACACTGTGTTTTTCAAATTTTCAACATAAAATCCATTTTATCTATCACATGCAAAAAGTATTATATTATGCACTTCTATTTCGTTTTCTTTTTAGGTTTTTCAATTACGATGAAGCCCTAATCTCTTTGTTTTACCAAATTTACAGATGAAACTATTTTTTACTTGGCAAAAGGAAGTGAGCTCTTTCTTTTTTTTTTTAGATCTTTGACAAGTTACTGTTCAAGTAATATAGTGTTCAATTTAGTAGAATCTTTCGTCTAGTCTTGACAAGAAAAGGTAGTATGTAAAAATAGAAGTGACAGAACCCTATCAAGTCGAGCAACCTACAAGGGCAGAGCTTAACCAAACAGAATCAAAACATTAATGTGTGCATGAATAATAACCACTGAAAATAACTGCATAAAAAGTAACTGAAAGTTTATTTTGAGAAAATGAAGCCTCATACAGAATGTACCCAAAAATAGCTACCCACAAACCCAGATGAAGCTGAGAAGATATTCCTCAAACAGTACTCATTATTATAGCAACAATCTTTAAGTAACTAAAATAGTAATGCACAATAACCAAAATCATTATTATGTGAAACTGAAATCATAAACTGAAACAATTAAGACCAGTTACCAATGACTCCAAGTGGGAAACGTTAGGCTTCAGAAATACCCAATACCAAAAAAATGCCATTTCTTAAATCTTATATGGTAACTCCATTGAAATGCAATTCTAGGCATATGAAATTCATAACAGTTCTAACTGAGAGAGGAATAAACCAAATCTTCAAATTTCATGCAGAAAAAAATACTTATCCCTTATTAATCTTGACTGTAAGGGTGACGGTTATGCAAGGATAAAGAAATGAGTACTTGTGAGACCTATAAATGCATTTCCCATGAGAGATTTACCAAATCTACGAAGTGACTGAGTAGCCTAAGCTCTTTCCTCATTCGAGATTCCATTTGATGCGAGGAGACAAACAGGTGAAATGACCATTGTCATGGTCTTCCTATCTTCCTTATATAATGTCAAAGATTAGTAACTAGGATGATTTCTCAGTGAAACAACTGAGAGAAAAGTACCATGATGGTGGCCAAAGTAGGGTTCCAAACCCTTTGAGTCAGACAAGCAACATTTTGACCTAAAATTCAAAACCAAAGAAACCGTAATCCTTTGTAAATGTTAATAATAATTTGGAGTCTGAGAGGATAGTCATCGATAAGATATAAGCACATAATACCCTTTGGAATCTATGGGCAAATCAAATATAATCATGCCGATGAAAAAAAAATCTCATGATACTTTTTCAAATCTAAGGAAGATCAATGCCTTGCATGCCAACAAGCATTAAAAAATTCGACTGATTTAGACAGTGTGAAAATATCGAGCAAGAAAAGCTTTGAATAGTATTGATATGACCACATTACTCATCACATGTTGAATTCCCAATGAACAAGGTTCGGTCACATCCAATGTGACTTTAACATATTAACTAATGCCTTTTCCTACTGATGGCCTTTAGGCCCAACTAAATGTCAGTCAATAGACCTGATACAAATTGTAGTGAGAGATCAAACTTTATAGCTCTGACCAAAGATGATTTTCCATCACATTAAAATCCAATAGCATATAGTGTGCCAAAGATAATTGCCAATTCCTTGAGAAGTGATAAGGATTAAAAGAAAGTTAATTTCTCAAAGCCATAAACACAATAATGATCAAACCCCTATACTATGCCAAAGAATGAATACCAAGTGCTCAAAACATTGAAAAAATTATTCTTCATCTCCACACCACTGATAAAAAAGAGAGAAATATACCTTTGACGAATGTCAGGGACATATTTCAATTTATAGATGCTTGTAACTGATCAAGCTATAATTAATCAACTTGTAGAAAACTGAACATGGCAAACACATGTAATTAGTTGAAACACTAAAGCACGAGTTATCAAATCAGAAACATGTCACCTAAACAATGGAACATAGAACCTGTAACCAGAATGCCTCAACTAAGATCTTCACATGGAGTTAAGCTAGCAGTACCACCATATCTAGTAACAATAGTGAAGTAAATAAGCCAATAAAAAATGAAGATCAACTGAGTGAGTAACCATCAAGATACCAGAGTAACATATATTGTCATCAAGGAAAAATTAGCACAAGAGAGATTCAAAAAACTGTCTATTTTTCCTTGATGGCAAAAACTGAGCCACTAGACCAAGATGAAGTACAGGAACTAAATCCTCATAATTATCCCCTTTTTTGTGACAAGGATAAAGGGAAGTCAACACTGATAAGCCAGAATCAACTGTGAAATTCCAACAAAGTGTAGATATAATCTTTGAGAAACAAATTATGAGCTATAGGAAGAGCTAACCTGCTCCGCCTATCACCAGGAAAAATTGTTTAAGATTACAGAGATTGAGAGACAACTTCCAATCTATACCGAAGTCTTTCAAAAATATATTTATCCAACGGTTTTGTAAAGATGTCAAGAACTTGTGCTTATGTAGGAACATATTGAATAGATACCTCGTTAGCTATCATCTTTTTGGGAAGAAAATGAAACTTTATAGCTATGCATTTAGTTTGAGAGTGCATAACAAGATTTTTTGAGATATTGATTGCACTAGTATTATCACATAGAATAATAATAGGCTTCGGAATTTAAATACCCATGTCAGATAATGTATTTGACATCCAAATTACCTAAGTGCAGAAAGAAGTGGTAGCTATATATTCTACTTCACCAGTAGAGAGTGAAAAATATTCTTGTTTTTTGTTGTGCCAAGCCACTAAACGACCACGAAGAAAGAATGCAACACCATTGGTGCTTTTTTATATCATTTAGATAATGTACCCAGTCAAAATCAGTATATGCCACTAATGAGAAATATTTTTTTTGGGATAATAGAGCCCATAATCAATTGTGCCTTGTACATATTTAGTAATCCTTCTAACAAAATTAATATGGGATTCCATAGGAGATGCCTGAAATCAAGCAACCATGCAAAAAATGTGCATTATGTCAGGTCTTGAGGCTATTAGACATAATAGGCTACCTGTCATTGACCTATAGTCAGTTGGATTAACAATAGAAGAATCATCAACCTTGCTAAGTTCACAACCTATAGCCATTAGAGTGCTAACTGGATGGCATTCATCCATTTGAAACCTTTTTAACATTTCTTTTGCATATCTTGTTTGAGATAGAAAGATGCCAGATTCAAGTTGCGAAATCTAAAGACCTTTTTGATTCAGATTCCATGATTTGTGATAATTTTTTACTCAAGGAAATATTGTTGCAACCAAAAATGTTGTCATCAAGATAAATTTCAACAAGAAGAATAATTGATCCTTCAATTTTAACATACAAATTTCTATCTACTCCTCCTCTAATGAGACCTTTTGACAATAAGTGACTATCCAATCTATAGTACCAAGCTCTAGGAGCTTGTTTTAGGCCATATAGAGCCTTTTTTAGCCTATAGACATGATTGGGTTTGTTTCTTCAAGTAAACCCTTCAGGCTGTTCTATGTAAAATTATTCATCCAAATACCCATTCAAAAAAGCAATTTTAACATCCATTTGATATACAATAAAGTTCTTGAAAAAATAATATGCCAAGAAAATTCTAATTGATTCAAGTCTAGCTACTGGTGCAAAGGTTTCACCGAAATTAATACCTTCTTGTTGAGAATATCCTTTGTAGACATATCTAGCCTTGTTGCAAACAACATGACCATTTTCATCATGTTTATTTCTGAAAATCCACTTCCCTCCTTTAACATTTTTGTCATCTTGTCTTGGGACTAGCTCCCAAGTCTGATTTTTCCCTGTCTGATGAATTTCATCTTGCATTGCATTAAGCCAACATTCATCAGTTAGAGCTTCATCAATATTTTTAGGCTCAAATCGAGTGATTAAGAAAAAAGTAGTAAGCTCAGCTATGTGACCTTTTTCATCATATTTAACTGTTATTTTCCTTGTTTGAACTCCAAATGATTTATCTCCTATTATTAGATCTTTAGGATGGTTTTTAGCAAGGTATTTTCGAGGATTTTAGTTACACATTTTTTCAGATCTGGTTTCAACATCTTCAAATTTTTCTTTAGCTAGTTTAGGACTTGCTGATTTTTTTCAAGCTTTGTATTTTCAAAGCCTTCAAAAATTATATCAAGTTCAAACTCTTCCTCTTCATCATCCTGCATAGATTCAACATCTAAAAGCATATTGTCATCAAATTTGACATTTATAGATTCAAAAATCATATTCAATCTATTGTTAAATAATTTAAAAGCTTTGTTGTGAGTAGAGTATCCTAAGAAGATACATTCATCTATCTTAGATTGAAAACTTCCTAAGTTATCATCTTCTCTCTTGATAAAACATTTGTAGCAAAATATTCTGAAATATTTAATTGAGGTAGATTTACCATACCATAGTTCATATGGAGTGAAATTTGATTTCACTCTAATCTAGACTCTATTCAAAATGTAGACAGTTGTATGAACAACTTTCTAGTACATGTTTGGTAGATTTTCTTCATTCAACATAGTTCTTTCCATCTCTTTTACAGTCTCGTTCTTTCTCTCAATTACCCTATTCTATTGGGTTGTTCTGGCAACAACATACTGTCTTTTTATGCCATGTTTGTCACAGTAGTCTATGAATTCTTGTGAGGTGAATTCACCCCCTTTGTCAAATCTTAAACATTGCAATTTTTAATCTCACTGTCTTTCTACCATTTTTATAAAAAATTGAAAACATTCAAAAGCTTCTAATTTATTTTTGAGAAAGGTAACCCATACCATACGAATAGCATGAAATATTTCTCACCATTGATAGATTTAGTCCTTGTAGGACTGCATAAGTCAGTATGAACAATTTTCTGAGGTTTAGTAGAGGAATGTTCCTTGGATTTAAGTCTTACCTTAGTTTTCTTTCCTTTGAGACATTGTTTGAATACTACATTATAAGGATTTTTTAGAATAGGAAGACCTCTTACATTCTGATATTTACTAGTTCTAACCATATTTTCAAAATTAATATGACCTACTCTTTTCTGCCACAGACAACTTTCTTCAACATGACTCATTAAGCACATACCTTGATTGTTTTCATTTCTAGAAGTGTAAAGTAAATTGTAGAAATTTCCCTTAGTCCTTCCAGCACCAATAGCTTTTACAATCCTATTTTTGATTTTCCACCCCTATGAGGTGAACAGGACTTGATATCCTCTCTCATAGATATGACTAAAACTCAAAAGGTTATGTTTTAATCCTTATCCATAATATACATTGTGAATAGGAATGTCTTCATTCAAAAAAGGGAACCTCTACCTTTGATTTGAATTCCAAAGTTGTCTCCAAACTTTACATATCCACCTACATAATCTTCTAGATTAGTAAATTTTTCTTTGTCACCTGTCATGTGCTTTCAACAACCATTTTCCAGGACCCATAATTCCTTTTCCTTTGAGTGGAAAGCAGTTTGAACTAACATAGTGTATTCAATGTTGTTAAAAGCTTTGGGTTTCTAGACCTTGATTATTTTAGTTGTTTATTTTGCTGATTAGCATTACATTTCTTAGTAGAATTACCCAAATAATTGCATGTGAAACATCTAATCTATCTTGTAAAGCTATGATTTTTCCTAAAACCAAATCTAGGTGTTCTAGAATTCATAAATCTGCAAGAGCTCACCTTGTGACCAAATTTTCTGCAAAAGTAACAATACCCATAAAAGAAAGGGTAGGAGTTATAATCCATTTTTTTGGTCCTAAAAGGTTGAACATGATCCTTGTAAAAATCAAGATGTTTGAGTTGAAGAATTTTGTTTCCAGCAACAACATTGTCCTTTGCATTATTATTTGAACATTCACCTTTAACAAAACCAATACCAATTTTTTCATTGTTCAGTTTCTGTTTACTGACCATTCCATTTAGTTTAAGAGTGCTCTCATATTTCTCAATGGTCTTTCTGAGATCTACAATCTCATGTTCAATTATTTGAATTTTTTGATCTTTAAAGCTCATTCCAGTATGAAGACAGTCTTTAACTCTTTTAGATTCTTCAAGTTGAGTTTATAATGAGACTATCTTGAGATTTATGAGTTGCTCGTATGAAGTATCTTGACTAGTATTTTTTTCTTGAGCTTGCATTTGTTTCTTAAGTTTCTTAGCTCTTTTAGAGCACATTTCAGTTCTCCTTCATAATCCACTTCACCATCTTCAACATCATTGCTGTTAGTTTTATCCTACTGAATGATTTCTCCCATCAAGAGATTTTTATCCTCTTCATCTAAAGAATCTCCACATTCAAAGTCTATTTCATTTTTTTTGAAAAAAAAATTCTTCTTTTGAAATTGAACTTTTGTTTGGGTCTATAAGCCTTTTTCTTGGCATGTTTTTCAGATTTTTTTGTTATCACTATTTGTGTCACCATAGGGGCACTTTGTAGAAAGGTGGCCTATTTTTCCACAGTTAAAACATTTGAAGGGAAATTTTCCCTTATACTTTCTAGAACCCTTTTTGAGTTTCCTCACAAAGTGGGATTTTTTTAGAATCAGAGATATCTGATTCAATGAGCTCATCCCTTTCTTTCCTTTCAACATTGAATGTTGTTTCTTTTATAGAGGTTTTGTTTTTACTAATCCTCATTTCATAGGCAATCAGAGTGCCTTGTAGGCTATCAAGGGTATGCTGGGTTAAGTTTTTCTTCTCTTCTAGAGTAGCTACCTTAGCTTAAATTTTTTTATGTAACATTTTGATGACCTTGGTTACAACATCAAATTCCTTGACTTCTTCTCCTAGACCCTTCATGGCATTGACTATTTCATCAACTCTCAAAAAGTAGTCAGCTACTTTTTCATCGTCCCTCATTTTTAAATCTTCAAACTAGTGTTTTAAAGTGAGGAATTTAGACAATTTTCCTTTTCATTTCCTTGATAGATAGTTTCAAGTTTAGGCCAAATTTCCCTAGTAGAACTGTAGTGCATGAATTTCATGAAAATATCTTTAGTCGGAGCACACAAAAGATCATGTTTTTCTCTTACATTGGTTTTATATCTTTTCTTTTCATTAGAAGTAGTATGAAACTTATCTGGTACAGTGTACCCAGACAATAATATGCTCGAGACATCAAGGTCAATAGAACTTAAATAAGTTTCCATTCTAATTTTCTAGAATACATAATCAGATCCATCAAATAATCAAGCTCTAGTCATGGAATTACCTTCATGAGCTTGAGATGTTTTGAATAGACTCCAAGTCCAGAATCAATCCTAGGTTTGAAATACCTATTAGAGGACCTTATGCTCTGATACCAATTTTTGAAGTGAATAGACACTGAGAGGGGAGGGGTGAATTAGTGTTAATAAATTCTTTCCCAAATTTAACTGAAGCTGAAATAAACCAGATAAGCTCTCATTTATCAATGATATAATTATTCACGTATTGTATGCAATCACATAAACTGAATTGAGAATAGTGAAACATATAATTTTAAAGAAATATAGCATTGAACAAAATGAATCATAGACACTCAAATAGACACAAGATATGCCAAGTGGAAAACCCTCCTGGGGTAGAAAAACCACTCCTGAACTTGCTACCTTTTTCAAGCTTTCATTTCAATAATTCTTTTGAAAATGCCTCATTGGTTGATTTCTGAGCATGAACTCAAGGAACACCAACACCTCTGTTTAGAGACACCAATATAAAGGAGCACCAAACCCTTTTCTATTTTTAAATAAAACATACAATCATATAGAGGATCTCTCTGTTTCTCTGATTTTTGTCAAGTGGTTGTTGAGAGATAATGCATAGAATTCTCAAGAGTCAAGAATGACTCTTCAGAGTTCCATTCATTATGAAGCCTTGATACAACTTGAGGAAAATCTAGTTATAGTGTCAATACAACTTCCCATCAAATTGTATTATAGTGATATGAGATTTTTTTCTTTTCATCACACTCTGATTTTCAACAGAAAATCCATTTTTTCTATCTCATGCAAAAAGTATTATATTCTGCACTTCTATTTCTTTTTCTTTTTAGGTTTTTCAATTATGATGAATCCCTAATCTCTCTGTTTTCTACAATTTATAGATTACATCATAATTTACAACTTTTGGTTACAACTGAAACTATTTTTTACTAGACAAAAGGAAGAGGTGACCTTTTTAATTTTTTTAACATCTTTGATAGGTTACTATTTAGGTGATACAGAGTTTGATTTAGCAAACTCTTTCCTCCAGTCTTGATAAGAAAAGGCGGTATGTAAAAATAGAAGTGACAAAACACTATCCAGTCGAGCAGCCTGCAAGGGTAGAGCTTAACCAAACATAATCAAGACATGCATGTGTGCATGAATAATAATAACCACTGAAAATAGTTGCATAGAAAGTAATTGAAAGTTTAGTTTGACCAAATGAAGTCTCACATAGAATGTACTTAAAAATAGTTACCCACAAACTTGGATGAAGCTGAGAAGATATTCCTAAAACAATACTCATTATTATAGTAGCAATTTTTAAGTAACAGAAACAATAATGCACAATAACCGAAATCATAAACTAAAACAATTAAGACTGGTTACCAATGACTCCAAGTGTAAAACTGAGAATATTATTTAGGCTTCGCAAATACCCACTACCGAAAAAAATCCATTTCTTAATTATAATATGGTAACTCCATTGAAATGTGATCCTAGGCATGTGAAATTCATAATAGTTCTGACTAAGAGAGGAATAAACCAAATATTCAAATTTCATGTGGAAACAAACACTTATCCCTTATTAATCTTGACTGTAAGGGTAACGGTTCTGCAAGGATAAAGAAATGAGTACCTGTGAAAACTAGAAATGCATTTCCCATGAGAGATTTACAAAATCTGTGAAGTGACCGAGCAGCCTGAGCTCTTTGCTCGTTTGAGCTTCCATTTGATTGCAGGAGACCAATAGGTGAAATGACCATTTTCTTGGTCTTCCTATCTTTCGTATACATCATCAAAGATCAGTAACCCATGTATGATTTTTTAATGAAATGGCTGAGAGAAAAATACCATGATGGTAGCCAAAGTAGGGTTCCAAACCCTTCGAGTGAGAGAAACAATGTTTTGACCCAAACATCCAAACCAAACAACCATAATCCTTTGCAAATGTTAATAATCATTTGGATTCTGAGAGGACAATCATTGATAAGACAAGCACATAATACCCTTTTCAATCCATGAGTAGGTCAAATATAATCGTGTCGACGAAAAAATAATCTCATTATACCTTTTCAAATCCGAGGAAGATCAATGAATTGCATGCCGATGGGTATTATAACATTTGACTGATTTAGATAGTGTGAAAATATCGACCAAGAAAACCTTTGAAGAGTATTGATATGACCACATTCCTCATCACATGTTATATTCCCAATGAACAAATTTTTGTCACATCCAATGTGACTTTAACATATTAACCAATGCCTTTACCTGTTGTCAGCCTTTATGCCCAAATAAATATCAAACAATAGACTTGATACAAATGCTAGTGAGAGATCAAACTTTATACCTTTAACGAAATCTAAGTTGCCATCACATTAAAATCCAATAGCATATAGTGTGCCAAACATAATGGCCAATGCCTTGAGAAGTGATAAGGACTAAAAAAAAGTTAAGTTCTCAAATCTATAAACACAATAATGATAAAACCCCTATAATATGCAAAAGACTGAATACTGAGTGCTCAAAAAATTGACAAATTTATTACTCATCCCCATGGCACTAACATAAAATAGAGAAATATACCTTCGACGAATATCAAGGAAATATTTCAATTTCAAGATTCTTGTAACTGATCAAACCATAATTAATCAACCTGTAGAAAAACTGTACTTGCCAAACACATGTAATCAGGTGAAACACTGAAGCATAAATTATCAAATCAGAAACATGTCACCTAAACAAAGGAACATAGAACTGGTAACAAGAATGCCTCAACTAAGATTTTCACATGGAGTTAAGTTATCAGTACCACCATATATAGTAACAATAGTGAAGTAAATATACCAATAAAGAAATTAGATCAACTGAGTGAGTAAACATTAAGATGACAGAGTAACATATATTGTAATCAAGGATAAATTAGCACAAGAGAGATTCAACAACATTATCCTATTCCATATAAAACTATCATTTATTAGAGGCATAAAGCATCATCCATCAACACCCTAAAGTTGATAGATATTTCCTTTAGATTTCATTCCTATAGAAATCAATGTTCCAAGTCCTTTCTAGGTCTCACATTTCTCATCCTTATTCACACGATCATATCCTTTTATACATATTTCAACAACACTCAATAAATTATTTCTCAATCCCTTAACATATTAAATATCATCAGTATGATGCTTTCCATCAAAACTTATCGAATCTATACCATTGATTTTAGGACTAATATCATCTTTAAACATAACAAATACCCCATCATATTTCTCAAGCTTAATAAACTTACTCTTATTCACCAACCATGTGATGTGAACATCCAATATCAACTACCCAAAAGTTCTTTTTGTATTTAGTATGTAGGGAAGAGATAATTGTACCTTCATTTTTCTCCTTCTCCTTCACTAGATGACTTTCTTTTGCCTATTTTTTTGAATTAGTAGAAGAAGGTTCATGCTTAATCTCTAGGAACAAGCATTCATTAACATCTATATCTTCATATTCTGAATCTTCATCTAAAATACTAGCATTCACATTCACATAGTAAGCTCTATTAATCTTGTTTCCTTTCTTTTCTTTCTCATATATTTATTTATTCCTTTTTGATATTTCTAAACACTTTGGAGCATAATGACTCATTTCTTCACAAATAAAGGATTTAAAGGGAAAATTACCTTCATAATTACCAGAGCCTTTTCAAATTCTTCTTACAATTTTTTTTTCTATTTCATCAAATTTCTATTCATTCAGGTCTTTAGCTTTTATACCTTTAAACGTTGTCTTTGATTTCCCTCCATTTCTCAGAGTGAACTTCCTCATTTCATAAGATGTCAAAAATCATAATAGTAGATCCTGACTATAAGTCTTATAATATATGGTATGCTGAATCGCACTCACCTTTTCACTGCAAGCATCATGAAGAGTTCTCATAATATTCATTACAATCCTAGTTTCAACTATAGAAGTTCCAAGAGATTGCATTCCATCCACTACCTCATCCAATCTCTGTAAATAAGCTTCAACATTTTCATATTTGAACATATGTATAAGATCAAACTACATTTCCAAACTCTACAATTTCACCTCTTTAACTCTTTCATCATCATCATGTGCTATTTCTAAAGCATCTCAAACTTCCTTAGTTGTCTTTAAATTATGAACCTTAATCAACTTGAAATGTACCAAACTATTCTTCAAGATGAACTTCACCTTATTGTTCACTTCATGTAATTCTATTTATTCATTTGTAATAGAACCATTAGTAGGAGTAGTGTAAGGATTATTGTAAGATTTCTCCACATCATATCCATGATACTTCAAATATTCTTCCATAAAAAAATTCTAAATACCATAGTTACTTCCATCAAACATTGGATAATAAAATACCATCTTCCTAGACATTCTAGACCTTCCTCAAACAGTTAACCTCTTCAGCAAGGAACTAGCCTCTAATACAAATTGTTGAATAGGACAACTAAGAGGGGGGTGAACTATTTGTCATAAATTTTAACCTTTGATTCAATCATTAGAAATAACACTTAAAACTGATTAAATGATTAATCATCAAATTCCAATCTAGAAACTAAAATACAACACGTAAACACAATAACACAAGATTTATTTGGATAACTCAATGAGGGAAAAACCATGGTGAGGATTTACTCATAGTATTGAGAATATCAAAACTGATTACAAAAAGGCTCACTTCCTAAAATAAGGGTCGATGTCTAAGACAAGGACTCATTATCCAATAGGGCTACAACCTGGAGTTCTCACTACCACAAAGATACAAAGAAGATAAAGAAGACTTGCTACATAGAGAATACAATCCCAATGCGACAAAGGATTCCACCCTTGTCGCTTGATCAACTTGCATTAAGGATAGAGTTCGCTTTCTGCTCACTACATCCAATTACTAGACATTAACCTTCCCACTAATCATCCACACACATCTCACACACACTTTTTGAATATCATCAATGTCACATCTAATATTTAACTTATCTTCATCTTTTCTCTTGTATATTTTTCCTTAATATCTCATCCTATATTTATGCTATCTCCAACCTTGAAAAAGATCCAAAGTCGACCATCCAATTTAAAATTAAAATTAGGTTTATGCGAAATATCCTAGGGTGGAATTAAAATTAGGGCGACCCAAATTCATGCTTCATTGGGACTCAAACTAGATCCAACATGATCCATTGACTTTGAAGATAGTTCTTAACACAAGGTTGGCCAAACTAGTGTAAAACACATAGAACAATTAAGCTCAAAAATTAGAGAAAATAAAAATATCTTCAATGCAACCAAAACATCTTAACTCTACAACCACAAGTCAAAATACTTCATCGAATGGAAATCCAAGCTAGAAAATTTTCTCCCAAACCTCAACCAAAACATAGAAAAAGCATAGTTCACAATTAGTGAACACAACACAAACTTCACAAAAAACCAACAGCCAAAAATATGGATATAGAAAACTTCAACGACCATAACCAACATATATGAACTACACGAACATAGGGGAAATTTTTGGAGAAACAATTGAATACTTGTAAACTTTCTTCAATACAACCAACAAAAAACTAGTAGATAACCAAATGACCAGTTGACATCAATGATAACGCATTCAATCCGTTCTCCATTCTTGCAACATGACCTTGATATGGAATTTCTTCATCACTTAAAGTATGGTCCTATCCTTCAATTATCAAAGTATTATCCTACAACTTCCCATCAACAAGATCTCATTCCCTCTATTTGCAATTCAATACTAAATGTCTTATATTTTTATAATAGAAACATCTGGCACTTGCATTTTGAACTTTTCATATGTTTCGATTTATTATAAGAAGTACTAGCCTTGTTTTTTTTAGTTAATGCAACTTATTCTTTTGAAACATGTTTGTTTCTCATCAAGCAATGCAGATATAATACTTGCTCGACTTTGATTTATTTTGATTAAAGTGAATACCTGGTGAGACATACTATTTGGCATATTATTAAAAAGAATTTATTATGCATCATTTTCCTTTATTTATTCCTTTAAAACAACAAACTAATTTAGCATGGAATGAAATTTACTGATGTGAGACACTATATCTCCACCTTCATCTATTTTCAAACCATATAAATTTTTTTTTTTCTTATTTCTACATTATCATCTTTTGATCCAAACAAAGTATTCAATGTTTCCTAGATATCCTAAGAGGATTTTTTAAAATCTACATGATGGAAATAAGGCTTAGGAAAACCAAGATCAATTATAGGAAATGATTTCTTATCTTAAATTACCTTCCATTTTTTAAGTTCATCTACATCTGTTGGCTTTGGAACTGTACCATCAACAATTAGCTAGAGATCTCATTCAATTAACACTAATTGTATCTATGATTTCCAACAATAAAAATCATTTCCATCAAAATTTTCATAGAGGCTCAATTTATCCATTTTGTGTTGAAAAAAATGTTCTTAAAAAACACTTGTATCTCTAATTTCCTCACACCTTTATTTTTCAAAAATAAAAATGAAAAACTAAAAAATAAGCCCTAAACAACATGCCTTCTTCAAATTTCCTTGATAGAAATTTCACACTAATTTGACCTAAAAGTTTCATGCATCAGGATAATCAAAGGCAATAAACCAATATCATTTGTAGCTTGAAATAAAACTATGTGAGTGGATGACTAGAAAAAAATATATCATTTCCTTTCTTCTTTGTAGTGTCAACTTTCTCCTCATGTGCACTATCTCCTCTTCTCACTAATCACCTCTTCTCACAAATCACTGGAAGCAATGAGTTTCAACATTAACTAATGTACTACATAGAAATGTTTTAAAATAAATTTCAAACACCTAGCACTGCTAATGAATACTATGACCAAAAACAATATGGAGAAGCATGATTCTCAATGCATATGCTTGCAGAAGATTGAGGTATATAATTTTTATTTTAAATTTTTTGAGGATGATAACATTGGACAAAATGGAATGCCAAGTAATGGACAAAAATGAACATAGTGGGGAGAAAGAGAAGAAATGTAGATGAATTATGGATTCAAAATGGCTTTGCACATGGTCTACATTGCACACCTTTTGAAGAATGGAAGAATGGAAGAAAAAAATAGTAGTTGCATTTTTTCCTCACTACTGTACCGTTGTAAACACCACTTTGGATGAAAGAAAATGAACGGAAGGAGATTAGAGAGAGTTCCAATAATAAACCTTCTCTGATACCATACTAAAATGAGAGAAAAATCGAGATTCATCTCGAATTAAAAATCTACTAATCACATTCAACACAAAAAATTTACATCGTATTGTCATTGTAAAGCCATTATTCCCATATAAAACTATCTACAGGAATATAACTACCCAAACTAAATTTATTTATTAAATTAATAATATTTCATTAATTTATTTATTTAACTATAAACTATATCATGTACTAAATTCTAAGAAAGGGATCCATGGATTCGGTGTTAGTATGTTGTTGTTACAATATTTTAGAGAGCTTAGAACTATCATCATTCCCCAAATACTCACTGAATAGGAAGAATGACACAAAAAGAGTGAAAATAAAGAAAACAATTTTACATCAACATGGAAGAGACATGAATGTCTTGATTCCTTACATCATCCCCAAAAGGAAAACACGAGACAAAGAAAAGATAAAGGAAAATATTTTGGGTCAACATAGACGAGACATGAATGTCTCTACACCTTGTGTCATCCCGAAAATGAAAACACAAGACTAAGAATAGATAAAGGAAAATATTTTTGGTCAACATAGAAGAGACATGAATGTCTCGATGCCTTGTATCATCCACAAAAGGATAATATAAGACAAAGAAAAGATAATTTTTTTAGAACATAGACAAGAATGTAGGTACAAATAGAGAAATGTCACATAGAGAGAGAGATATAAAACATAAAAAAATGAGAGATGCAATCACATAAAAGAAAAAAGGAAAAGAAAATAATGCAAAAGACTAGTAAGTAACATGCAATTCAACCTATTAGTAGGTTTTATACATCCCAATAGAGTTCATCGTATATAGAAGTGACGAGGGTGCAACCCGAGACACATAAAATCACACACACAACCAGAGAATAATATTAATATTCTGAATATGAAAATATTACATGCAGAGGATCTCAAATCCTCAAGTTCTACAATACATGCAAATTATAGAAAGAAACTACAAAAATTCCCCTTTTCACAACATGCGATCTTCTTTCCCCAAAAACTACTCACAAAAATCAAAAACTACCCCATAAATAGCCCAATTCTCTGTTTGGAGCCAAGAAAAACATTCTAATTATGCACAAACTTTTGGAAGCCCTAACTCAAGATCTAACCGTTGGATCTTAAATGATGATACCTTTTCGGGCCCATCCAGAGCCTTTAAGTCCCTCAAAATTAGCTCTGAAGATTTTATAGGGCAAAAAGAAGAAATTGAAACTTGAATAAATTTTGAACCAAGAATGATATTCACCTGATTCTTTCACCAAATTGTTTATTATTCTATCCTAAAGCTTCCCTTAAATTTTTGTCTCCTCAGGCCTTCAAATTCATACTTGCTAAAAATAGTTGTTGAATAGAAAAAGCAGAAAAGTAGTTATGAAAGTTGGGAATTCTTCTTCAATGAAAATGGTATCCAAAAATGCAACAACATCTACAAAAAGCTAAATGAAAGTAAAATATATTTTTGGTGATGTAGGATTTCCCTTACACCACTGAATGCTCCTGCATTAAGAAGACAAACAACTAGCCAAATGGACAATAACAAGTGCTAAACTAAGAGAATTACCTAGTTCAACACTTTTCTTAGGAGAATTATCATGTAAGCTCCTAGAAGTAGAAAATAATGTATTCATTTCATTATGCACCTCCTCATCAATTTTAGCAACCTCATCATCCTCATCCAAGTTAATCACAACATTAGGTGGAATGAAAATTTGTACAGAATGATTTATCTCTTGTTGTAGTTGCATTATAGGATATTTTTGTTGTGGAAAAGAGGGAGACTCATCATGTATTGCTTCATTCAAGTATGGATTTTTCTTTTGTTCATTTAACCTTCAACCAAGAGCATGGAATTTATGTTAACACTCCCTAGAAATTCTATTTCTTTTAGTATTATTTTCAAGTCGTGTTTGTGTAGGAGCAGGTTTATCAACCATACATTTATTTTCTGCCCTAAGGGGAGGAACAAAAGGAGCCATGGAAGGTTGTTCAACCACTTTATCTTCATCTTTGTAAAAAAAAAAAATTTAGGAGGTGTGATGGGATTTCTTTCATTATCTCTTCTTCTTTTATAGGAGATCGTCAAAGGATATATCTTACCTATTGGTCTTGTTTCTTTGGAATGTCCTTAAGTTCAATCATAGGTTGAGGAATGTTTGTAAGGGATAGTTTTTCTATACATTTCACCTTATAACTTTGATAGTATTTGAAAAATAATTGTTATCAAGGTTTAATAGGTTCCATAGGCTCAGGCCAAAATAAATCTAATGAGAAATTTCCATAGGAAGACAAAGGATTAAAGCCACTATGATTCATGGTGAAAATTTAATTTTCAAAGGAAAAAAATAAGCATTTATGCACAACCAATGAGATGGATTCCATGGAGCATAGCCATGGGTACCCTAACTTCACATGGAATTATTCCAACATTGATAGGATAGAGAATGAGACGTAAAACATTTATGGTCCTATTTGTAAAGGAAGGGTGATCCATCCCATCATAGGGAAAGTGAAATTGTTATGTGTCTTTATCCATTCTTTTGGTTTGTTATATGCTTCTTGATAGCGCTCATGCACAAGTAAGAATTCCTCAGTGATCACATTCTCTTGACAAACAAGATCAATTAATATTCCATTAGTGGGCTTATCATTGATTCATCTTACTATGTAAAGAGGACCATCAAGTGCATTTTTAATAATATCTTGAGATGAGAAAGAAATGTCAAGAGGATTTTTTGTTCGTCCCTTACAAGGTTGAGTTTTTATCAATGCAATTAAACCCTTTTTAATAGTATCCATATCAATAGGACTAGTATCCATAGGATCTTTTTCAATAATATCCATGTTGTCATCATCTGTTTCAACATTCATCACATCATTCTTTGAAGTTTCACTAGCTTTGACAAATTAAATATTATGCTTTAGCATAGTTCTAGTAAAGATTTGCAAGTTTTGGTTAGGATGAGCAATGGCTTTGTTTCCTTTATCATTAACAACTCTAATTAAAAGTTGACCAAAACCAAGGAGGTCTTGCACAAGATGTTTAAGATGCTTAGAATATTTCATGTGATGTCCATTTTTTTGGTGATAATAGCAATAAGAATTTGATCTAAAATTCAAAGGTAAATTATTACTAGGATTGGGAGTTTTAGCAGGAGAAAAGTGATCATTTTTTGTTCTAAAAGTTGTGATATTATGTTATGGGGGTTATTGCATAAGGGAGCGAATTTCCTAGTTGGATGACCAAATGAAAAAGGAGTAATATTCCTTATATTATCCACTTGGGTATCAACATGTTTATTTTTTTGTTGAGGGGGATTTAGATGAAGAGATCATTTATTATATTTTTGAAGAGGCTGATAATTGTGTTGGTTTTTGGATTCAGACTTCTCAAGATGACTAGAGGTGGATTTTATGTCATTACTACTAATTGAGTTTTGATAATCATGAAGGGTAGTACACAAGTGTATGAAGGAGGGGAAATTCATCATGGTAAGATTATCGAATAAATTGATTGGTATAGTGAAATAACCTCAATAGTCTTTTCATCATCATTTTTCTTACATCTCTACAGATTTTTAATTTTAAATGCTAAATTTGGACTTAGTCACATGCCTATAGATTTTTCCTCCTTCCACCTCATCATGTGTCTCAACAAATTGAATATTTTAAATATTTAATTTGGTCTTTATCCTCAAAAAATTCTAAAAAAGCTTTGGGATATTTGGATCTTCCATTCCATTTAGTCTCCTTTACACTTGGAAAATTGTTTTCATGAAGGGAACATTCTCCTTATTTCTCTCTAACTTCTTCATCCTCAACCATTCATCTATATAGATAAAATACGAACCATTGGTTGCTGCCACATAAGTCCATGCCTTAGAAAATCTATAAATACAGTCTCATTCTATAGCAAAAAGGATCCCATCTTGAGCAATCTTACTCTGTGGAATTTTCATTAGAGCATTGTGAGAATTCATCAGTTGAGCATTTAGCATTTAATATTTAGAAGAAATTAGTTTAATCATGGCTCTAGCATTAGCTACATCCTAATTAATGTAGTTTCATCACATCATTATCATAGCATAGTCTCCATTTTCATACAACATCATAACATCATTAATATAGTCATCATATAGCTTGGTAGTCAATCATGTAGGAATATACTCCTACATTTTCCAGCATCTCATTCTTCAAGTTATCATTCTAAAGGTCATAGTGTACAAACAATCTGAGAGAAATTATGATTTAAGGAATCCTTGGAGATTTAGAAAAATGGGATAGTTTTAGAGTGTTTATTTGTTTCAATTCAATTAGTTTTTTATTGGAATTATCTAATATAATATTTCATTGGCATGTTGTTTATCTTTAATTTGGTTTATTTATACTTTAAACTCACACTTTACATTTGGTGCCCATTGTGGGGTAGAGCCCCATTTTTATTAATGTTTTCTAGAAATTTTGTTTATAGATTTGGACGTGAATTTCTATGTAGCACACCTATGGTTTCGTTCAGTGCATACAAAACATCTTTTGGCATACCCAAGCCTTGTTTCAATGCATCCAATTCATCGTTTTGCACATCCAAAACATCTTTTACTGCATCTGGCTCATATTTTAGCATATTTAGTAGTTCTTTTAGTGCATTTAGTAGTTATTTTAGTGCATTTAGTAGTTCTTTTAGTGCATATGGTCTATATTATAAAACGTCTGGTTTTCTTTGCAGAGATTTAAAATTATGGAAGCTAATGCATAATTTATGTTTTACAAGTTCTCAAATATGCTTGTCAAAGATAATTATTTGAAACTAATAATGGTGTTTGCAAGGGTTGGAGTTATTTTTTCTATCTTTTAATTAAATTAGGTACGTAGTTTAATTAAGAGGATTAATGAACACCATGTAAGTTGTTCTCGTAAAGTGATAGACCTATGCTCTCCCCTTCATTGGGTGACCAAAATTCCATAATCACTCTTTTCTTTTATTGAAATAACATCTTTATAAGGCCTATCGTAGTTGGAAAAGGTAATCACCCTATGGGAACAACCTAAGTAGGAACATCTAAATCCAAGCATTCCAACCCACTATAATCAAATTTGATTGCAATGAAAGTCACATTCAATAATAGTGTGTATTGATAACCATCCACAAAGCCTTTTTTGTAAAGGTCGGTATGTCTCCCAAGGGAGTTTATCATTTTTTTCACACCGAATAGAACCCTTACTAAGAACCTGAACTATAGAAGCTAACCAATTATGTTTCCAAACATTTTTAATATTCATAGTGCAGTAGGAGGGAAGAATCTACCCTTGAGATAAGTACCATATAAATATTAGGGATTTCTAGCCAAAAGTGGAGGACTCAATTTTGGTTAAGACCAGAGAAAGGAAAAAAAATGTACACCCTCTAGGGGGTCAGACAATTATGCTAGCTGACATAGTTCTATGATGTGGGTTGTGACATTATTAATGACCCTTGACATTAGGAGTGTCTTATCTATTTTTTTTTGTTCTATACCTATGGAAATCAAAGGAATTAGACTAGATTCTTGAACATACACTCAATGTTTAGATCATAGGCTTGTAATGACTATTTTACAACTTGCTCGTGTATTTGAAATCATTATTCAATAAATCATCCATTTAAGACACTTAATTTGCATGATTCAAAAAATAAGGAAACCAAACAAGAAATCATTGTCTAGAAGATTATCCTTGAAAAATTCAAATTCACTGATTCAAAGAAAAATAACCAAATAAACTTTCAAAATTAGTGGAACACTTCCAATTTAGAGCATACATTCCTTATTTTAGTGCATTGATTTCATATTCTAGCACATCTGAGTTATTTTCCAATGCTCTTGACCCATTTTCTAATACATATAGTCCATTTTCTATTGCATTTGTATTATCTTTTAGTGCATTAGTTTCCTATTTTGGCACATATCAGGAATAGTCAAGCGCATACAATCTATGTTTTAATGCATCCATCCCATTCTCTAATGCATATGTACCCTTTTCTAGCACATCTAGTTAATTCACAAATAGAGAACTATTTTCACCATTTTTTCAATAGTTTGAACCACATTCAGGGATCCTTTTCCAAGCATAATCATTCCTTAGTCATAACACTAGTTTAAACTTGAAGAGACTAGCCTTTACAAGTGAAAATTCCTTAACTAAATTGGGATCTACCACCTTAAAGTGCCTAAATAATTAAACACATATTTGATTATTAAGCTAAGTTTCATCATCAAGATTTATCTTCCTTCATCATGGAACAATGTTGTATAATAAAATTAACCTTAGTCTCATCAATAGGATTTTTAATTCTATTTGAACTTAGGTATATTCTTGGCACTGTCCAGCAAAGATCAAAGTCTAGTAAAACATCAACACTTGTATGCCCATTTTAACAAGATAACAAAAACAAAAACTCGAGGAAAAATAACTTGAAACTCAAAATACCATGGCTAAAGGTTAAGAAAAACCATTTCATAGATTCCACCAACTTGAAAATGATGAAATCACTGAGGAAGATATTCAAACAACTCAACAAAATCTCAAATTCCACAAGTTCATGGAAAAGATTATGGAAAAAGAGGGAGAAAAATATTTTCTAATGTTATCCAACCAAGGTGTGAGACTACCCCATAACTTTGATGCAAATCAATTAAAAGGAGCTCCTAACCAAACATAAATTGATCCACTAAACACAAATCCAATGGTATCTTTAACTCATCAAATGTAAAATCTCCAACAATAGATCCAAGACATGCAAAGAGGAACTACAAAAATATATCTGTTGAAATACATTTGCGTATATCATTTTGATAGAATAGTGAACATGATACCTTTTCCCAAGAATTGTGAATTTTGAAAGTATGATACATATAATGGAAAAACTAATCCTATAGATCATGTAAGGGAATTTTACATTGGGTTTGCACATGAAGAAACTTATTTGATGAGATTATTCCATGATGTTTGGGTGGCCAATGTATGCAATGGTTTTCACAACTTCAAACAAGTATCAAATCATTTGATGAGCTAGTCAATAAATTCATTGCACAATATTCCTAAAACATCCAACACAACATAACCATTAAAGACCTTTGCAATGGAAAATAGAAAAAGGATTTCATTTCTCATATTTTTATAAAAATGGAGAAGATTATTTGCTAGACATCCTCATCTTATACCTAAAAAGAAAAAGGTGGAAATATTAATTGACAATCTAAATGATGATATGAGCTATAGACTCGAATTGTAATACCCACCTAGCTTTGAGAAGATGATTGAAAATTGGCTCAAAATTGAAGAAGCCCTGGTTAAAAGAGGGGTAATAAAAATCTGCAATGAATGAAATAGCTCAAAAGACCCCTCCAATATGGAGGTTTTGCTTCATAAACCCTAAGTCAAACGTGTTCTAGTAGATGGAGGAGCTAGTATAAATATTGACACTTTAAATCTTATCTGTGCATTAGGATATTCAAAAAATGCAATTGATATTAGAAGAAAGACCATTATAAAAGCCTATGATGATGAAGAGAGATCCTCCCAAGGATTGATTGTGTTACCAATTTAGGTGGGAGTAGTTGTCAAAGATATAATCTATCAAGTTTTAGACAAAGATTTGACATATAACATACTCTTGGGACATCCTTGGATTCATGAAATGCAATTAGTTCTTTCAATGTATCATCAATGCTTCAAATTCCCTTTCAATGGACAAGAAATCACTATTTCAGTTGATTCCAACAATCCTCAATACTGCAACAATCTCAAAATAGTCCAAGATAATTTTGTGCCACATAACAAAGAGGCTGAAAATCCTAGTTCATCAAATAATGAAAGACAACTAAAATATTTGTCAAAATGGGTTGATAAAAAGATTCAGTGAAAGGATAAAGGTACTAGTGACTTTACTTCATCAAATAACAAAATTCAACTAAATTCTTTGTCAAATTAGCTTAGGGAAAAGGCCTAGTTGAAAGACTAAGGAATTGGTTATTGTACTCCATCAAATAATGAAAGTCAACTCAATTCATTATCAAAGAAGTTTGAGAAAAAGATCGAGTTTAAGGAAAAAGGCATGGGTGAATATTTAATTGAGTAGTCCTTGTGTCTTTCATAGGTACTACCTTCAGCAAGATCATATGGAAAACCACCGACATTGAGAAAACAATTTTCACAACCAATCATTCTCTTTGATTGTAGATTTGTAAAAGAAAGCACTCAAGAGAATGAATCTAAGCATGAAGAAATTTTAAATTGGTTGTAAAAAGATGAAGAAAATCTCAAGCAACAACCACCAAAATACAAAAAAAATAGGGTATGTGCATGATTATGATGGGCCAAAAAGTGGTGATATGTAAGTGATATGATGGCCCATGTCACTAACGACTTTTTTTTTACCCAAAATTGATGAAACGAAAAGGGTTTTTAAAGGATATTCTTATCTTTCCACCAATATAAATTATGCTTTACTTTGAATTTAATAAATAATTATTATTCATTTACTATTTGAATTATGACTAGAGTCATGATTGATAGGATGATTGAAAAACATCTATAGCTTTCAAAGGGTATCACATTTTTTCAATTTGAAACATGTCTCACATCATATTCTTCACATACTATAGGATTAAAAAAATAGTAATCAAATTTCATGAAGTTTTGACCAAGTTAAGCTGGTCAAATGTACAAGTTTTTTATATTTTTTAAAAGTTGTAATAAAAAAATCGTAATTAATTATTTACTGCGAAATAAAATACAAAAAAATATGCATCACATCGAGACATGAGTCTTCTACTTGTAACTAAAAAATTATAAAAAATATTATCATTTTATTGTGGTTATTGTGGTCAGACATACACCTACTTCTTATTTTTTCCTTGAAATTTAAGTACTAGAGCATTGAAATTTCAAATTTTCACCAAATAGATTTTTTTTAAATAAAAATAAACCTAGTAGTTTAGAAACTACATTAAATTTGCAAAAAATTCTAATATTACATATTTTTGAAATAATATAGTTAACTAATTCAAATTTTTACATCAATTTTCCTAACTCTGATTTTTTTGAATTTTATTGGCACTTAAGGGCCTATTTTTTACATGATAATCCTGCCCATGCCCAAGAATATGGTAATGGGTACACAATGCTAGAAAATATGGGATATAAAGGAAGAGGTCCTATTGGTAAATGAGAAGGCACTGTGGAACCGATTCAACCTATCATAACTAATCAAAAAGGAAAAATCATACTAGAATACAAAGAAGAAACAAATGAAAACATAAAAGAGAGGATTTGTGAGCAAATTGCATAGCTATAAACTAGTTCTAAAATTGATTCAAATGAGTATGAACGGGACTCACTGTCTAAAGAGTCTTGTAAAGACAAAGAATTTTGACATTATAAAAATATATGCACTTACACATATGGAGGGACAAATTTCAGGGTCTAGACCTCTTGAATTTGGATCACAACAAATCAATGAATCTAGTAAGGACAAGCAAACATTGAGTAAGATAGATGAGTCAGAGTAGAGTAAAATCATAGATCTTGAATTTTCTATTGAAAAATTTGATAATGTAGCCATTAAAACCATCACATCCATTGACCTTGACCAATTTGATGATCCTCTACCCCTAATGTATCCTAGACTCATCGATTGGAAACAAACTGAGTCACTCAATCCCCCCATATTTTTGGATGATGATGCCATTATTAACTTATTTTTTTCTGAAAACTGAGAAACAAGTTCCTCCATAGAATCTCATAACAAAGCTTCAAGCTAGGAGAGTGCCAAATCTCTTACCTAGAAAATGAAAAATATGAAAAATCAATCTAATGGTGAAAACCATTTAATAGCAGCATTAGATAAGGAAAAAGTAAAACTAAAAGGTGTATCCAATGGTGAAAACCTCTTTGAGGCACTGAAATATGGGAAATTTGACACTCTTCTAGAACATTATCATGAAATATAATCAATGTAGACTAAACCTACACAATCCACCAATATTGGTATGAAAAAAATAGTGAAGACACTACATGTAGTAACATCCATGACAAAAGAGGAAAATCCAAGCTTCACCAAATTCTTTGAAGAGAGACAAATTAAATTTTCTTGGTCCTACATTGATATGCTAGGCATATATCTAGATCTCATAATGCATCACTTATCCCTACTGCCTAGAGTGAAGTCATTAAAGAAGAAACTAAGGAAAATGCATCCACACATCACCTTGTTGGTGAAATAAAATTTGAAGAAATTGTTAGATGTAGGGTTCATCAATCCAATTGATTATGTTAAGTGGATTTCCAATATTTAACTGGTCTCTAAACTGGATGGTAGCATCATAATATGTACTGATATCAAATATCTTAACAAGGCATTTCCAAAGAATGACTTTCCTTTTCCTAACATTGACATCATTGTAGATTTAACAACAGGACATGCCATGTTTTCACTCATGGATGGCTTTTCGGGATACAATCAGAACAAAATTATACCCACTGATCAAGATAAAATAGCCTTCACCTATCGATAGGGTAAATTTTGTTGGAACATCATGCCTTTTGGATGGAAGAATGCAAGAGTCACCTATCAGTGAGAAATGATGATTATCTTTCATCATGTGATGCACACATTCATGGACTATTATGTGGATGACCTGCTAGCAAAATATTTCACCGAGGATGGACATTTGAAAATCCTATATAAAATTTTCACTTGATTGGAAAATTTAAATGTGAGGTTAAACCCAAAGAAGTACGTGTTTGGTATGAAATCAATAAAAAACCTAGGGTACATAGTCTCATATAGCTAAGTTTTATGTAGGGAAGGTTTCAATCTATCAGGAGGTTCATTGCACAACTGGCGAATAAAGGTCATCTATTCACTCATCTCCTACACAAAAATGTTTCTTTCAAGTGGCATGAAAAATATGAATCAAATTTTAGTCAATTGAAATAGTATTTGATGTCTCCACCCATACTAGTACAACCAACAAAGGGAAAAAAATTATTACTTTACATAGCAACAATTGAGGTATCTTTGGGCACTCTGTTACCACAAGAAGACTCTATGAGAAAAGAAAAGCTAATTTATTACGTTAGGAGAACATTGAATGGCTATGAAATCAGCTACACATTCATTAAAAAATATTGTTTGGTAGTAGTGTTTTCTACTCAAAAACTATGACACTACATGCTAATGCATACTATCAATCTCATAGCCAAGATTGATCCATTAAAGTATCTACACAACAAAGCTAACCTAATAGGAAGACTAGCCCAGCGGGTATTGATATTGAGCGAGTTTGACATTCAGTATGTGGATTGAAGAGAAATCAAAGTCCGGGAGATAGAAAATCAATTAGAAGAGTAACCATTACAAAAGGATAAATGCACAAATTTGGGTCCACAAAATGAAACGTGGATGTTTTTTCCTTAGCCGAAGAAATGAAATCGACTAAGAAAAAATAGGATCCCGAGTTTCAAGAAGGGGATCTCGATTTTAAAAAATCGGGATTCTGAGCCTAAATCACAAAAGGGATCACACATTTTAAAAAATGGGATCCCATTTTCTAGAGGGTCCCGAACCAATGGAGAGGAAACAGGGTCCCAATTTGTAAAGATCGGGATCCCATTTTTTACAAATCGAGATCTCATTTTGTAAAACTATTTTTTTTTTTTAAATGAAGAAATCTTCAATTTTACTAGTGCACATGGGATCCCAAATTCAGAGCGAGAGCAACCCTAGCAAACTTCCCACATACCGTACTCTCCCCCATTTTTGGCATTTTCTCATTCCAAATTGAAATTGTTAATAAATTAACTATTTTTAGGATGTTTATTTCAATTTTTGTTTACATTTTAAGAATTTTATTTCGTATTATTTTATAAATGAGAAATTGTACAAATAGATTAAAAAAATACGTTAAGTTGTGAATATTTTCAATCGAAACAAAAAAAAAATCTTGAATTGTATTTTAGAAACAAAATTCAACTTTTGAAACTTGAATTGTTTGATGAAAAAAATAAAATTGAATTTGAAAACCCTAATTGAAATGAAACAAAAACATTCCATTTCAAAACTCTATAAATTGAAATGAATTAAAAATTTGCATTTAAAAACCCTAGAAATTGAAATTAATTTAAAAATTGCATTTAGAAACCCTAATCAAGCTGTTTGAAATCTTGAATTAAAATCAAAGCCAAGAAAAAAAAAGAATTTCAATACTCTAGTTTGAAATGAAACTAAAAAATTATATTAAAAACCCCAATTGCTTAGAAATTGAAACCTTGAATTGAATTGAAACAAAAAAATTTACTAAAACCCTAAATTGAAATCGAACAAATCATTTTGATTTTGAAAATCCTAATATTCGAGCTCAAGAAATTTTTTTTGCATTGCTTAAATGTTTTAAATTTCATTTGCATTCTATGGAGAAAATGATCTATTAAAATTTAGTTTCAATGTTAAATTATAATTAGATTAGAAAAACTTTCCATTTTTTGTGAAATGAGTACAGTATTGCTATATGAATTTTCATTTAGAACTATCTTTTATATGAATTTTGATAATTAATTATAGTTCAAATTATAATTCATATTAAAAAGATGAAATTAAAATAAAAAAAAATTAAAAACACAATCTAAATTCAAAATCTAGCTTCATCTAGCTTCATCTAGGGATCTAGGGTTCTTGAATTGAAGTTGAACTACTTAAGAAGGAATGGGGTATTTTGATGAAATGTAAACTATTAGGCATGGTAAATAAATCAACTCCCTTTAAAAAATATAGATGCCTAAATTCTATTAGAGAAAAAAAGAGGATTTTAAACAATTAATTATTATAAATTAAGATTTAAGTTATACTCTATTTTGAGGAAAAATATACTTTTAAAATACATTTTTGAGAAAAATAATGGTAAGAAATATATAAATTAATCTAAAGAATAGATTTTAGGGCATACACATAATATTGATTTTTTGTGAAATTAAATGAGAGGGTTACTTGACACATAGAAATTAACCATTAGAAATGAAGATTTAAGTTATTAAGTAGGGGCATTTAAAAACACCTAGGGGTGAGTGTTGGATCTCAATTGGCATGTTCTCATAGGTTAGCCCTCATGATAAGATCAAGTTCATGATTATGTGAATGATTGGGGAGAATAGTATTAAAACTTTTAAATGGTGATGCATAATTAGATTAAATTTAGGTCCTCTTTATTGAAGTGTTCGTAGCATAGTGCTTTCAAAAATTTAAATGATTTGTGAATAACGATAAAGTGTAATTAAATGATAAAATAAAGACAATTGAATGCCTTTGAATACTAATAAATTTTAGTTAGCTCATAATGTATTATTAAATGTGTAAGGGATGGAAAATTTAGAGTTTAAATTTTAAAATTTTAATGATTAAATCCATGGTTTAGGATGTACCATATATATACTTAGAGGATTGGTCTAGAATTTAAATTTTTGCATTAGTTACCTAGACACTATATAATCTAAATATTTATGTTTTCTAAGTTCTTTTAGGTTCTTTGAATTAAAAAAATTCTAAAATAAAATATTTGATTCAATTTTAACTAATTTTATATTATACATTTTATATCATAAAATTCATTTAAGTGAGATTAATATTAATGAAAAAAATATTAAATAAAATAATCTTATATTCAATTAAAAAAACATCTAGTTAAATATACATAAAACTCAATCTTAATCATACATAATTATGTTTTTCTATTATGGAAATAGTCAATCTATTCGTAAAATAAAAAATATTCATAAACTACAGACTAACTTCCAAGTCCATTATTCCATTTGGGCCACCGAAACTTCACCCTAAGTTTGCTAAACCCTAACCTCTCAACTCTAAAATGTAAACCCTCAACACTAAAGAATCGATTTTGTCTTAGGATGTTAAAATCAAATTTGGTTGTCTTGGGAAACTCCACCAAATTTGATTCCCTTAAGCCATGTCATTTTGTTGTAGAACCTTAGTACAAAGATCCCCTTAAGCTAAAGTTGATTCCCTTAAGCCAAATTTGATTCCCTTAAGCCATGTCATTTTTTCATACAACCTCACTTCAAAGATCCCCAAGCCATCATATTACCATAAACCATAAACTCAAGACTCTAAACCCTAAAGAGGATAAAGACATCAATTTTTCCTGCTCCTTTAATGAAATTTGGTTGCCTTGGGCAACATCACCAAATTTTATTCACTTAAGCCATGTCAATTTGTCCTGGGACCTCACTAGACATAGATCCCCTTAAGCCATCCTATCACCCTAAATCATAAATCAATTTCTTAAGGGGTCAAAATATGACATTTCTTAATGGGATCAAAGAAGTTCTTAAAATCTTGTGAAGTTACCCAAGGCAACCAGATTTAACAATAACAAGATTGTGAAAGATTATAATATAAATGATATTTCATGATCTAGGTTGGTTAGTTGAAACAAGACCTATCTCAATCAATTGTTCCACAAGAAAATGTTCTTCACTAAAGAATTAATTTTTTCTTAGGACCTTAAAATCAATTTTGATTTCCTTAGGCAACTGGGTATGTCCAGGATCACGATGGGCCACAAAGTGGAAATATGATGGGTATGTGGCTGACGACTTTTTTTTACCCAAAATTGATGAAATAAAAAGGCTTTGTAAAGGATATTATCAAATTTCCACCAATATAAATTATGCTTTACTTTGAATTTAATAAATAATTATTATTAATTTTCTATTGAATTATGACTAAAGTTTTAATTGATAGGCTGATGGAAAAACATCTATAGCTTTCAAAGGCTATCACATTTTTTGAATCCAAAACATGTTTCACATTCTATGCTTCAAACAATATAAGATTAAAAAAGAAAAAAATTGAATTTCTTGAAGTTTTGACCAAGTTAAGGTGGTCAGACATACGAGTCTTTATATTTTTTTAAAGTTGTAATAAAAAAATTATAATTAATTATTTACTTGGAAACAAATTAAAAAAAAATATGCATCACATTAGGACATTATTCCTCTACTTATATCTAAAATCTTAAAAAACAAAAATATCATTTTAATTTTGTTTGGGTGGTCAGACAGACACATGCTTCCCTGAAATTTAAGTACTACTATATTGAAATTTCAAATTTTCACCAAATAGACTTTATTTTTTTGTAAATAAACCTAGTATTCTAGAAAATAAATTCAATTCTCTACAAATTCAATTCTTACATATTTTTTAAATAATATAGATAACCTATTCAAATTTTTATTTCAAGTTGCCTAACTCTGATTTTTCTGAATTTGTTGCCACTTAAGGGCCTGCTTTTTTCATGATGATCGTGCACATACCCAAATCCACCAAATTTTATTCCCTTAAGCCATGTAATTTTTTCATATAACCTTACTAAAAATATCCCCTTAAGCCATCATATTACCGTAAACCCTAAAACCTAAACCCTAAACCCTAAAAAGGCTAAAAACATTATTTTTTCCTAGGCCCTTAATGAAATTTTGTTGCCTTGGGCAACATCACCAAATTTTATTCACTTGAACCATATGATTTTTTCCTAGGATCTCACTAGACATAGATCCCCTTAAGCCATCTTATCACTCTAAATCATAAATTGATGTCTTAAGGGGTCCTAATATGACATTTCTTAATGGGATCAAAGAAGTTCTTCAAATTTGGTGAAGTTGCACAAGGAAAACAAATTTAACAATAACAATATTGTGAAAGATTATAAGATCAATGATATTTCATGATCTAGGTTGGTGAGTTGAAATAAGACCTATCTCAATCAATTGTTCCACAAGAAAATGTTCTTCACTAAAGAATTCATTTTGTCTTAGGACCTTAAAATCAATTTTGGTTTCCTTAGGAAACTCCACCAAATTTTATTCCCTTAAGCCATGTCATTTTGTTGTAGAACCTTACTACAAAGATCCTTTTAAGCCATCGTATTACCATAAACCCTAAGCTCTAAACTCTAAACCCTAAATAGGATAAAAACATCATTTTTTCCTAGGCCCTTAATGAAATTTGGTTGCCTTGGGAAACACCACAAAATTTCATTCACTTGAGCCATGTCATTTTGTTCTAGGACCTCACTAGAAATAGATCCCCTTAACCAATCCTATCACCCTAAATCTTAAATCAATGTCTTAAGGGGTCCTAATATGACATTTCTTAATGGGATGAAAGAAGTTCTTAAAATTTGGTGAAGTTGCCGAAGGTGACCAAATTTAACATTAACAAGATTGTGCATGATTATAATATAAATGATACTTCATTATCTAGGTTGGTAAGTTGAAACAAGGTCTATCTCAATCAATTGTTCCATAAGAAATTTTTCTTACTAAATCTTTCATTTTGTCTTAGGACCTTAAAATCAAATTTGGATGCCTTAGGCAACTCCACCAAATTTGATTCCCTTAAGCCATGTCATTTTGTCGTAGAACCTTACTACAAAGATCCCATTAAGCCATCGTATTACCATAAACCCTAAACTCGAAAGTCTAAACCCTAAACAGGCTAAAGATGTCATTTTTTTCCTAGGCCCTTAATTAAATTTGGTTTCCTTAGGCAACGCCACAAAATTTTATTCACTTGAGCCATGTCATTTAGTCCTAGGATCTCACTAGACATAGATCCCCTTAAGCCATCCTATCACCCTAAATCATTCAATCAATTATTCCACAAGAAAATATATAGGGTAATCCCATGAATCCTATCCTATGGACCTATCTCAATCAATTGTTCCACAAGAAAATGTTCTTCACTAACTTGCAAGTTCATTATATTCCAAGGGACACCAAAAATTCACCATGAGTTTCGTAAACCAAATTTGAAAATAATAAGATCATGCAATATTATAATATGAATGAGATAAATCAAGATCTACATTGATTAATTTATGGTTTAGGGTGATAGGATCGCTTAAGGGGATCTATGTTAAAATATAAACCGTAAAACCTATAAAATTCATAAATCGTCTTATATTAATAGTTAATTCTATTTTCATTCAAGTAACATTCCTTAGACATAAATGAGGCTTACTTATTTTATCATATGTATTCAATTAGGCCATTTATATTGAATGGTTTAAGGGTATAAATCCTAAACACATATCTTACAATTTTGAAATTACAAATCTAATATAGGTTCACTCATATCTTCTAGAGATCATACGGATCGATTCAATAATATTCACAATCCACCTCTGCACCATTCATATCCACCACCTTCACCTCCACCTCCACCCACTTCACCCACTCAACGTCATAACCCCCCACCTCCACCACCTGAAATCGATGGTGCTTGTTTGCAAGCACAAATCAATTCCAATGTTATAATCATCCAATATGAAATCAACATTATGAAAAACAAAGAATTTATCACACCACCTATGAGGATGATTGCATCTAGGATGCAAAATATGGTTGATGTTGTTAGGGCTATGGATGGGATCTTAGATGAGCATCAACAATGGCTAGAGGAGAGGAGAACTTCTCATTCTCAAAAGGAAAAAGAAAATAAGTGAGGAGATGCAGTAGAGAGCCACAATAGATTTTAAATTAAGACAATGATCTTAAATATTTATAAATTTATGAATTTGGTGAACGATGGATATTTTTAGTAATGTAAATTTACGATTTTGGTTCTAGATGGATATTTTTAGTGACTTGAATTTATGATTTTGGTTCTAGATGGATATTTTTAGTGACATTAATTTATAAATTTCATGGAATTTATGAACTTATAATGATGAATTTATAATAGTATATATTTTATGACTATCTAGTCTAATCACGATGCAAAATTGTAATATATATATATATATATATATATATATATATATATATATATATGCGTTAGGCATAAAATGAGATTTTAGTGAATGTTTCAAGTTTATTGTTTACTATGTACACATTTATTAAAATTGCACATAGTTGTAAAATTTTGAAACTTGTATGTATGCACATAGTTTACTTTAATGATGTCTACATGAAAATTATGCATTGTATTTTTTATTTTAAATGTATGTACATGTTAAATGTATGCATGTTAAATGCACAGTATTTTTTTTATTTTAAATGTATGTACATAGTTTACTTGATCAAGTTCAATCAATGTATATGTGTGTTTAAATTTTATATGATCTTAATATATGTATGCACATCATATTTAAAAAAATTTGCATGTGTGTTTCAAATTTAACTATTTCTTGTAATTTTTTAAGTTTGTATATTAATTTAGTATAATTTAATATAGGTGCACACTTATACCTCATATCATGGATGATATCATAAATCCACCACCTCAACCACCTCCACCTCCCCCTCCACCTCACCCTCCACCTAATATGCCACCTCCACAACCTGTTGCATCTGATGAGGCTTGCTTACAAGAATGCATAAATGATCAGGTTGCATCCATACAAAATAAAATCAATTCTATGCATAGTCACGCATTGATTCCACCACATGTTAGATGTTTTGCATCTACAATGCAAAACATTGTGGATGCCATCAGGACCATTGATTCTGATCTAGATAGGTATATGCAAGATAGAGAACAAATGAGACAATTATATGCTGACGGTCTCTCTTATAAACAAATATTATTCCTTAAAATAATGAAATCCCACCTAGCCCCCTACTTTCTCGACCTCGTTACTCGGAATCCCATACTTGTGAACAAATCTAGAATATCCATGAGGTGGTGCATACATCCACAAATGAGTGCACATTTTTGGGATCAATGGTATATGGATTTTGATAGTAGCCCACATGCTAATTCAGAGTGCCCATTGTATTTTTTGAGGAAATTGTATGTAGAGTTTATTATGGGGGAAAAGCCCAATTATTTTGATTATAAATCATTCCAGGGTGTTGGTGGCGGCATGCTACAATAGAGGTTAGGGGCAAGGGTTGATCCCCAATGGCCTATGCATGCACAACCCCTTGTTGTTTCTCCTGGTCCTCCCATTCCTACACCTATGCATCTTCGATCTATGGTCTTGAAATTAGGCTCCCTTAGTACACTCGAATGAGACCTTGATCAACATGCTTCTGCGATAGCGGGTGGGCAGCATAGAGACATTGATGATGGAGGAGTGTTTTATGGAGTTGGTTTGAGTACCACTCCAAGAGTTTTGAGGCTCATCCCGACTGTATGTACTAGTTGCCATCAAGTATGATATGGACCTGACCAGGCCACACCTAGTTTGTGTGGACGTGGAGATTTTGGTGGTTCATTTGTAGAGTTTCTTACAAGAGGAAAACATCCTGAGTATGTTGCTACACAGGTATAAATATGCATCTACAGATTCATTTTATAAGAATTTTGATGAATGTATATATCAAAGTAAAGTTTGAAATAAATTTTAACAATCAAACTATTTGGTATACAAATGATCGTAATGATGGGGAAATAATTTGTTCCACGATTACATACATCAACACTAGTCCTATTCAGAAACCCTTATGGGGTATTTTGATTTCAATTTTTAAAATTATAAATGAAATGATTTTTAACTTGAGTTTTAAATTTAGAATTGAATAACATATATGCTTGAAATATTTATGTTTGTTTAGGTGAGTCAATCAGCTTCCACATTGATTCCACCTGAGGGTTTGTCGAGCACTCCTCCACTATCGGCCATCCTAGACCAGGGGTAGGTACATTTATATTGTAAATTGTTTAACTTACATTAGCATAGTTAAAATTGTGAATTTTTAATTCACTATTTATGAAATGTGCATGTATACTAAGTGTAAATATTATAAGCTTGTGTTACATGTATACATGTATGTCTAGGTTGATACCACAATGAGAATGGGAATCAAAAGAACATTAGATGTTGTGGTTACTCATGAGGCCTCTGATTTTCAGGTTTTTTAAAAAAACATCTACACAAATGTGCAAACTTGAATATATATATATATATATATATACCTAATTCAAGTATGTAAATGCTTTAATTTTGATCTTGTATGACTTTGTTAGTGCGACTTTCAACCCTGGCCGAGAGATAGTTACAACTCCAAGAGGGCATGCGGAGGAGGCTCTAGATCAAATAGTAATTTAAATATATATATATATTTAAATTCAATTATAAATTATATATTGTGAATCTATAACTTTAATTTTAAATTTCAAATTGAATACATATATATAATTTGAGCAAATACATGTTTTAAATTTTTTATCTTTTATAGCATGTGACACATCTAGTAGTTGAGAATGTAAAAGCATGTCCTGCAGAAGAGGGTGCACAACCTCTGGATATGGTACAATTAAAATATGATAACTTATAAATTAATTTCAATTAAATCATTTTTAATTGTAGAATTGTGCATCTAATTTTAAATTTCTGTCTTTTTTAGGTAGATTGATTCAGAGAATGTAGAGTTTGCTTCATGTATAGTAGAGCATCCAAACCTAGATATGATAGTAATTTAATTTTAATATGATGAATTATAAATTAAATTGTCATGAAATATTTTTTCATTGTCTTACATATGATTTCATCTTTCTCTGGTATAGAGTGTTTCAAGTCATCTGCATAGTCTACATGGCATCCAGAGGTCTCTTCATTATAGAGACAATACATGACCTAGAAACATGATTTTGTGGGTTATATTTGTTTATTTTGTGGACTATATTTCTGGTTTGGGGTATGTGCAAGATCATCATGAAAAAAATAGGTCCTTAAGTGGCAATAAAAAGACAAAAAATCAGAGTTAGACAAGTTGAAGTAAAATTTTGAATAAGTTATCTATATTATTTCAAAAAAATATAAAAGTAGAATCTGTAGAAAATTTAATGTAGTTTCTAAACTACTAGACCTTTATTTAAAAAAATAAAATCTATTTGGTGAAAATTTGAAATTTCAATGCAATTGTATTTAAATTTCAGGGCTAAAATAAGAAGTAGGTGTCTGTCTGAATACCCTAACAACAATGAAATGATAATATTTTTTTATAAGGCTTTATATATAAGTAGAGGATGCATGTCCCAATGTGATGCATATTTTTTTATAATTTATTTCCAAGAAAATAATTAATTATGAATTTTTTACTACAAATTTTAAAAAATATAAAAGGTCTACTGTCTAACCACCTTAACTTGGTCAAAAATTCATGAAATTCAATTTTATTTTTTTTAATCCTATAGTATGCAAAGCATAGAATGTGACACATGTTTTGGATTCAAAAAATGTGATACCATTTGAAAGTTATAGATTTTTTTTCAATCAGCCGATCAATTAGGACTTTATTCGTAATTCTAATAGAAAATGAATAATAATTATTTATTAAATTCAAAGTAAAGAATAATTTATATTAGTGGAAAGCTGAGAATCTCCTCTAAAAACCTTTTTTGTTTCATCAATTTTGGGGAAAAAAAAAGTTGTCAGCCACATGGGACATCATATGGCTTACATATCGCCACTTTTTGGCCCATCATGATCTTGCACATACCCTTTGTCATGTACTCTATTGGACTTTATATTTCATGGTTCTTTAGTTCATTGGTTTTACTCTGATGGAATTTTTTTCATGTGCTTAATATATTGGTTTCATGCATTTAATATATTTACATTAATTATCGACTTTATTATTGTTTGAAATTTTAATTTACACAACCATTTATGCATTTTATGTTCATAGTCAAGATATTAATATAGGACATTAATTTGAAATTAAATATAAATATGAAATTAAAGTTGAAATTAATCGGACATTTTAATAATTATAGTTTACAAATTTATTGATCTCATACATGATATGTACATTCCATAATTAGCTATAATTAATAAATGAACTTATTCAATTCATGCCAATCAATAATTAGTCAATAAATCATAATTTACAAACAAAAACAACTCATTTATATACAAGAAAGGATTAAACAAAACCATACAAGATTAGAGAAAAAAGCATTAATAAATTCGATAAATAATAAAATCCAACAATAATTTATAAGCTATCAAAACAAATAATGACATCAAATACTATTTTTTAAGTTGTCAACACAAATAATGGCATCCAATACTAATTTATAAGTTGTCAAAACAAATAATGGCATCCAATAATAATTTATAACTTGTGAAAACAAATAAGTACATTGAAATAAAATAAGGGGACATCTTAAGGGGTCATAATACAATGTCTTAAGGGGAAATCTTAAGGGGCCATAATACGACGTCTTAAGGGGATTTCTTAATGGTTCATAATAGAATGTCTTAAGGGGATGTCTTAAGGGTTAATAATATAATGTCTTAAGGGGTCATAATACAACATCTTAAGGATATAATTGATTTAACAATAATGTATGCATGAAATTTAGTGGTTTGAAGACATACTAGGACATATATGTACATATATGTCATCTAAAAACAATGTTTACAAAATTTGGATATGCCATCTCAAGAACATCTCAAACTCATGCCCAGAATGTAGTAGGTCTTCACATCGCCTAATATAAAAAAGGGACAAGCAATATCAATGAAATCATCAAAACATACATATTTTAATTTATATTAAACTATCTATATGTACACAACTCAAGTACTTGCATTTAAAAGTATTCCACACATGCGTAGGTTTAATCCAGGCATCCTGTCCTTTTTATTTCAAAGTATGAGGTCAATGCAATGATGGGTTAAGGATACAAAAAAGGATAATAAAATAATTTTAACTATTAATGTACAAGCAATATCAATATGTAATCAAAACATGTATTTAAATATATTTTAACTAATAATTACCTCTATTTAAAAGGACAATATAAAAATTAAACTATATTTACCTATATTTATTTATTCCATAGTACCACCTGCATCCTCTATTTTTTGTAATGCATCTATGATTGTCTCATTTTGTTCCACAAAAAATTTCTGTAGCACTTTATTTGCAGGTCTTCCATGATACCAATCTAGTTTTATATTTGTTTCCACCACCAAATGTCAATAATGTATATTTTTTTTATGTGGTTCATTATATTTGAATGTAGGTAGAAAATTATTCCTTGCTAGGTATTTTTGTAGCCAACTGCCAACAACCACAATTGATCCTATTGGAAAAAATGAAAAAAAATCATCATATAAGTTCTCAAAATTTTCTTAAGGGGATCAAAAAAATTCTTTTCAAAATTTTCTTAAGGGGATCATGGTACCTATTGGGTAATGATAGCCATCATCATCTTATCAAGGTGATACTAACTTATGTTTACTCTCCACACAACGTGCCAACAAATATTTTGTTTGCTCTTCATTCCCCTCAGGTGCAACAAGAACATACGCAAGTCCTGCAAACAAAAAATGATTTAATAACTTGCACATATCAATATAAAAAAAATAGTATTACAAGATGACTTAATAAAGTGAAATAAAATGAAATAAATTGAATTAAATTACCTTCTTGTAGAAAGTCTGAAACACGGTCATAGTCTTCAGATGCAAACACTTGATCATTTTCTTCAATAGTTCTTTGATATTGATCAAGTTTTTGTGCAGGTGTCAACGATCCTTACTCCCAATGTTCAACCCATTCTTTATCTTCACATGCTTCCCAATCTCCTAAGATACAAAACTGGAAAAAAAATGCAAGCTCCATTGTCTAGATAGTCCATGTGCTTGTTGTCGAACTCCAAAATGAATGCCTTTTAGTAGATCCACTAATTGTCTCACAATCAACTCTAGGTAAAATGTGATCTTTTTCAACCAACCAAAAGAATTGATGAACTCTAGAGTACTCACTCGAACTAGGTGTAGATAATATTGTATTACACCAATCGATAATCCCACGTTCATCTTTAAATTTTATTGCATCTTTGAATTTTAGTTGTTCTCTAGCAAGACTTATTTCGACACATGCACCAACTCCATCATATTCTCCTTTACCATGCCCAACTTTAAAAAAAATCCATATATGTTAGGCATTAAGTTCTTTGTGAATCCTACTTAACCAATAGAACACTTGAGCATTCTTAAACTACCCCGTATAATTATCTAACCATATGAGGTGTCCTTTCATAGGGATTCTTGTTTCTCTTAAATTTTTGTAAAATATACTAAAATAGTATTGAACAAACTCTGATGAGTGTAATCGGTTGTCACTCAAATAAAAATGATACTCCCTCAAAAAATTTCTATCATCCTCAGCATTATCATCTACATGTCTATAAACAATATGGACAATCATAGCTACCTGCACTGAATTATAATACTGTGATTGAATTTATTCTTACGGAGCTAGAGTATAATTTTTCGCAAAATCAACTATTGAAAGTATAGTACCAATTGGAAATGTGCTTCTACATGCATGGAATTGTCCATCAAGCCATCGATCATGTTCAAAGTGCATAATATATTTTGGTACTATCTTATTCTTAAATTCACTCATGGATGCATGGACACTCACTTTTTATGTAACTAAATCACAACATTTTCCTATTTTTCCATGTTTTAAAGAATAGTGAACATTGTTAAATCTTTTAACTTCTACTATTTGTTGTCCAAAATCATTATCAACACTTTCATGCATACAAATTCCTAAGAATGGGAGATTTCCATATTCAATGCATTGTCTAGAAATACAAGAACTTGAATAAAATAATTTACTATTAGATCTTTCACAAAAAAGCTTGAAATAAACTCCCTTATTGCTTTTGGTGGCATATTAATACCGCATTCCAGTATAATCATGTTAGTATGCAAGGTACAACGTATATATCAAAAAACATCATAAAAATAATGAAATTGAACATGCATTTTACAACAACAAGATATTACATACCATGGTTTACATTTTAAAAAAGCCCTTTGAATTATTTTAATGTTACCGGGTAACACTAAATCACCACAAAATTTTCTATAAAATTCAGTTTGTGTTGTATCTAATAGGGGTTTTGGGTGAGGATCACAAACTTTTGACCCCACCCTTAATTTTAAAACATCTCTAATATTAGATGAAACCCTAGTATTATCATGCCAATATTTTTCAATCAAATATTTAATTTCAACATTCAATTTCATATTAGACCTCGACGGTCGACCACTAAAACTCCAACATTAGTTGATAGGATCATTTTCTATAATTTGTCTTCTTTTTTCCACTCTTAGCCATGTTTTAGGATGTATTTTTAAAACTTCACTAATATTTATTACCATTCTTTTATTCAAAGTTTCTTTATTAACTATAGCAGTTTTAATAGCTCTTCTTGCTGCATTTTTATCTTTAGATCGACTATTTTTTCCAATAGATTGAATGGAATTAGCAACAGTACACATAGCATGTTTTAAAGATTGATATTTTATTTTTGGTTTAACAAAAAAGCCTAACCTTTTCACTATTTTCCTCATTTTTTGCATTCTCAAAAATTTGCTTCATTAGTTGACATTGAATTGCAATTTTTTTACGGTAAAATAATTTGTTGTATATTTAATTTGCATGTTTTCTTATTTGCCTCCAAGAAATTTGACTAGCAAGACTATGAAAAACACCACTTTCAATTTTAAAAAGTGTATTTTCATTAAATTTAACATCACATTCTAGATTTTCATCTTCATCTTCATCTTCACCTTCATCTTAATCTTCATCTTCATTATCAACTTCAAAATGATTTACATTTTCATCTTCATTTTCATCAACAAAATGATTTTCATTTCCATTTACATAAAAAAAATGGTTTTTATTTTCACTTTCAATAAAAGGATTAATCTCAATTTCATTTTCAACAAATTCTATAAAATTTTCATCTCTCTAAATATTATCAATGTCAACATCATTAAGTCCAACATCTTGTAAAATTTCTACATACGAATTTACTATTTCATTAACATGTGGATTTGTGCATATTGAAACATTCTCCATATCATTGAAAGAGGGTTTCGAAGAGACGGTGGGAATTTCTTGTATAATCATATTCTTCTCCAAATTGACTTCTTGCAAATTTGCTTCATCTACAACCATGGTCTCCTCTATGTTTTCATCTTCAATAGTTGTGGAATTGGATGCTCCCCCATCATTCATTGATTTAATTCTCATTCTTCTTTCTCTTTGTCTTTGTCTCTCCTTCTCTTTGTTTGCTTCAATTTATTTAGGATTCAATGTCTTTCTCCTCTTATTACAAGCATTCTTTTCCATGATTGTAAAATTCTCATGCACAAATGAATGTAAATAGTGAAATTCGTCAAAAAACTCAATTCAAATTGGAAGTTCAAGACCTATAAGGACTAAATTCTTCCTCTTGTGTTCCCCAAAACTAACTTTTTCATGCCTCCTTTCAACAAATCAATTTATATTGCAAGTTCAAGACCTTTTGTTCCTTCTTTGAAAAAATGGGATCTCTCCTTTGAAAAAAATAAGTCACCACCTATGAAAAAAAATCTTCATGAAAAATAGACCAAATTTGCTGTTCTCGGCCGTACATGTGAAGTTGTAAACTTCATAGTAAAATTTGATAGTAAATTTAAATAAAATAGTTAAAAAGAAACAGGATCCCAATTATAGAACAGGGTCCCGTTTAAAAAAAAATAGGATCCCATTCCCAATATTTATTGTTGGGACCGTTGGCAGGGGAACGAGATCTCATTTCATAAATAGGATCTAGTTTCCTTTCCAATGGTCACCATTTTAAATATTGGGAATGAGATCTCGATTGTTGAACGAGATCCCATTTTTTAAAATTTGAATTTCTTTTTGCTTTGTGGTTAGAATTTTGCCTCAGATTTTGGTTTGGGAAAAGCATTGGGAGTTTGAACCTAGGCCTTCAACCTAGTTTGACCTACAAGTTCAAGGTTCTAACAATGTCAGGGGAAGAAATTGAGTTTGGACATATGGCTGGCGATATTTTTTGTAGAATTTTTTGTCGAAATTAAAACCCATTTTAGATGAGACAATGCAGATTTCAAATATGTAATTTTTTTTACAATTGGATTATTTTTTCTATTATTCATTTAATTTCTTATGAAATTGATCCATAAACTCTAAATATCAGTGTTGTTTACTATTTTAATAACTTTTGATCAACATAACATTTTGACAAACAGATTGGAGAAGAACAAACTTTAGACAATTATTTTGAATTTTAAAAAAAAATTGCAAAAAATGATAACTCAAGGTCATCTTATGCGTGTTGTATAGGACAATTTTTCAAAATGACAAATATGTTTGATAAAAAATCAACAAATAAAAAAATTCAATATAAAATTACAAAAAAAATATCCAAAACAAGCTTCAATGAGTCACAACTATTTTCCCAAAATGATTTAGAAAAATATGATAATCTAGGTCAAAATGCGGATGTCATATACGTGCATGGTATGGTAAAAAAAAAAGTTTTTTAAATATTGGTTTTTACAAAAGCCTATTGAAACTCAATTTGTACAATCTGGGTATTAAAATAAATTACATATTTGGAAACTAGGCTCTGAGCACTACATTTTATAATTAGTGACTTTTTCAAAAATTTCATTTCTAGGTGCTTCAAATTTTAAGGTCAAATGTGCCAAACACTGAAAAATCAGGGAAAACACTTTCACTTTTTGGCCTAAAAGTCGACTCAATTTCTTGCCAACACCCAAAATAACCATCCCATACACATTGAATTCCTAGATGCAGATGTCCTTGGCATGAGATCACACCAATGGATGTTATAATTTTATGGGTCTTACACTGAACACAGGTCGGGTGTTGAAATACTATTTATTACACCTCAAAGAAATAATACACAAAAATCTTACAAGCTCATGTTCCCATGCACAAATAACATGGCAGAGTACGAATATCTCATCATTGATATCAAGGTAGCAATCGAATGGGATATCACAAAGTTACAAGTCTATGGAGATTCTCAACTAGTGATAAATCAGGTTAATGATGATGATCAAACAAAAGATGACAACTTGATGATGTACAAAAGAATAGTGGATGATTTTAATAACTACTTTGGTGATATCAAATGTGAACAGATTCCTAGAGGAGATATCAAAGTTGCAGATGTCATGGCAATAATCATGTCTCTCATATAGATACCTATAAAATGAAGCCATTATGAGTTCATGGTGGAAAAATATTTAACCCCACCTATGACAATCCTGAATTGCAGGTCATATTCCATCTAGTTGATGTTGATTCCTCAATCTATGGGAAGATCTATACCTATTTGAGAGATAATACCCTTCCACCTGATCAATCCCAAAATAAAAAATGTAACTTTATTTGCCAAGCTACACAACAGACCATGATATTCAAAACACTTTTTTAATGAGGTCTTTATGGTACTCTCCTTCATTGTCTTTTATAACCAAAAATATATACAAATAAGGGAAATATGATTCCCCAAATACACTGCTAGGGTTTTCCATTGTAGAAGCACTTAGTGTGGAAATGGACACTCTTTCTACTTTGTTGATATGTTTAAGGGTGATTGCATTCAAAGGGTCGATGGTGTGGATTGATGAAGGTTGTGAATGTGTGTGTAGTGTGGTTGAAACTGAAATAAAATGATTAGTAAACTGATCTATGAAATGTAAATGAAACCAATATGTAACCCAATGTAAACTATCTAAATGACCTAAATGTGTATAGAAAAAAAGGAAATTGGAAGTAAGAGGGCTTGTGCACTTGCGTATTGGAATTTTTAGATGACTAGCCCTAGAATCTTCTAGAAAATGCCTAAAATGTGAAAAGGGACATTCTCACCAAGTTGGGCGACCTAGTCCTTTTCTCAGGAAAAGCTATTGGAATAGGTTTATGTTAAACGAGTGCCCAAAAATATGAAAATCCTTGAAAAACAAGCTCAGAGGGGCTAGGTCGCCATTATGGGTGACTGAGTCCTCTTTTGGGTTTTTAAGAACCTAAAAGAGGATGTTAGAGCTCTCGATCAGCACTCTGCTGAAAATGAGCAGAGAGAGGTCTCCAAGCTAGAACTGGGGATTTTTGACTTAGATTCCTTGATGAGTTGAAAGAACCTTCCAAGAACCTAAAACCATATAGAAAGATTTGCAAAAACATGCAAGCACCAAGATATTTATGGGGTTAGCAAATAGGGGTTTGCCTAAGTGCAATCCCTTTGTAGGTGAGTAAACCCAAATGAAATGAAATCAAAGGACAATAATATGGAATGATGAACTTGAGAGAACACTTACCAAACCTTTGATGAAGATGTTTGCAACATACAAGAGCATCTACAATGGAGATAATCCAAAAACCCTAATGCTTGTATGCTTGATTGTGAAGTCTTGGGTGCTTGGATGTTTGAGAGTAAGAGAGTGAAAATGGGTTAGGAGAGAAAAATGAATCAAGAGAGGGACAAAATGGAGCTGAAAATCCTTATTTGTACAAGTGAAACCCTAATTTTCCTGAAATACAACCTAATAGGCCAGCCCTAGGGTTTAGGAGGCAAGATTCCCATTCAATCTTATTTAAAATTTGAATTTTATGCTTAGAGGGACTAGGTTGCCCAAAGTGGTGATCTAGTCCTCCTAGGAAATTTTTTATGATTGTTGGGAATTAATTTATGTTTAATAAATTTAACTATATTTTCCTCCCAAAACATACCTAGGTCGGTAATAAAGATGCATTAAAAGGACAAATTAGGATATGAAAAGGGTCGATTTAAGAGTGGTAAGCCTAGATAAATGTGAAAATGCAACACAACACTTTACAACACTCTGGCTTAGAAAAGTGTGAAAATGTATTATTTAGGTGAATTATGTTGAATAGGTCTTAGAAAAGTGAGGAAATGTATTACAACACTTCACAACACCTTAGTAAAACACCCTTAGATTAGTGTTGCAATGCAAGATTACAAGGCTAAATCAAGGTGATCGAGACCTAAATTCACTAAACAAGGCCAAAATGAGTGAAAAAGTGCAAAGGTGTACACTTTTTGGTGACATAGTAGGCCCCCAATTTAGTGAGAGTATGAACATTCTTCAAACTCACACTAAAGTAACTGAACTATGTAGATTGAGTGGGATCTAGTGTACTTATGCTAGTAAGATGAGATTACTATGATCAAGAGGGTGATCAAGCCCCCAGGATGAAGATCCCATGGGAAACTAAACATAAGTGCAAAATATCACACAAGGTGTGATGTGAAATGGTGGAGAGAAATCGGATCAAGCTTCAACCGTTTGTCTAGCTAGTTGTGGATCAGGTCTAGGCTGTTTGTCTGAAAAACAAAAGGGTACTTAGTCTGGGCCAAAACAAATTTTGGTTTTTCGCTGGGTGAGAATGCTATAGGGTACTCACTCTGGTCCAATGAAATATTTGGTTGTTGACTAGGTGAGAATACCAAAATATGGTGAAAAAAAATAGACTTGGTTGGTATGCGTTCACACACACAAAGGTGGCTATGGGGAAAGTCGTGCTGCTAGTTGGGCTTCCCTCTCAGCCATACCAAAGTTGTACTCCTTGAAAACTTTGATAAGGAACCACAAGGACAAGGGTACGATTCATGAGACAAGAAAATCCTTGGATGCTTAGAAGCCATGAACAAGTACAAGATGGAACCACATGCATGCAAGTTCTATTATGCAAGGTGGCCATGTATGCAAGGTGCAAAATGAAAAATGAACAAAGGTAAAGTGCAAAAGGGGATGTTCAAAGGAGTCTTATTTAGTTCATATGAGGTCTTTAATTAATGGGAACATTGCAAGTAATGTCTCCAAAAGAGGAACGATCAAAGGATAGAAGATTCACAACTTAGGGGATGCAGTGTGTCACATTAGGCCACTAAGAGGAATGTAATATGCTAAGATAAGTAACTTTCAAGAAGAAAATTACACAAAATGACATCCACCAATTGAGAGACTCATTGTATTAAGTGATAAGGTTGCAATAAGAACAAATAAAAGGACAAATTTAAAAGGAAATAATGCTAAAGTATTCGCCCACTTTAAAGGAATTGGTACACATTGTACTATGAAAAATTTATTTAAAGTAGAAGAAGGTATGAGGGGGGAAGTATTCACATGTGAGCCAACTTAAGACATCTCATCCACATCCCAAGTTTTCTCTTTTATTTTTATGAGAGGTTAACTCCAAGTCAAAAGAGGCAATGACAAGTGACATATGGGGGGAAAGGCTACTAAACCCATTTTCCCCGACTTAGTGCATGGCAAACATGAGTCTGGGATGGATGATGGTATGCTTCTCCTCACGAGGGATGCAAAGCATGCAATAGTGAGTGTGTGATGTGTAATGCCCCGCCATGAAACCCTAGAGGAAGTTTCAATTCACTAAGCAAGCATACTAATTTTTTTTTAAAAAGAAGTGAATTAAACCCACATGTTCAACTATAATTGACAACATCCCCTAGGGTTACATAACTGAGATTACTTAAATCCCCACTAACATACAACATCTAAATTACATTCAAAGTAAATAAATCAAGTAATAACATTCAACAATATAAAAAGATACGAGATAAGAATGAAGCATCCATTACATAAATCTATCACATATATCTATTACAATCCTCATTCCTAGAATGAGTCAAAATACATAAGTATGATCATTACAAGGTCCACCTCATAACACACGAGGGGTAAATCAATATCATTACATTATGAGATACAAAGTACAAGAATTAAAAGTAGGAAATGCGAGATGTCCATCTAGATGTCTCGCCACCAAGTACTGAAGATCAAGGGGACCCAATGGTTTTGGTGCATGTTCCACCCAACCATGTGGTACCCAAAGGCCCACCCCCCATGCTAGGAGATAGTAACAAAGTAACATGGATGAGAAACCTACTACCTCAAACCAAAGGTAGACTCATACTGATACAAACTGACTCAACCACACATATGTACAATATACATCTAGATCTACTCATGGTTACATTGCTTCCAAACATATTATAATCAAGTGTGCTAAAGAAACCATATGCACAACATAACACAGTGTTATCCTAGACAGAGTATCATCACAAGGTTTGTCATGAGGTATCCTCTAGGCATTCTTCATAGACTCCGGAAATCCTAGTGGCCTCAACCGAATCCCAGCACTCATACTAGCTCAAGCGGAATCAACTACCTCTCATAAGGACAAGATAGTGATCTTGCCATTCCAGGCCTTCTCACTCACCCCAAGTCTAAACAAACCCTTGTGTCTATGAGTGAGGTTAATTTATCTTGGTTAATGTGAACTACATCCTAATTCTCTAAGTATATTTACTTTACTTCTCAGTTGTTAAAATCACTTCTGAAGGTTTCCCGGTTTACCTCTTTGGGCTCCGGCCCCTAACAAAAGCCACTCTTCTAATTGGATAACACACTACATAATCTAACTCCAAGGGTTACTCAAGTGTTATAGAACTGAACCAACATGCTTTCCCCTATCCTAGGAGGCAACCACAAAGAAATCCACTCCAACACTAGGAGGAAACTAAATACTTGTAATACTACCCAAGCGAAAATCAAACAATAACTTAACAAAGGAATGACCCACATTTACTAGAAGACTTTACAATCCAAAACTCAACACTCATTCACAATGTAATCATTAAAAGATACATCAATGAACTCAAGCATTTGCAATGAAAAATACTATATTTGGTTATCCTAAAACCATGTTCCTAACTGATGCTTCTCACAAGAAATAGAATAATACCATTCTAGCATTTACATTGCACAATAAATTTTCATTAACTGCATAATCTCCACAACTTAATGAAATCAAAAGCAATACTAAATTCAACTATAAATTAGTTGTCTAAGTCATTGCATATTCCTATGTTTAACAAGGTATTAAATATGAATTTCTACAAGCAAAAACATCTTATATTAAAACTAATATTCATTATTAAAGTACATCTCCTATTCTCGTTTTAATCCAGCAATTCAAACTATAAAAAAAAAACTATAAATAAAGTTAAATATATTAATATATAATATTATTTATATACATAATATACATATATTAAATATTATATATATTTATATATAATATTAAAAAAAATACATATTTATAATATATATATAAATTAAATATTATATATATAAAAAAATATTAAAACAAAATAAAAAAATTAAAATTAAAATTAAATAAAAATTAAAAACGAAATTAGAATAACCAAAAACAAAAAAAATAAATAAATAAATTAAAAAAAATGAAAATAAAAAAAAGAATGACAGGGTCGGACGGAACCTATACCCTGCGTCACTGTCCATAGAGCGCAGACCCCACGCCTGCACCGACTGTACTTTAAGTACAACGGTCGGCAACAATGAAGGGGGCTGCAGTCCCCACAGGACAGTGTGTCCCCCCATGTGGTGGGTGCACTGCCTAGTGGGTAATGCATACCCAACAATAAAATAAAACAGTGGGGGGCCAACCCCCCCCCCCACACACATAAAATATTTTCTTTACAAACAAAATTTTCAAAAGAACAATTTCATACATAGTACGAGTTTCGTACATTCACCGTACGGTGACATTAACAAATATTAACAACACAATAGATCAAAATTATATATATATGTAAATATAGATTATATGTATCATATTTAAAACCAGTAATAAAATTGACAACAATAGACATCTCAAGTTCAAGAGATTTAAAAACTAAATACCAAAAGAAGCCATTCGTCCATGTTTTCAAAAAATTTAAACAAAGGAAAAGCAATACATTGTTTTTGAGTTTTTCAACAAAATTTTCTAAAAGGGTTTGCATTTTGAAAAACAAGTCTGAATACCAAAATGATGAAGTTTAACCTAGGGTTTCAAATAAATCACTCATTTGCAATTTCATATCATTTAGAAAATAGATTAAACTAGGAACAATAAATAAAAGTAATAAAAGAAAACCTGGTTATTTGAAGCCACAGGAAATAGCCAAGATTCTTGATGCAGAGCTTCCCTTAAACTCCTCCCAATTCTTTTTCAACAATGCAATGAATTTCCAGCTAGCTTTGATCCAATAGCTCCACCTTCTTCACAAAATTTTCTCTCCTTTCAATTTAATTCTACAAATAGAAAATATTTCCAAAAACTTTCATGTGCAAACTCTCTCCAAAAATTTCCTGCGTGTGAAAAAAAAGAAGGAAGAAGAATCCCCAATTTTTTCTACCCTAATCTTACAAAACATTATTTCCTCAAAATTCCAAAATAACCTAATGCAACCCTAATGCATATTCAATGCAAGAAATTGAATTTAAAAGTTAATTTCATTTCCCCTTTTTGGTAGGCCCTAATCTTGACTTTAAAGTTGTAATACCCTTCTATTTTGTTTCTTGTTCAAGTTGCTTTATGTTATGTTTGGTTGCAATTACTTTGATACTGGATACATTTTGTTATGATGTTTTGATCGTTACCATTGAGTGACAACTATTATTGTGGGATGTAGTTATCTGATTTTGTTTCACATGTATTATGGATTAATGATGCTGTAGAGTTAGCATGAGATGTTATTATGAGATTACTAGATTATGATGGAAGTGTCAGTTTTGATGAGTGTATGGGTGAAGAGGACGAGTTCGCATCACTCACTTGCGAGCGCCCTGTGAATCCATAATTCCTTCTTCACGGTGTGTATTATATGCTGGATATATGGTATGATGTTGTTTACTTGGTTGCAGGATTGCAGGTACATGATATCGACTCCACCTAGTTTCACAGGTTTGAGTGTGTCGATCCAACAGTTAAGTTGAACGGGAGATAGTAGCTAGGTAACATGTGTCAAGTTTACACCCTAGCCTTAGTGTGTCGTCAGTTGTGTGTGTCTAGTCATTTTCTGTCTTGTTTTGATGTTATTTAATTCTGAAGCATTCTTGATTTGGAAATAGATACTTAGAATAATTGCATTTAAATCATGTTGACGATTATTTAATTTAAATAATGCAATGTGGATAAAAGTTTATATTTAAATTAATTAATTATATTTGATTTATTTAATTAATTAAATTTAATTCAAGGGGGTTGAATTTAGTTATTAAATAATTAAATTAATTAATTAAACGTGATGCAAGAGAATGAAAGGAAATAAAAGAATTAAAATTAAATTTGGAATTTAATTTCAACGTGTGGGAATTAAATTAGAAATTGTAATTAAATGTTTATTTGGAAATTAGTTGCAACTTTGGAAATTAATTTATTATTTGAAATTGCATTTTAAATTGAAAGTGGGTTTTTGAAAAGTGAAATTGAAATTGAAATTGAAATTTGAAATTGAAATTGAAATATCTAATTTGCATGTAATGTGAATTAGGGTTGTAAATATTGAAATTGAAATTGAAATTGAAATATCTAATTTGCATGTAATGTGAATTAGGGTTGTATTATGTATTTTTGATTTATAAAGAATACATGTTTTAATTTTACGGTAGAAAGTTTTTAGAAAAATACCTTTTTACAGCGGGGAAGAAATTTTGAAAAATTTGTGCAAGGGTTTGAAGAAAGTTTGATTGTAGAATTGATTGAAGGAAAGATTGTTTACATTTGTTGAGTTTTGGATTGGATTCATTAAGGGATTGAAGAAAATTCAGGAAATCTTTGGAGGAGACTTTCATCAGAAATTCACCTCTTACTGTAGCTTCCTGTACCCAATTTTCCTTTTTGTATTTTATTGTTCTTGATTGTTTTTCTTTAAAATAGTAATGATTAAAGATTTGTTTGTTAAATCTGTTTTAGAACATAAATTTGATATTAGAAGAAAAGAATTAAACAAAGTTACAGCCTTTGCTTGTGAAAATACTTGAGTGAAAATTGTGAAAACCTTAGTTGAATTTAAATTATTTGGGGAAATCGATTTTGTTGTTATTGAAATAAAACATAGAGATTGAACAATGCATTTAGAATGTTTTTAGAAAATGAAACCTTCTGTTTATTATTAAAAAACAGATTTTAAAATCTGTAGTATATTTATATTTTTCATGGTAAAATGGTCTGGTTGTGTCGCCTATAACTTCAGTTTCTCAAACTGGGTTGTCAGGAAATTTAAAGGGTTTTTGCATTATAGAATTTTCTTATTCCTATCAAAACATCGTAGATACCCAGATCGTAGTTTTTGAGTTATGCTTGAAACATGAGACTACTATTAAGTTATTTTTCCCATGGCTGTTCTGAAAATAAAATAATAATAAATTGATATTTATAAATATTAATATTTTATGTATTGTTATTATAATATTAAAATATTATTTAATAATATTTTATATTATAATTTATAATACTAAAGTATTATATTTATTTATATTATTTTAAATAAAATTTGTATATTAGATTAGTGGAATTAAAATTATAAACGTATCGGGAAATTATTGTTTATTTTAAAATGGCATGTTAAAGTTTTATTGAAGGAGTTAAATATTTGGTTTAAAGAATGCATAATTTAAAATTTAATTGTGGAATTTAAATTCATATGTAAAAGTTCCAATTATTAATTTGATTTAATTGGAAAAATATATATATTTTGGAATATTGATGATAAAGGATATTTTATTTTGAATTAATCAATTTGATATTCTGTAAAGAATAGAAGATATGTTAATGATTAAATATATTTAAATATATTCATTTATATTGATTATATATATATTGAAGGTATATATCCATTTGAAAGAATAAATAATATTTTATCTTATTTTATTTTGTTGTTTGCAAATTGGGTATTATTAGTGTTTTAAAAGAAATGATTAGTATGTGTAGAAAATGTATAGAGAAAGATATTTTATTATATTAAAGTGATTGCATGTTCTAAATAGGAAATTGAATGAAATGTAAGATTTAGTTAGGAAATGGAAAGAGTTTACTTGCATGGATTTGTGTCGATTTAAAAGTAAATTAAGAAGTTGTTTTATTGATGAGACAATCAATTGTGTTATTTATTAATTTCTATTTAGATTAATTGAATCATTGTGATTGTATTACAAAAGAGATATGGATTTAGTATATCCAAAAGTAGTATCTTCCTCATGATTATCTTAAAGGATTTAATTCTCTGTATTCAGTAAAGGGAAGTAAGTTTAATTGTTTTAGATTTTCAATAATGAAAAGGGACATAGGGGTTATGATTATTTTAGATGATCTAGTTATTGTGTATTTGACTTTGTCAACACTACTTATTGAATGAGTATGGATTTAGGAAATCCAAATATTAGATTTGATTAATTAGTTGAATGCTTTGGTTGCTATGTCATCAAGTTGCATTGTTGGTTTTGAGATTTAGTGTTAGTCCTAAATTATAAGTCTTCCAAAAGAACTTAGAGGATAAGGGTTGTTGAATCATTATGCCATCCAGTTGTTTTCCCTTGGGTAGTGCATGGCGTCTTTTCAGTTTTACCTAGTTTTCACGAACGGGGATGTTCGCACCTCCTTGGTTTATGAGCGGATTATGAGATCCGTGTCTCCTTGTATGGAGTGACCTTTTTATGTGGTTTCATCTTGTTGCCTCCTATGAAAGGAGTGGACTATATGTTGTTGCCTCCAAAATGTTTGGAGTGAGATCTTTTGTTGCCTCCTCTGAAAGGAGTGGACTATGTGTTTGTTGCCTCCAAGATGTTTAGAGTGAGTTCTATTATTTGTATCCTCCTTGTGTTGGAGTGGATTATGATGCCTAGTTGGTATGCACTTGTGGTTCCCTTGGTGGATTGTTTGGGTGTGTGTTGTCCATTAGAAGAGTGGATTTTGTTAGGGGCCAGAGCCCAAAGTGGTAAACCAGGTAACCTTCAAAAGTGAGTTAATCAAGTGATAATTAAATTTATGTACTTAGATGATTAGGATGCATTCACATTAATTAAGATAATTTAATCCTCACTCATAGACACAAGGGCTCGTTTAGACTTGGGATGAGTGAGAAGGCCTAGAATGGCAAGATCAACTATCTTGTTCTTGCGAGAGGTAGTTGATTCTGCATGAGTGAGTATGAGTGCCGGGATTCGGTTGAGGCCACCAAGATTACTTGTACTGGAGTCTATGAGGAATGCCCAGAGGAGATCTCATGAGAAACCTTGCGATGACACTCTATTTAGGAAAACTGTTGTTAATTATTTTATGTGTATGGTTATTTGAACATACTTGATCTACTTTATGTCTGAAAGTAATGTGACCTATGTCAGTGATGTTGGAGTTGTACTTGTATTGTACTTGATTTGTACTTGTATTATACTTGAATTGTACTTGATTCGTACTTGTATGGTGACTGAGTTGTACTTGTTAAATCATTTGGTGGGTTATAATAGTATGAGTCAGTTTGAGTCTGCCTTTGGTTAGAGGTAGTAGAATCTTTGTCCATGTTACTTTGTTACTATCTCCTAGCATGGGGGGTGGGTCTTCGGTCACCACATTGGTAGGGTGGAACATGCACTAAAACCGTTGGTTCCCCATCTATGTTCAGTACTTAGTGGCGAGACATCCAGATGGATAGCTCGTGGTTATTGTTGTAATTTCTTACATTGTAATATTTTAGTTTGTATATGATACTTTATCCCTCTTTTGTAAGAGGTGGAGTTATGTAATTGTAATACATTTGTACTAGTGTCTCATTCTGGGAATGAGTGATGTAACTATTGGATTAAGATAATGTTTATGAGATCATACCTTGGTTGATTATCTTGTTATGTTAAGTGGTATTCTTATGATATATGATGTTTATTTTATAAGTTTATAATGCTATGGTTATATGTGATGTGTATGTGTGGGTTTAAGTAATCCTAACCTTGTAGCTTTAGAAGTTGTTGTTAATTAGTAAGTGAATGTGTATGTTAAATGCACTTTATAAAAAAAAAATTAGTTCACTTAAGACGTTAATTGCAACTTCCTTTAAGGTTACTTGGCAGGGCATTACAAAAGTAAAATTTCAATTTCTTATAATTCCCCTTTTGATTTAATTTAATATATCAATCAGATATACTTACTTAATTATAATTAAATTATTTAATAACTAAATCCAATCCCTTGAGATTTAAATTTAATTAAATAAACAATTTTAACTTTAATTAATGTACTTACAATTATTTAATAATTAAATTTAATCCCTTGAGATTTAAATTTAATTAAATAAATAATTTAACTTTAATTAACTTACTTTCAATTATTTAATAATTAAATTCAATCCCTTGAGATTTAAATTTAATAAATTAAATAATTTAACTTTAATTAGCTTACTTACAATTATTTAATAATTAAATTTAATCCCTTGAGATTTAAATTTAATTAAATAAATAATTTAAGTTTAATTTCAATAATCATTTTAAATATAACCCATAAGCATAACATTAATATAATATAAAAATAAACATTTCTTCCAACCAATGCAATTTTCTAAAGAACTATTTAATAAGACAACACTTTTCAAGACATTACTTAACATCAAATAATATACAACATGACTCAATAATCAGAACTGATGACACACTAAGGCTAGGGTATAGACTTGACACATGTTACCAAGCTACTATCTCCCGTTCAACTTAACCGTTGGATTGACACGCTCAAACCTATGAAGCCAGGTGGAGTCGATGTCATGTACCTACAACCTAAAATCAAGTAAACAAAATAATATATCCAACATATAATTCACACCGTGAAGGAGAAATCTCAGATTCGCGGGGCGCTCGCAAGCGAGTGATGTGAACCTGTCTTCTTCACCAATACACTCGTCAAAGACTGACACTACGTCATAAACAATACTCACATAAATAATCTCATGATAATTCTACTAAAATTATTAATTCCTCAAAGCATGTGAAATAAAATCAGATAATCACCTCACACAATAATAGTTGTCACTCAAGAGTAGCGATCAAAACATCATAATAAAAATGTGTCTAGTATCAAAGTAGCTGCAATCCAAGTAAAGCATAAAACAACATGAAACAAGAAGCAAAACGGAGGGGTATTACATCCTCCCCCCCAAAGACCAGGCTTACTCCTGGAAGCCTGCAAACAAGTAGGGATATAACTCCCTCATCCTAGCTGCATCCTCCCAAGTGGATGAAGCATCATCCCTGGGATCCCACTGCACTCGAACCTGATCAATATCTCGCTCTTGAAGGGTGAGCATTCTACACTCCAATATGGCTACGGGCTCCAAAGCCAGCTGCCCATCCTCTACCTATAAAGAATTCCAATTAAGGATGTGAGTAACATCTGGATGATAAGGCCGAAGAACTGAAACATGGAAAATGTCATGAATACGTACAAGACTAGGTGGCAAAGCAAGACGGTAAGCAACTGGACCAATCTTTTCGAGTATCTCAAAAGGTCCGACAAATCAAGGTGCCAACTTATAACCCTTTCCATAACGGATTGGACTCTTTCGCGGACGCACCCGCAAGAACACTTTGTCCCCTACAAAAAATTGATGATCCACCCTATGCGCATCCGCATACTTCTTCTACCTATCCTATGCTGCTACTAGGTGCTCTCTAATTTGATCCACCTGCTGCTCCATATCCTGCAACATCTCTGGTCCCAAAAACACTCTGTCCTCTAATCGATCCCAACTTAGAGGTGTACGACAAGGATGCCCATACAATGCCTAGAAAGGTGCCATGCCAATGGAACTCTGGTAACTATTGTTATAAGCAAACTCCACTAGATAGAGATAATCCTCCCATCGTGTCTACTGGTCCATAACATACATGCGTAGCATATCTTCGAGGATTTGATTAACCCTCTCAGTTTGTCCATCTGTCTCTGGGTGATATGCTGAACTAAAGTTCAACTGTGTCCCCATAGCATGCTGCAATGACATCCAAAGAGCTGAAGTAAACACTGGATCCCTATCAAAAATAATTTGATGTGGAATACCGTGCATCCTCACAATATCCTCCATGAACACTCTAGCAACTGATGATGCATTATAGGTAGAGCGCATAGGTGAGAAGTGTGCTACCTTCGTCAACCTATCGACCGTAACCATAATAGCATCATGTCATCGCGAGGAGTTGGGTAAACCAACAATGAAATCCAATGAGATAATATCCCACTTCCACTTAGGTATAAGGTGTGGCTGAAGAAGACCTACTGGGTGATGATGTTCAGCCTTCACTCACTGACACTCCAAACATCTAGCAATAAAATCTGCAATATCACGTTTCATCCCTGGCTAGAAATACAACTGGCGTAAATCTACATACATATTCTTCACACCAGGATGGGCTGAATATGGTGCACAATGTGCCTCTATCAAAACCAAAGTGCGAAGGTCACCTGCTGAAGGTATGTAAATACGCTCAGAATGCCTGAGTAACCCATCTGACTGAAGTGAATAACCTGTGAACCTACCCTTAAGAGGCCTACCTGCCTCAATCTCTGCTCTCACATCTTGATACCAACTATCTGCTGGAAGAGTAGCAAGAATCTGACTCTGTAAGTCTACCATAAGAGTCATCTCGGATAATACATGCCTACGCCTACTTAGTGCATCAGCTACAACGTTCTCTTTCCCCTGAATGTACTTTACCTTGAAGTCATACTCATAAAGGAACTCCATCCAATGCCTCTGCCTAGCGTTAAGGTTCGGCTGAGTGAAAATGTACTAGAGACTCCTGTGATCACTATGAAGCTCAAATCTCTGCCTGAGTGAAAAGTGTCTCCACCTGGTCAGTGCATGGACTACTACCACTAACTCAAGATCATGTGTGGGATAATTCAGTTCATGATCTTTAAGCTTCTGTGACTCATATGCTATCACTCTACCCTCCTACATCAGGACTGCTCCTAAGCCCTCTAAGGATGCATCTGTACAAACCATAAAATCTCCTGCGGGATTAGGTATCATTAAAATTGGTGCACTGGTCAACTTATCCTTAAGAACCTGAAAAGTTGACTCACACTTCTCTATCCAATCAAACCTCTTCCCTTTCCTCTGAAGAGAAGTGATAGGATGACCTACTCTGGAAAAGTTTTGAACAAACCTTCTGTAGTATCCTGCAAGTCCCATAAAACTACAAATCTCTGCCACATTCATGGGTGCAGGCCAATCTAGAATAGCTTGGATCTTTGAAGGATCCATAGACACTCCCTCTCCTGAGATCACATGACCAATATACATGATCTCAGACTTGAAGAATTTGCATTTCGACAAGTTGGCATAAAGTTGGTTCTCCCGTAAACACTGAAGTACCTATCACAAATGCTCCTCATGTTCCTCTACTATCCTGGAATATATCAATATTTCATGAAGAAACACAAAAACAAACCTATCAAGGTAAGTGAAGAATACTCCATTCATCAACCTGAATGGTACCACCGTAAACTCGTAGTGACCATAATGCATTTGAAACATTGTCTTATGGATATCTGCATCAAAAATACGGAGCTAATGGTATCCCGATTTAAGATCAATCTTCGAAAAGATTGTAGCACCCTTGACTTGGTCAAACAAGTCATCAATTCTGGGAAGTGGATAACGATTCTTGATCGTTACCTTGTTCAACTGTCGGTAATCAATGCACAACCGAAGTGAACCATCCTTCTTCTTCAAGAAGATGACAGGTGCTCCCCATGGAGAAACACTAGGATGAATGAAACCCTTCTCCAGCAACTCCTCCAATTGCAAGCGAAGCTCTTTCAGCTCCTGAGTGGTCATACGGTAGGGAGCTCATGAAATAGGCTTCAATCCAGGTATTAAGTCAACCTTAAAATCTATATTTCTCCTCGGTGGCATACCTGGAATTTCATCTGGAAAGACATCAAATAAATCCTAAAGTACGGGATGACTACTCAGAGATAGCTTCTCCTCTACGTCTCCTAATCCCAAGTCATCAACTGAAACAGCAAACAGCTGACATCCCCACCAAGCACATCTCCTCAACTGCATAGCTGAAATAATCCTCAAGGATATCGGTCTCTGAACTCCTATAATGTCAACCTAACCCCCAAATCCATTAACGCATCGAATCGACTTCCATCGACAATCAATGACTGCTCGGTGAGCCTCAAGCCAGTCGATACCTATGACAACATCATAGGATCCCAAAGGTATAACCTGAAGATCTAAGGTGGTACGAAGTGGTCCACTCTCCAACCTACAGTCAGGCACTACGGAATGCAATACAACTTTCGCACCTGATGCTAACTCAACCTGCCACCTATCATCTTGCCTTACAGCTCCCAGTCTACAACGTGACACTAAAGATGAAGAAATAAATGAGTTAGATGCTCCTGAATCAAATAGGATATTAACCAGGTTACCAAATATCATACCATGAGTCTCAACTACAGTACCCTGGTGCTATGCCCGGTAGTTATCAACCACTGTGAATACATGGTGCCCTCTTCCTGCATCTCCCACTGTCAGCTCTGATGTTGCTGGTCTCTGAGTGAATCCCGACGTGCTCTTATTGGGACACATCCTAGCAATATGGCCCTGCTGACCACAAGAGAAACAACCTGTTCCTCTACTATGACCTCTATCTCCTACTGGTGCACTTGACTGCTATGCACTACCCCTAAAGGTAGACTGAAAGCTCTGAGTGGGTTGCTCAGAATTGAAACGCTTCATGCACCTCCAATTCCTGTTACCCTGTCCTTGCTGAAAACCCTTCCGCTTCCCTTGGGAAGATTGCTGATGACTGCCCTGTGCTGATATCTACTAAGTCTTAGGAGGCACCGCTCCCTGTGACTGACCACCTCAAACACTAGACCCAGCTCGTGCACTACTAACAATAACAACTCCTGCTTGACCTCCCAGTGCCATAGTCAGGTTCTCCTCCACAAGCCGTGCCTTCTCCAGAGCTACCTCCATAGACTTGGGCTCAAAAATCCGCACTCCTCCACTAATACGGGCATTTAAGCCCCTGATGAAATACTGCACGAGCATCCCCTCATCATCATCGATCCCAGCAAACTGTTTAGGTTCGTAGAATCACCTCTCGTACTGGTCTACAGTCAAGGCCAACTATCGTAAGGCATGGAACTCATTGCCTCTATGCTGGCGCTAGTGATCAAAGAGAAAACGGGCTCTGAACTGCTCAAGAAAGATCTCCCAAGACACAATACTAATATCAATGTGGAGCTTCTACTCCTCTATCTTCCACCAAGTGGCTGCAAAACAATGAAGGTGAATAATAGCGCACCGTGCTTTAGTATTACTATCATAGGTCTGCATGGAGAAGCGTCGATCAAGGCCTATTAGCCAAGTCTCAGCCTACGCAACTAAGCTTAATGGGTACAACATAATCCCAGAGTGCCCAGTGTATAAACCTAGGCTTTGATACCATGTGTAATGCCTTGCCACACAACCCTAGAGGAAGTTTCAATTCACTAAGCAAGCGTACTAATTTTTTTTTAAAAAGAAGTGAATTAAACCCATGTGTTCAACTATAATTGACAACATCCCCTAGGGTTACATAACTGAGATTACTTAAATCCCCACTAACATACAACACCTAAATTACATTGAAAGTAAATAACTCAAGTAATAACATTCAACAACATAAAAAGATACGAGATAAGAATGAAGCATCCATTACATAAATCTATCACATATATCTATTACAATCCTCATTCCCAGAATGAGTCAAAATACATAAGTATGATCATTACAAGGTCCACCTCATAACACAAGAGGGGTAAATCAATATCATTACATTATGAGATACAAAGTACAAGAATTAAAAGTAAGAAATGCGAGATGTCCATCTAGATATCTCGCCACCAAGTACTGAAGATCAAGGAGACCCAACGGTTTTGGTGCATGTTCCACCCAACCATGTGGTACCCGAAGGCCCACCCCCCACGCTAGGAGATAGTAACAAAGTAACATGGACGAGAAACCTACTACCTCAAACCAAAGGAAGACTCATATTGATACAAAATGACTCAACCACACATATGCACAATATAAGTCTAACTCTACTCATGGTTACATTGCTTCTAGACATATTATAATCAAGTGTGCTAAAGAAACCATACGTACAACATAACATAGTGTTACCCTAGATAGAGTTTCATCACAAGGTTTGTCATGAGGTATCCTTTGGGCATTCTTCATAGGCTCTGGAAATCCTGGTGGCCTCAACCGAATCTCGACACTCATACTAGCTCAAGTGGAATCAACTACCTCTCATAAGGACAAGATAGCGATCTTGCCATTCCAGGCCTTCTCACTCACCCCAAGTCTAAACAAACCCTTGTGTCTATGAGTGAGGTTAATTTATCTTGGTTAATGTGAACTACATCCTAATTCTCTAAGTACATTTACTTTAGTTCTTAGTTGTTAAAATCACTTCTGAAGGTTTCCCGATTTACCCCTTTGGGCTCCAGCCCCTAACAAAAGCCACTCTTCTAATTGGATAACACACTACACAATCTAACTCCAAGGGTTGCTCAAGTGTTACAGAACTCAACCAACATGCTTTCCCCTATCCTAGGAGGCAACCACAAAGAAACCCACTCCAACACTAGGAGGAAACTAAATACTTGTAATACTACCCAAGGGAAAATCAAACAATAACTTAACAACTGAATGACCCACATTTACTGGAAGACTTTACAATCCAAAACTCAACACTCATTAACAAAGTAATCATTAAAAGATACATCAATGAACTCAAGCATTGGCAATGAAAAATACTATATTTGGTTATCCTAAAACCATGTTCCTAACTGATGCTTCTCACAGGAAATAGAATAATACCATTCTAGCATTTACATTGCACAATAAATTTTCATTAAATGCATAATCTCCCCAACTTAATCAAATCAAGAGCAATACTAAATTCAACTATAAATTAGTTGTCTAAGTCATTGCATATTTCTATGTTTAACAAGGTATTAAATATGAATTTCTACAAGCGAAAACATCTTATATTAAAACTAATATTCGCTATTAAAATACATCTCCTATTCTCGTTTTAATCTAGCAATTCAAACTATAAAAAAAAAACTTTAAATAACATTAAATATATTAATATATAATATTATTTATATACATAATATATATATATTAAATATTATATATATAAAAAAATATTAAAAAAAAATAAAAAAATTTAAATTTAAATTAAATAAAAATTAAAACCGAAATTAAAATAACCACAAAAAAATTAAAAATTAAAAGAAAACGAAAATCAAAAAAAGAATGGCAGGGTCGGATGGTACCCGTACCCTGCGTCACTGTCTGCAGACTACAAACCCCATGCCTGTGTCGACTGTACTTTAATTACAGCGGCAGGCAGCAATGAAGGGGGCCACAGTCCCCATAGGATAGTGTGTCCCCCCATGTGGTGGGTGCACTACCCAGTGGGTACTGCATACCCAACAATAAAATAAAACAGTGGGGGGCCGAACCCCCCTCCCCACACATAAAATATTTTTTTTACAAACAAAATTTTCAAAAGAATAATTTCATACGCAGTACGAATTTCGTACATTCGTTGTACGACGACATTAACAAATATTAACAACACAATAAATCAAAATTATATATATATGTAAATATAGATTATATGTATCATATTTAAAATATGATATATGTAATGTATATTTACATACATTTTTTTTTTCCAGAATTATATTTACTGGTGAAATCAAAGAAATAAATTTAAAACCAATAATAAAATTGACAACAATAGACATCTCAAGTTCAAGAGATTTAAAAACTAAATACCAAAAGAAGCCATTCTTCCATGTTTTCAAAAAATTTTAACAAAGGAAAAGCAATACATTGTTTTTGAGTTTTTCAACAATTTCTAAAAGGGTTTGCATTTTGAAAAACAAGTCTGAATACCAAAATGTTGAAGTTTAACCTAGGGTTTCAAATAAATCACTCATTTGCAATTTCATATCATTTAGAAAATAGATTAAACTAGGAACAATAAATCAAAGTAATTAAAGAAACCCTGGTTATTTGAAGCCACAGGAAATAGCCAAGATTTTTGATGCAGAGGTTCCCTTAAACTCCTCCCAATTCCTTTTCAACAATGCAATGAATTTCCAGCTAGCTTTCATCCAATAGCTCCACCTTCTTCACAAAATTTTCTCTCCTTTCAATTTAATTCTACAAACAGAAAATACTTCCAAAAACTTTCATGTGCAAACTCTCTCCAAAAATTTCTTGCGTGTGAAAAAAAAGAAAGAAGAAGAATCCCCAATTTTTTCTGCCCTAATCTTATAAAACATCATTTCCTCAAAATTCCAAAATAACCTAATGCAACCCTAATGCATATTCAATGCAAGAAATTGAATTTAAAAGTTAATTTCATTTCCCCTTTTTGCAAGGCCCTAATCTTGACTTTAAAGTAAAATTTCAATTTCTTATAATTCCCCTTTTGATTTAATTTAATATATCAATCAAATATAATTACTTAATTATAATTAAATTATTTAATAACTAAATCCAATCCCTTGAGATTTAAATTTAATTAAATAAATAATTTTAACTTTAATTAACTTACTTACAATTATTTAATAATTAAATTTAATTCCTTGAGATTTAAATTTAATTAAATAAATAATTCAACTTTAATTAACTTACTTTCAATTATTTAATAATTAAATTCGATCCCTTGAGATTTAAATTTAATAAATTAAATAATTTAACTTTAATTAGCTTACTTACAATTATTTAATAATTAATTTTAATCCCTTGAGAGTTAAATTTAATTAAATAATTAATTTAAGTTTAATTTCAATAATCATTTTAAATATAACCAATAAGCATAACATTAATATAATATAAAAATAAACATTTCTTCCAGCCAATGCAATTTTCTAAAGAACTATTTAATAAGACAGCACTTTTCAAGACATTACTTAACATCAAATAATATACAACATGACTCAATAATCAGAACTGACGACACACTAAGGCTAGGGTGTAGACCTAACACATGTTACCAAGCTACTATTTCTCGTTCAACCTAACCGTTGGATCGACACACTCAAACCTGTGAAGCCAGGTGGAGTCGATGTCATGTACCTACAACCTAAAATCAAGTAAACAACATAATATATCTAGCATATAATTCACACCGTGAAGGAGAAATCTCAGATTCCCAGGGCGCTCGCAAGCGAGTGATGCGAACCCGTCTTCTTCATTAATACACTCATCAAAGACTGACACTTCGTCATAAACAATACTCACATAAATAATCTCATGATAATTCTACTGACATTATTAATTCATCAAAGCATGTGAAATAAAATCAGATAATCACCTCACACAATAATAGTTGTCGCTCAAGAGTAGCGATCAAAACATCATAATAAAAATGTGTCCAGTATAAAAGTAGCTGCAATCCAAGTAAAGCATAAAACAACATGAAACGAGAAGCAAAACGGAGGGGTATTACATGATGACCCTACAACTATTACAAGAAAAGGAGCAACAACTAATTTTATTTATATGGGAAATGGAAGAAGGTGTCGAAAAAGGTGGACTTGATAGGATACACTTTTCCATATAGGTGAGCAATGTCATTGTAACTTAGTTGATTTGAAATTTTGTGCTTAGGTGGATGAATGACTAGAGGATTCTTAGGAGGTTCAATAGGAGATGGGTATCTAATGGAAACATGCGTATGCATAACCTCGGTGGGCTTGGGTTGATGTATCTATAGGAAATGGTAATTGAGTATCAGGTTCTTACCATTTCCCAAGAAAGAGATATGACTATTGCGTGAAAGGAGTCCAACCATGTTTTTTTCTTCCACCATGATACCTTCCCAAATAGGAGAATTAGTAGGATATCTCCAAACAAGATATTCTATGGTTGAGGCGCCTTGTTCCCTCATAATATCTTCTTCATAAATAGGAGAAATATTAGGAGAGGGGCAAAGTTGATTATTATGATTGTGGATGTTTGCATTTTTTTCCTCTAAGGCATCATGATCTTCTGTCATATCATTTATCCTAAGAGGAGAGCTATTTGGAAAGTGACAAAAAAGAGGTTTATCATATGAAATGATTAGAGTTGGTGAAGTAGATTCATCTCTCATAGGATAGGAATTAAGAGAAGGATAACTAAGAAATAGAAGGTTATCAATGATTGGACTATTTTGTTCAAATAGACCTTCCAAATGTGAGGAATATTAGGAAGGAGATAAATGATACTATAACTCTCAATCATTGGGGTGCTTGATACTAAGATAGACTTAGTTATGAAAGAATGATTTCCAAGAGAGGAGGTGTTTGGAGAGGATGGATGACTACGTAAAGTATTAACCATGATTTTAGGTTCGTCTATTATAAGGTCTTGCAAATAGGGAGGAGGAGGAAGAAAAGTAGGACCATCATGGTCTTCAATGGTCATGTCTTCTTTTGACAAGATATCTTCATCACCAATGGGAGAGATATCAAGAGAAGAACAATTATGAGTATCATGATTATCGGGTAAAAGCACAAAGCTATGTCACACATTATAAAGGAAATGGCCAATGTTGATCCAACTTTTAAACTTGAATCACTAAAAATTAGCATATATGTTTTGAATTTTTAAATGATGTAAACTAATAAAATATGTATTTTTTGGTATATTTTATGTTTGTATTTTTTATAAGAAATTAAAAAACTATTTTAAACTAGTTTTTCATAAATTAACACTATAATTTAGTTGCTAATAAAATGCTGAAAAATGAAGTTGCACGGGATGTCAAATTTTTATAGTAAATTTTATTTCTTTTCTTTCAAATTTTTTGTGTGAATTTATAACTTGAAATTTTAGTGCATGGATATATTTTTCTCCAATTTTGATAAATATATATTTCTATATAAGTATTAAAATGTGCGTGAATAAAAAACAACTGTTTCGATCGGATGTCAACATTCATATTAAATATTTTTCTAAAATAGAAAATAAATTATACCATCTTCAAATAGATTCTTTTATCTAGTGCATCATATTTTTTTCAATTTTTTTTAATAAGTTTTATTATTTTTCCTTGGCATGGTAATCAACCTAATATTTTTTGCTGATAACCTACTTTTAGTATAAATAAAAACTAAAAATAATAATAATAGTTGAACTATTAAAATAAATATATTTTTGAAAACTACATGTATGGATCTACAAAAGGGTATTTTTACATTTAAAAAAAAATGTTATTTACATGAGGAGGAGTTACTAAAAGTTCAAGTTTTTAAAAAAAATATAAAATTGGTAAATTGGACTCAAAGTGGTGCTCCATATATTTTTAGCCAACAATTTTAGTTCAATAAATTTTGGAAGTATCTAACTTAGCTAGAATGAATCTTACTAGGTCACATGTTTGACCAAAATTGATTTTTAGTTGGAAATACTTAAATTCAATTGTGCTGATATGTTGGTTGAAAGTGTGACACATCTTTGTGCTTTTACCCTATCATTGTTTGTATTCTCATCGGTCAAAGCTTTAGTGCATGAACTAGAAGAGATGATATCATCAAGGGATTCATCTAACATGTCCAATTCATCACTAATAAAGGGCTTAATAAGGGTGTGAGTGGGTGCATTTAATTTTGTTAATTTTTTGTTTTCATTTTCTACAGAATCTGATTGAAATGATTTAGGAACTAATGTAGAAAATGAAAATTGCAAAACTCTAATTGCCATGAATTTAAACAATTCTTGTTTCTAATAAGTTGAATGTAATATAAGGTAGGAAACTTACAATGCAATGTAAATACATAGAATGAAATAAAATTTTATGATTTTAAACAATGTAATTTATTGAGTATACTTGAAATAAAATGTGGTGAATGCAAAATACAAATTAAGAAATGGATGAAATGCACCAATTTAAGCTATATTGAGTAAAATGAATGTAACAAAAATACCACCCACTAATACAAATAGATAATGGGAGAAAACAGAAGCCTAAAAACAAGGTTTTAAGCCCTATAAATGACAGTTTCAGGGGCCTAAAGGGACTAGGTCGCCCAAAATGGCGACCTAGTCCTATAATGCCCTGCCAAGTAACCTTAAAGGAAGTTGTAATTAACATCTTAAGTGAACTAATTTTTTGTTATAAAGTGCATTTAACATACACATTCACTTACTAGTTAACAACAACCTCTAAGGTTACAAGGTTAGGATTACTTAAACTCACACATGCATATTACATATAACCATAGCATTATGAACTTTATGATATAAACATCATACATCATAAGAATACCACATAACATAATAAAGTAAGCATCCAAAATACAATCTCATAAACATTATCTTAATCCAATAGTTACATCACTCATTCCCAGAATGAGATACTAGTACAAATGTATTACTATTATATAACTCCACCTCTTACAAAAGAGGGATAAAGTATCATATACAAACTGAAATATTACAATGCAAGAAATTACAAGAAGAACCGCGAGCTATCCATCTGGATGTCTCGCCACCAAGTACTGAAGATCGATGGGAACCCAATGGTTTTGGTGCATGTTCCACCCTACCAATGTGGTACCCGAAGGCCCACCCCCCATGCTAGGAGATAGTAACAAAGTAACATGGACAAAGATCTACAATCCACTAACCAAAGGTAGACTCATACTGACTCAAACTAACATAACCAAATAAATGCCATCAATAAGTACAAATCCAGTTCAACTCAAGTATAACACAAGTACAAATCAAATACAATACAAGTACAATACAAGTACAACTCCAACATCACTGACATAGGTCACATTGCTTCCAGACATAAAGTAGATAAAGTATGTTCATAGAACCATACATATAAAATAATTAACAACAGTTGTCCTAAATAGAGTGTCATCGCAAGGTTTGTCATGAGATCTTCTTTGGGAATTCTTCATAGGCTCCGACACAAGTAATCCTGGTGGCCTCAACTGAATCCCGACATTCATACTCACTCATGCGGAATCAACTACCTCTCGCAAGAACTAGATAGTTGATCTTGCCATTCCAGGCCTTCTCACTCATCCCAAGTCTAAACAAGCCCTTGTGTCTGTGAGTGACGATTAAATTATCTTGATTAGTGAGAAGTTAGTCCTAATATTCTAAGTACATTATTTTAATTATCACTTGTTTAAATCACTCCTGAAGGTTATCTAGTTTACCTCTTTGGGCTCTGGCGCCTAACAGAAGCCACTCTTCTATTTGACAACACACACCCAAATAATCCACCAAGGGAACCACAAGTGCATACCAACTAGGCATCATAATCCACTCTAACACAAGGAGGATACAAATAATAGAAACTCACTCCAAACATCTTGGAGGCAACAATCACATAGTCCAGTCTTTTCACAGGAGGTACAAAAGATCTCACTCCAAACATCTTGGAGGCAACAACACATAGTCCACTCCTTTCACAAGAGGCAACAAGATGAAACCACATCACAAGGTCACTCCATACAAGGAGACACAGATCCCATAATCCGCTCCTAAACCAAGGAGGTGCAAACATCCCCATTCGTGAAAACCGGGTAAAATTGAAAAGACGCCATGTACTACCCAAGGGAAAACAACCCTTATCCTCTAAGTTCTTCTGGAAGACTTATAATTTAGAACTAACACTAAATCCCAAAACCAACAATGCAACTTGATGACATAACATCAAAAACATTCAAGTCATCAATCAAATCTAATATTTGGATTTCCTAAATCCATACTTATTCAATAGGTAGTGTAGAAAAAGTCGAAGACATGATAACTAGATCATCTAAAATAATCATAACCCCTATTTCTCTTTTCATTATTGAAAATCTAAAACAATTAAACTTACTTCCCTTTACTAAATATAGAGAATTAAATCCTTTAAGATAATCAAGAGGAAGATACTACTTTTGGATATACTAAATCCATACCTCTTTCATAATCCAATCACAATGATTCAATTAAGCTAAATAGAAATTAATAAATAACATAATTGATTGTCTCATCAATAATTGACCATGCATTCATATTGTTTCTAATTAAATCTCATTAATTAAAACAAACATTTAAATATAAATATTTCTATAATTCTTCAATATATTTAAATATCTTTTTACTTATCAATTTTGACCATAAATTCAAAACTTATCATTTAAATTCTTCATGCAAAGCTAAATTGCACGCACTTAAATAAAACAAGGTAAATACTGATTGAAAATACTCATGGATATATATATACATTTCAATATATTTTTTTCAATCATATTAACAAAATAAATGTTTCCTTTTAAATCAAGTAATTACTTCCATTAAAAAAATATCTTTCTTTATTCATTTTCTATGCATACTAATCATTTTTTTTAGAACACTAATAATACCCAATTTGCAACAACAGAATAAAATAATATAAAATATTATTTATTTTCTCAAATGGATATATACCTTCAATATATATATACTAAATATAAATTAATATATTTAAATATATTTAATCATTAACATATCTTCTATTCTTTATAGAATATCAAATTGTTTAATTCAAAATAAAATATCCCTTATCATCAATTTTCTAAAATATATATATATTTTCCAATTAAATCAAATTAATAATTGGACCTTTTACACATGAATTTAAATTCCACAATTAAATTTTAAATTATGGATTCTTTAAATCAAATATTTAACTCCTTCAATTAAACTTTAACATGTCATTTTAAAATAAACAATAATTTCCCCATACGTTTATAATTTTAATTCCACTAATCTAATATACAACTTTTATTTAAAATAATATAAATAAATATAATACTTTAATATTATATATTATAATATAAAATATTATTAAATAATATTTTAATATTATAATAACAATACATAAAATATTAATATTTATAAATATCAATTTATTATTATTTTATTTTCAGAGCAGCCATGGGAAAATAACTTAACAGCAGTCTCATGTTTCAAGCATAACTCAAAAAATAAGATCTGGGTATTTACGATATTTGGATATGCGTAAGAAAATTTCAATATGCAAAAACTCTTTAAATTTCCTGATAACCCAGTTTGTGAAAGTGAAGTTATAGGTGACGCAACCAGACCATTTTACCATGAAAAATACAACTATACTGCAGATTTTAAAATCGTTTTTTTAAATAATAAACAGAAGGTTTCATTTTCTAAAACATTCTAAATTCATTGTTCAATCTCTATGTTTTATTTCAATAACAACAAAATCGATTTCCCCAAATAAATTTAAATTCAACTAAGGTTTTCACAATTTTCACTCAAGAATTTTCACAAGCAAAGGCTGTAACTTTGTTTAATTCTTTTCTTCTAATATCAATTTTTTTTTCTAAAACAGATTTAACAAAGAAATCTTTAATCACTACTATTTTAAGAAAAATAATCAAGAACAATAAAATACAAAGAGGAAAACCTGGTACAAGAAGCTACAGGAAGAGATGAATTTCTGATGCAAGCCTCCTCCAAAGATTTCCTGAATTTTCTTCAATCCTCCAATGAATCAAATCCAAAATCCAACAGATGCAAACAATATTTCCTTCAATCAATTCTACAATCAAACTTTCTTCAACCCCTTGTGCAATTTTTCCAAAATTTCTTCCCTGCTGTAAAAATGTATTTTTCTAAAAACTTTCTGCTCTAAAATTAAAACATGTATTCTTTATAAATCAAAAATACCTAATCCAACCCTAATTCACATTACATGCAAATTAGATATTTCAATTTCAATTTCACTTTTCGAAAACCCACTTTCAATTTAAAATGTAATTTGAAATAATAAATTAATTTCCAAAGTTGCAACCTATTTCACAAATAAACATTTAATTACAATTTCTAATTTAATTCACACACGTTGGAATTAAATTCTAAAATTAATTCTAATTCTTTTATTTCCTTTCATTCTTTTGCATCACGTTTAATTAATTAATTTAATTATTTAATAACTAAATTCAACCCCCTTGGATTAAATTTAATTAATTAAATAAATTAAATATAAACTTTTATCCACATTGCATTATTTAAATTAAATAACCATCAACATGATTTAAATGCAATTACTCTAAATATCTATTTCCAAATAAAGAATTCTTCAGAATTAAATAACATCAAAGCAAGACCAGACAATGACTCGACACACACAACTGATGACACACTAAGGCTAGGGTGTAAACTTGACACATGTTACCTAGCTGCTATCTCCTATTCAACTTAACCGTTGGATCAACACGCTCAAACCTGTGAAACTAGGTGGAGTCAATGTCATGTACCTGCAACCAAGAAAACATCATACGATATATCCAGCATATAATACACACCGTGAAGAAGGAATTATGGATTTGCAGGGCACTCACAAGTGAGTGATGCGAACTCGTCCTCTTCACCCATACACTCATCAAAACTGACACTTCCATCATAATCTAGTAATCTCATAATAACATCTCATGCTAATTCTAAAACATCATTAATCCATAATGCATGTGAAACAATAATAGTTGTCGTTCAATAGTAGTGATCAAAACATCATAACAAAATATATCCAGTATCAAAGTAACTGCAACCAAACATATCATAAAACAACTTGAACAAGAAGCAAAACGGAGGGGTATTACATCCTCCAGGTGATTTTTTTGAGATTTCTCTTATTTTTATATTTGATTTTGATGGTGTCTGGATTGTGTGATGTAGACCTAAAATGAAAATGTAAAATTTTGATGGGTTTGAATGATTTAACATGAAAAAATGCAATATAAATGCAATTTTCACTAATGCAAAATTTTTAAAACCCTAGAATGCACATTTAACAATGCACAATGCAATGCTATTAAAACCTAGGATGATGATTGAATCCAATTTAGAGACAAGGGGATTCGAGAGTCAGGTTCACCAAAATGTACCACTAAAAACATATACAAACAAGGGAAAGAGGTTTCTCCAAATAGGCTCCTAAGGTTTTTCATCATAGAAGCACTTAGTGTGGGAATGAACACTCTTTCCACTTTGTTGATATGTTTAAGGGTGAGTGCATTCAAAGGGGCGATGGGGTTGATTGATGAAGGTTGTGAATGTGTGTTTGGTGTGGTTGAAACTAAAATAAAATGATAGTAAACTAATCTATGAAATGTAAGTGAAAGCAATATGTAACTAAATGTAAACTATCTAAATGACCTAAATGTGTATAAACAGAAAGGAAAATGGAAGTAAGAGAGCTTGTGCACCTAGCTATTGGAATTTTTTGATGAATGGCCCCAAAATATTTTTGAAAATGCCTAAACTATGTAAAGGGACATTCCAGCCAAGCTGGGGGACCTAGTCCTCTTCTCGGGAAAGCTATCGCCAAATGTTTCTATGAAATGGGTGCCTAGAAATATGAAAATCCCCAAAAAAAAATTCTGAAAGGGACTAGCTCACCATTATGGGTGACCTAGTCCTCTTCTCAGATTTTTACAACCTGAAAGAGCAGGTTGGAGCTCTCGGTCTACACTCTATTTCGTAGAAGGTATCTAGTTCAGACTCAGCTGAAAATGGGCAGAGAGAGGTCTCCTAGCTTGAACTAGGGATTTGTTGACTTGGATTCCTTTGATGAGTTGAGAGAACCTTCCAAGCACCTCAAAATTGTATATAAAGACCTACAAACATGTGCAAAGACCAAGAGATTTATGGGGTTAGAAAATAGGGGTTTTCTTTAGTCAAACCCCTTTGTAGGTGATTCAACCCAAATGAAATGAAATCAAAGGAAAGAAATATGGAATGATGAACTTGAGAGAACACTTACAAAACCTTTGATGAAGATGTCTACAACATGCAAGAGTACCTTCAATGGAGATAATTTGAAAAACCCTAATGGTTGTATGCTTTCTTGTGAAGTATTGGTTGCTTGGATGTTTGAGAGAAAGAGAACGAAAATGAGCTAGGAGAGTAAAAATGAGCTAGGAGACTAAAAATGAATGAACAGAGAAACAAAATGGATGTGAAAACCATTATTTGTACAAGTGAAACCCTAATTTTCCCAAAATACAACCTAATAGGCCGACCCTAGGGTTCTGGAGGCAAGATTCCAATTGAGTCTTATTTAAAATTTTAATTTTATGCTTAGATGGACTAGGTCGCCCAAAGTGGCAACGTAGTCTTCCTATGAAAATTTTGATGATTGTCAAGAATTAATTTATGTTTAATAAGTTAACTATATTTTCCTCCAGAAGCACACTTATTTTAGGACTAAAGATCCATTAAAAGGAAAAATTAGCATATAAAAAGGGTTGATTTAAGGGTGATAATCCTAGACAAATGTGAAAATGGAACACAACACTTTACAACACTCTGTATTAAGGATTAGGAAGATGTAAAAATGTATTATTTAGGTGAATTATATTGAACAGGTCTTAGAAAAGTGAGGAAATGTATTACAACGCCTCACAAAACCTTGGTAAAATATCATGAGATTAGTGTTGAAATGCAAGCTTACAAGGTTGAATCAAGGTGATGAAGACCAAAATCTACTGAAAAGGGCCAAAATGAGTGAAAAAGTACCAAGGTATACACTTTTTGGTGACACAGTCTTGAACACAACAAATCTAAACTGACCTTATGTGGAGTTCATGAAGGTATCTATGGAACTCATTTAGGTGGACTACTTCTTGCTAAGAAACTCCTACACTTGGGGTATTATTGGCCGAACATGGAGTAGTCTTTTCAATTTTTCAAGAAGTGCAAAAAATGCCAAGTCCATGGAAATCCAATACATGCACTAATGTAGGAGCAACAATCATTTGCATTAACATGGCCTTTCTATCAATGAGGATTGGATGTTGTGGGTAAAATTCATTTATCACCCTATAATGGACACAAATTCATCATCAGAACCACAAAGTATTTTACAAAGTGGATTGAAGTAGTTCCCTTAACCACAATCAGTAGAAAAAAATTGCTTCTTTCATCCTAAATTACAATATCTATTGGTATCGTATTCCTCAGTCAATTGTCATAGACAATGGTAGCCCTTTCAAGAATCAGGAGGGCCAAGAACTTTTTGAAAGGGTTCATATCCAACATCAATTTTCCACACTGTATTACCCTCAAGGAAATGGTCAGGAAGAGGCCTCAAACAAAACCATTTTGAAAATATTAAAGAAAACTATCAACAATGCTAGACATGACTGACATGTTCAATTAAATCTTGCTTTGTGGGAATACGAAACTAGCATCTATACCCAAATAGAAGCCACACCATAGGATCTTGTATATGAATCAAAATCCATTTTACCTATTGAGGTTGAGTTACCATCACTTTGGGTGTCATTGAAGGGAATTATTTTTGAGGAAGACTATCGAGTATGTAGACTTCAGGAGCTAGAATTTTTGGATGAACATCGTCAGTATGATGTGGACCATTTTAAAGCCTATCAAAAATAATATCAAGGAGTTATAATCATAGAGTAAAACTAAGAAAATTTTAGGTTGGTGACTTGGTCCTGAAAGAGAATCTGCATAATCAACATAGAGTAAAGAAATAAAAATTTGAACCAAATTACTAGGTCCTTCTATTGTTGTATCAGTCTATGGATCAAGATCATATCAGTTGTCTATGCCCAAATGGGACCAATTCAAGGAACCTATTAATAGTATCCATCTCAAAAATTTATATACCTAGCTCATCTAGTGCATGGTCAAAAAGCAGAAAAAAAAATCATAAAATGTGAAAAAGTGCAATAAAAACAAGTAGTGAAAACAATAGGTGCTATTTGTGATAGATTATCTTTTCCATCTATTATCATGTGTATCAATCATTAATTTTTCTCTATCACTATACCTGATCATCTTATGAACCTCATGTACATATATGAGAATCATAGTCATGTCTCATCTTGGCTTGGTTATCATTATACATAGTCCCAATACTTGGTTGTTCCTTACTTGGGGAAAAATACTTAACTCACTAGGGGAAATCTACTTTGGGCTTAACAATAATAGATAAGAAAACATCGGTATGAAAACATAGTAAACACAACAATCACACTAAACATAAAAATTGAACATTGATCATAAGTTTTAAACATCAACCTTTCAAATCAACAACAATCAATCAAACACTAAATATAAATGGATGATACTCTTCTGAATCATTCTTCTATCACTTTAGCATTAATTTTTAACTATTTTATTTTGATTTTTATTATCATTTCTCTAGAGTTACTCGAGGATGTCATGGACTAGAGGAACTAAGAAGCAGAATGTTTTTTCTTTGTCTTTTGTTTGTGAGCTATCATGAAACATGCTCTACAAAATATCACCGATGGAATTCAAAGTTTTCATATGAAAGGATTAACTCTTGTCTATTTTATGCAATAAATTCTCAAGTCATCTTAGTTCAATTATAATTAGATGCTTGTGTTAACCTGCAATATCAAAAATCATGGAAGTAGTACTCAGGTCATCATGGTCTTATTATACCATCAATGTTTGTACTCAATTTAAACATTTTAAAGGCTCAATGATGATACAAGAACAAAATCAAGTTGACAAAATGACAACATTACATATTTATATTTCCATGGTTAAGATAGATTGCATCCATGTTAGTTAAATTGCATCTACATTTTTAGATTTTTCCAATGCTGGCAATTTTTTTGAAATAATCTTATCTCTCTAATCAATGGATTGAGTACACTTGACATTAACAAAAACAATATCATGCACACATAGTTGCATAAACATCATCATATGATGCATACATTTAGAAGGTACCATTATATTCCCATTTGTGCATTAGATCATATATTTACATTTGACAAAAACAAAAATAAAGTGCATTACATATCATTTGCATAATCAAACTCATCCCATATAGCATAGATGCATCATATTTGCATTTGAAAAAGATACAAAAATGGCTTTCATTACATGTCATTCATCCCATATATAGCATAAAATCATCATACGTAGAACACATATAACATCATGATCCATATGTAACCATCATTGCATAATCATAAAAATTTCATTAATGCATCCATATATGACCATAATATAAGTATATTAAACATCACATAGCATATAAATTAGATGCATCCATCATAAGAATTCATCATAAAATCATATGGACAACACATAGATAATAAGTATCTAGTACATATCATACAAATCTCAATTTAAATGTCAAGTGTACAATGATATCATGAAACATGGAGAGATACAATGTCAAAAATATGGAAAAATAATCATTAATTCCTCAAATGAAGAATGTATACATCATCAAATGTCAATAGGTCAAATGGAAACAAGAAGGCTATGTAGTGCTCCCTCTAGATGTTGTCGGTCTCTCTAATCCTCCTGTTGAACCCCTTGATGGCCCTACACCTAGATCCTTGCCTGATGGATCTCTAGAAGGTGGACCACTAACACCTCTTACCATTTCCTATGAATGACTATGTCCTGATCTAGCACTCATGGATTGTGCATAGCTGACACATTGCTCTATAGGCACTACCTCACAATAACGTCCCCTATAATATTCTACGTCTCAAGAAACACATGTGACCTCTTGAATCATATCCTTTGTGGTGGTACCCTCTGCTACTCTTTGTAACTGCTCAGCTAGGGTCTCAACCTGCTCACATTGATCTCTTAGAGTATCCCTCTCTATTGTTAGAGAAATGATATATTCCTATGCCTGAACTTGTGCTTGTTCTTGCACATGTATTTGTGCCTAAGCCTATGGAAGATGTCCCTACAAGGTCTACAACTATGTTTATAAGCTCGATATCTAATCCTACTGGTGATGGGAGACAAAATGAATCTTAATATTGTGGTGCTATAGATACTATAGAACTCCTCCTCCTGGCCACTCTAACATCTAGTACTGGTCCACCACCTCCGTCACCTCCACCATCTCTGCCACATCCATCATCTCCACCTCTATCACCTTAATCATATCCATCACCTACACCATATTTTCCACCTTCATCATCTTCATCCCCATCTCCATCTCTCCTCTATCTAGGTGCATGAGGTGGTGACATATCATCATTAACTAATGCTAGAACAAACTCCTCTAGGTTGGATATCCTTGAGAATAGATGGGTGAAGAAGTATTATGCATAATCATCAGTCATGAGTGCCTCAGAAATATCTACATGATAATCCTATATCCATGGTTGTAAACCAAAGTACTCCTAGTAGATAGCATCATATGATAGGGAGGGCCCCCACTCTGGAATGTCCTTTCATCGTCATGCATATAAAGAAACTCCATGGGGCATGACCTGTGCTCTATCATATTGTCGAAGTACCCTCATCACCAAGAATCTCTTAATAACGTATGGTGTCCACCCAATCAACTACCTATAATAAAATACATATGACATCTCCATGTCATCCTCTAGCTAGTTCTCATAGTATCCAAATCATCTAATAATCTCTACAAGTAGTACAACTTTCCTAGCATATCTTGGACAACTAGAATTGTCTATCCAAAAAAATAAGGCCTCCCAACAATATGATCTTTGTCTACAACCGGCCACATGACAACTATATCCTCCCACACACAAATCTACAACAATGTAACCCCTTCCAGTAGACTAGAAACTCTAAGATATACTACATGATGAAGATCATGATATAAATCAGACAACATGCATGATCCCCAAGCATATTTGATACCCTATGTAGTCATTCTCTATAGAATCTAGACCCATCCAAGAGATAGTCCCTTCAACCTATGTTCGGGACATAAAAACCCTCCAATGAATCCAATAAGCACACATGGCAATGGTTGATATAATACAGCCATATCCTGTCATGGGATCTCATATCCCATAATCTCATTGTCACAAAACATCCTCTGTAAAGTATTTGTACCTCCCTTCTTTGTATGATTGTACACAACTATCTCACCCACAACTAGAATCCCCAAGATGCGATACACATCCTCTGGTATATTGTCATCTCACTAGTGGCTAAATGAAAGGTGTTGTGGTTATTGTGCAACCTCTCAACCAAAGCAATCTGAAGTACCCTGTTAATCCTATACTAGGGGTCGATCAAAGAAATCAACCCATAGTGCATAATCAAGTCTAATTCATCCTACATCAACTATGGAATCATGTCCTAGGTCTTCAGGAATCACTCTCGAGACTGCAGAATCCTAAAATCATCCTATAAACAAAGCATACCACAAATCAACAATCTTATCAATCAATATCAATTAACCTATCAATCTAATCCACTCTAATATTTCAATCTAATCTCATGAGTGTCTATCTTTGATCCTCACCTATCATTTATCCTCACCTATCATGAGGTCAATCATCATCATTTTATCATTGATTCTCACCTATCATGAGATCAATCATCATCTATTCTATCAACATCATCAAACAATATCAACACATTGACTGATGGGATAAAAAATCATCAAAATCAAGGAGAATAATCAAAATTTCAACACTCTTGTGTAAATGCATTGAAACAGTGCTTCCATGTGCCAAAAACATAGATGTGCTAGAAAACTTCATAGATGCACCAAAATAGGGTTTTAATGCGCTAAACTTCTGAATGTGCCATCAAAATCCATAAATCTGATATTTTGCTATATCAATGCACTAAATTACCCAATGTATTGGAAAAATCACCCTATGCACTAATTCATGACCTATATGCACTACAAATCTAAATGCGCTACATCATTCATCAAATGCACTAAATTTGGGCATGGATGTGCTACACTTTTGACCTAATGCACTACATCTTAACATTAATGTGCTATAAAACCTTATGCACCAAAATAATCTACAAATGCGCTAAAGTGGAGCTCAAATACGCTAAAGTACAAATTGCTGATTTTAAACCACAAAAAACACGTGAAAAATAAAATTCAAAAATTCACAAAGAGGTTTTTTGGGGTACATACTGGAGATACATACACAACCGAGTAGTTGTGACATTGAACATGCTTGAATCTGTGGGTGTGGTAAGCAATCACCATGGTTCTCAAACTTCCTTACACCTCAATCATCAAATTTTGCAAAATGCAAATGACTTAAATGAGCTCTTTCCACATCTTTTTACCCTTTTAAAGTGATAATTAGGTGGGATTTAAATAGGATTGATTTTATTTTTTCAAAATGGCAGGTTCAACACTATTTTTTGGGAGATAAATCATCTCAACATCATAAAATTTGAAAATCATCAAAAATCATAAAAAATTTTAAAATCTTAAAAATTCAAAAATTCATCAATTTATCTCCCGAGGGGGCATATATCCATCATCACTCAAAAATTCAGCACCTAGGGCATATCGATTTTATTTTTTTATCGAAACAATCAGCAATTTTTTCTTTGAAGAAATGTGTAAACACATCACTTCAAAGAGGGGAAAATTGTATACACCTAAATTTGGTTTGGAGAATTAATTAGAGTATGTGTAGGATCATGATGGGCCAAAAATTGGTGATATATAAGTGATATGATGGCCCATATGGCTGACAAAAAATGTTTTACCCAAATTTGATGAAATGAAAAGGGTTTTTAAAGGAGATTCTTAGCTTTCCACCAATATAATAAATCCTTTACTTTGAATTTAATAAATAATTATTATTCATTTTCTATTTGAATTACGACTAAAGTTCTGATTGATAGGTTGATTAAAAAACATATATAGCTTTCAAAAAATATCACATTCTATGCTTCACATACTATAGGACTAAAAAAATAAAATTTAATCATGAATTTTTTACCAAGTTAAGTTGGCCAGACCTATGATTTTTTATATTTTTTGAAATTTGTAATAAAAACTTCATAATTAATTATTTAGTTGGAAAACAATTAGAAAAAAAATTGTATCACATTGAGACATGATTCCTCTAATTATATCTAGAATATTATAAAAATATAATATCATTTTATTATGATTAGGGTGGTCAGACAGACACCTACTTCCTTGAAATTTAAGTACTACTGCATTGAAATTTCAGATTTTCACCAAATAGATTTTTTTATTTTTAAATAAACCTAGTAGTGTAGAAACTACATTTAATTTTCTATAAATTCTATTCTTACATATTTTTGAAATAGTATTAGATAACTTTTCAATTTTTTACGTCAAGTTGCCTCACTTTGATTTTCTGAATTTTTATTCCCACTTAAGGGCCTGTTTTTTCCATGATGATCCTGCACATACCCATTAATTAAATACAATTTATTTAATTAATAAACCCTTTAATTCTTCTACTTATAAATAAAATCTAAATTTATTTATACAATTCATTTTCCAATTCTTCTATCTTAAATCATATTCTTCTAATACTAATTAAATAAACAAATTTAAATAGTTTATTTTATTTAATTAACTTCTTCTTATTAAATTTAAATGCTAAATTTGAATTTACTTACATGTCTATAGTTTTTTCCTCCTTCCACCTCATCATGTGTCTCAACAAATTGAATATTTCAAATATTTAATTTGGGCTTTATCCTCAACAAATTCCAAACAACTTTGGGACACTTGGCTCTTCTAGTCCATTTAGTCTCCTCTACACTTGGCAGATTGTTTTCATGAAGGGAACACTCTGCTTATTTCTCTCTAACTTCTTCATCCTCCACCATTCATCTATATAGATCAAATTTGGATCATTGGTTACTACCACATTATTTTATGCCTTGAAAAATATATAAATATAGTCTCACTCTACAACAAAAAGGATCCCATCTTGAGAAATCTTACTCTCCATATTTTTCATTAGTGAATTGTGAGAATTTAGCATTTAGAATTTAGAATTTAGAAGAAATTAGTTTAATCATGGCTCTAGCATTAGCTACATCCTAAGTACTTTAATTTCAGCACATCATTATCATAACATAGTCTCCATTTTCATGCAACATCATAGCATCATTATCATAGTCATCGTATAGCTTAGCAATCAATCATGTAGGAATAAAATCTTAAATTTTATAGCATCTCATTCTTTAGGTTGTCATTCTAAAGGTCATAGTGTACAAGCAATCCGAGAACAATTATGATTTAGCAAATCCTTGGAGATAGAGAAAAATGGGATGGTCTAAGAATGTTTGTTTATTTCAATTCAATTAGATTTTCATTGGAATTATCTAGTATAATGTTTCATTGGCATGTTATTTAGCTTTAATTTGGTTTATTCACATTTTAAACTCATGCATTACATTTTATTCTGAAGGGATGAAACAGTTTTCACAAGTTGATTTATGAGGGTGTCACTAGTTGTGTTTTGAGATGGGCGTGAATATGGTGGAGGTGTATATGTGTTTGAGGGAGCAATGAATGGAATCCTTATGGGAGGTAAATTTATAGGACATATGATGTGCTATGCCACAAAGGTACTATTAATGCTAGTAGAAATGCCCAAGGAAGGAATGACATTACTAGTAGGTTGCATTGTCGTTGTAAATTGAGGATTGGTATAGGTAGGAATAGAGGCAATGGTCGTAGGAGGAGTAATTTGAATTACTCCTTGGCTTTGGAAAATTTTCAAAGGTAAAGAACAACTACTGATTGAGGTAAGACATTTCCCTAAAATCTGAACTATGTTAGACACAAGATAAAATATGTCTTCACTTTCAATCATGAAATTCGTGTTATCTATGATAGGGATAGTGGTGGTTGACATTTTTTTAGTACTTATTTGATTTTGTAGGTTTGATAAGTCTTCATGAATTTGGATTATGTTTTCGTGTGGAATACTAACAACCATTGTTTCAACATTTTTCATAATACTTGAAGGTAAAGAGTTGTCAAAGGTATCATCCATACCTAGTGAACTAGTGTCAACACTAGAAGTGAAAGGGATAGATAGACCAAGATCCATGTTGATTGTATTATCAAGGGATGGCATGAGTCTCAAACTTTATCTCACTATATTATTACCAATAGGTCACCAAGTTTAAAATCCCATGCAAAGGACAATCAATGAAATGAAATATGTAATTAACTCATAATAAATTAATTCTCTAATTCTAATTCAAAATGAAATTAAGCTGTGAAATGAAGAAAATAGAAACTATACAAATTTAAACAGTAACTAACAACAACAAACAAAAACACAAAAACAGTGTCTTTAATGTTGGAAAAAGAAATTTAAAATCTAAAACAAGACTAAATCACCCAAAGGGGCATACGAGTCCCAATCAAGGTTTTCTATTGTCTCAATGCTCAATAAAAATTATGTCAAAATACCCAAAAATTAGGAAAAACCACCTATACTAGGAATAAATCACTCAAAGGGGCGTATGAGTCCTAGATTAGGGTTTTTGCACTATTTTCAGAAAACTCTATGTGAATGTTATGTTTTCTATTTTGAATGATGTATAGGGTAAGTAAAAATGTAGTTTACAAATGAAATTCAATGATGCAAAAGATAAAAATGCAACTTATATGCACTTTCACTAATGCAAGATTTAGAAACCCTAGATGAAATTAAACTAATGAAAAACCTAATGCAAAGTTTTAGTGCAACCTTGATATAGAATTATGATGCATGCCAGATCATAAATAGGTGTTCTAAGTATGAGTTTACAAAAATGAAATGAATAAAATACGTGATGGCCCAAAGATCTTTTTAGGGAATGTAACACAAGAAGACGTTCTAATTTCCTTCAATTTTAAATCAAGGAAACCCTAGAGATCTAAATCCTATTATAGAGAGAGAGAAATAGATTTGCTAAAGTTTGTCTTAGGGTATGTTTAGAGACTAAAATTTGGTTAACCACCAATATAGGGCTTGGAAAGACTAGTAAGATGCAAGATCTAATTATGAAACTTAATGATATGAAACAATACAATAAATGACCTCAAAATGATTTCAAAATAGAATAACAAACTAAGAAATCAAAGAGGTGCATCTTGAAACTTGTAGAAGCTTGAAACAAGACCTAAAATGTTGGAAATATTCAATTTAATGTACACTAGGACACATATGTTAGGTTTGGCATGTTAGTCCCAAATATGGTTTCTGGTCTACAATAGGAATCTGGTAGTGGTGGATTTGGATCTTCAAAAATCTAGATAATTCACTATATTGGGACTCATACACCAAAAGTGGTGTATCAATCTTGCTCATCTTTTTTGGAGGGTTGGGATCTGAATTTATTCTTATATCTCATCTCTTCCTTCTCATTCTAATTTGTGAGTCTGACCTATCAAATTATTCTTTGTAGATGTATTTTAGTGATCTTGTAAACAAGGTTACAACTTTGAGAACTTTACACACTAGAAAACTTGTTTTCCTATCTTTCCCTTCAACGTGTCTTCAACTTAGACCTACAAATAATACCCTAAAGTGAGGGGAAAATTTTATTTCTTTAGTGGATAGGGGATTTCCTTGGTCAAACCCCATTTTGGTAATCAAACCTTGAAATAAAATGTAATAAGAAGGAATGATGAAAGAACAAAATGATATGTTGCAACTCACCAAACCCTAGAAACAAAGTGTTGAAAACATGTATGAGATGGCTAACATGAATTTGGAGCTTAATTCTTACTTGAATGTTGTAGATATTGAATTGAATGATTTATTGAATCATGAAACCCCACATCACAAATGTTAGCTGATAAACAAACATGATGCATGTTGACTTTGAAATGATGCTTGATACTTGAATACTACTCCAAAATTATTGATAATCACTCTTGACTGCTCTTGAATTCTCTTGTAAAATATTCAATGCTCTTGTGAACTCAAATTTTCTATAATGCATGAATCCTCAAATTTCCAAGAGAAAAAATTTGAGATAACCTTGTATTTATAACTGTTTATGCTAAATATCCCAAAATTACAACACTACGAGCCGATGTTGAAGATCTAAGAGAATAAAATCCTACAAAGAATTTGAATTTAAATTAGGTTTAAGCCACATAGGACTCATATGCTAGAAGTAGAATATGATTCCCATTAGGCACGGCTTTGGGACATAGTTTTCAAGAAAGTCTTAGATTTATGTGAAATCTAGAATGGAGAACTAAATATTAGGTGGGACCCATATTGCTAAGGTGGCGTATAAGTCCTAGGTTACTAAATATGGGCCATACTATCTGAAAACACATAAATTATGATTGGTTGCTGGTTTATGTCAAGCTTATCCTCAAAAAGATGAATTAATTAAGGTTTGTGGATGTAAAATAAGGCCAAATGAGACATAAAGAAGCCCAATTAATTAATAAAATCCCTAGATTAGTGTGAAAGTGAAATAAAATACTTTAGAACAATATAAATAAGGCACAATTAAGTCCATTTAGTTCACAAGGGCCCAAACAAGTGTGAAAATGTAGAGGGATACTTTTTCTACACTATAGGTTTGATGTCCTCCAAGAGTGCGATATTACTTATAATAGGAATTTCTCTTAGTGGCTCGATGTGATGTGAGGCATCCCCTAAGTTGAAATTTATTAATCTTGATTTTACCTCTCTTGGAGACATTAGGCACAATGGTCTTGTTGAATTCCTCTAAAGGGTAGCCAATGATTATGCTCAAGAAAATTCAAAGTTAGTGGCCAACTCATGAGTAAGGATTTACAAGACCTTACTCCTAATCTTCAAGCTCCATGAAATACAAGTGGGTATACCTTATCACACTTAATAAATATGTAGTTCCTAAGATAAATTTTATACATAGACAAATCCTATTTGAGTAGAACTAAGCATCCTTCACCAAAGATTTGGCTAGTCTCTAGAAAAATTACAACTTAGTGCTAGAAGTTGAGAGGGCATTCATTGTTACACATGCCAATTGAAAGAATTTTAAATAAGTTTTTTGTTGTCATTCCAGATCTCTAGTGAGGTACATTGCTAGCCGGTTTATCTAAAGTATGCTTAGTGAATATACTAGTGCTTTGTCTATTGGGAAGTGAAGTCAAATTATGTAATAATCAGTGATAAATAAGCCATTTATTTAGATATTTTTGGACTATTATCACACATTGCATTATGCAACTCACTATATTCTATAAATAGCTTCTTACTAAATCTTATATTCCTCTATACAAATTTATTAGCTTATTTAGCATTTTAATATTCTCATCAAATCGAAGCAAAAATAAATCCATACAATCAATCAAAAAAATTGAAGATGAAGTAGAGGATCATTAACCTTTTCATTCATAACTTGTAAGAGAAAATATATAAGAGAGTATATATATAAGAACTTGATATTTTACATTCATTTCTAAAGCTTGTATAAAACTATTTTAAGATTACTACATATTTCACTTATACCCTCAACCTCTTACTATTCTATCTATCAACATTATATACTATATATTTCTTCGTCTACATAGCTTTTTAACTAAACTATTTCTAAGACTCAGAAATCGACCCCTATAATTATCCTTCAAATTCATTTTATAGAAAAAGGAAGAAATAGGCACTAGGCTAAATTATAATCTTATTTAACTAAAATTTCACCTTAATTTCAATATACTTCAAAATATTCCCTAGAAAATTGTAAATCATCATTTGTAGCATAGGGGAGAGAAAAATATCAAAAAACCATTTGTTGAGGAAGCCAATTAGCCTTCCAAAAGGCTTCGCATCATAGTATAAAAATTCATACATTCACGTTGACCCCAAAAGTCACCATCAACACAAAAAAGGTAGAAAATATTAAGAACCCATATCATGCACAACAGCCCAAAGAAACATGTCAGCAAAAAAGATAAAAATCATGAGCATCAGCTCAAGAGGGGAGTGGGGTGCTACTCTACCTAGTCAACAACAGAATAAGAAAGCTCTCTTGATGTCCTTATTAAAATTGGAGTATCCATCACCACCTCATCCTTGAATTCAATCAAATTACTGATGGCCATGAGATACTAGCGGTAGCTAGAGTCACTTTCATCGCCATTGTCAAATGGATCATCCAAAACCTTGATGGGAGATTGATGTCATCCCATAAAAGCATAGTGATACTTCTTTTTCCTTGCAACCTCTCTCAGAGATAATTTAGCTCCTTAGATGAAATGAATTCTTGAGAACACCCTGGTGCATAAAGATTTTCTTTCAGCTCTTACCTTTTTCTTTGGTGTTAATGGAACCTCAAGAACATCCTACTCCTCCTTGGGCTCAACATTCTGAGAGTCAAGAAGTCTCTTGGAGCTACATGTTGGTCTGATAGATATGCTCACTTTACCCATGGTTGATGACACAATCCACATAACAACAAGCACAAACTCAACAACAACTTAGAGAACCTCAGTCACTCACTCCCAGACTCTCAATTAATGTATACAAAAAATGGTGAGAATAACAAACAAGGACAAACCAATAAATAGGTTAGCTACAACATGTATTCATTCATGTTCCAAGGGAGCTCACACATGAGAGTCATCAACTAGATGCTTTCATTTTGAATCTGAGCCATTGATCACACATTGTAATGAATCTACGAGCAATTAACAAGAGTGGTTAATTATGAAAAACAAAAATTTCATGTCCTTGATACTTTTTCCCAATCATATGTCCCAAGTGGATAATCGCCCACTCAATTTGCATAATTAGTCACATACTTAGCACCTAATGAACTTGTCATTTAATATTTACCTATTCCATCATGGGAATTAAATTTCTCACAATTCACCACCATAAGATAATGAGAAGTGATCATTATCAATCCACATAATATCAACCTGTAGTCTATGTTGCCTCAAATTATTTATCCCACGTGTACCAGCGCTTGACAAAATTGATGGCTACAACCATAAGCATCTCCCAAATCTTGAATGTATGCTAAGGACTTGCTTAAAATTTTGCAATGTTCTTAAATCTTAATGTATTTTTAGCCAAATTCAGGCAGTATTTTATCTCTACTAAATTTTATCAAACCCTTTGAAGTATTCCACATGGTCGTCACTCGCTTTTCCATTGGAATTTTGGAGAGGTTCTGAGAGGGGTGCGGACTAGCAGTGAAACCATTTTATGGCTATTTTGAGGCTTCCCAAAGCTTGTTTATGGGTTAATTAGGTCTCCCATCCATGTTTGAATGGTTTGGGGGATTTTGATGCTTTCAAATAGGTGATATTTGTTGATTTAAGTTACCAAAAGTTGCATACAACTCCATTCACATGCTTGCAATTTTCTTATTTTTGTTTGATGCATTTTTAAAAGCTTATCAATAAGGATAATTCCCTCCCACTCTTGCAAATGCCTAACAATCAAATAAATTCCTTTGCATCATTGAAAATGATTTGAAAATATCCTCTTATTTATTGAAGTTAAAGATCAATCATATTTATTTACACTTGTGGCAAAATTTTGGAATGTTTGTAGGCTCATTATGATTGTTTCTTCATATAGAAGATTTTCCAATCCACTTCTCATGTCCAAGAAGTAGTTTGTAAAAAGTTTTATACATTTTCTCCTTGCGTGTGAGGGAAAAATGACCAACAATTCATTACCACGACCAAGTGTAATGCCCCATCATGGAACCTAGAGAACAACACGTTAACCAACTAAATAACCAATTTTATTTTTTAAAACATTTAATTACAACATGTGACATGTAACATAAAACGAACGTTCCAAGGGTTCCACAACAATGCTACAAATTTAACATAAGAAGAATAACACATTAGGATCCAAATACAAGAATTATAAGAATATTTCATAACACATTTACATTACCAAAAAGAGATTAAGTTACAAGTTCAAGATATAATAAATAATATTATGAAAAATCTCCATACATGTAGTATCATAATACAACAATATCTCATGTAAACATAATGAGTGAGTACAATAAGGATGATGAACAAGTACAACTAATGATCAAGTTCACGAGCATGCCCAACGATCATCTCAATGAACCATGTGAATCTAGGAACCTGACAAGAACATACTCATCTCGAATAAAATCATGTACAAGGGGAACCAATGGACGAAAATGCGTGTTCCTCCCATCCATGTGGTACTCGAAATCCCACCCCCCACGCTAGGAGATAATATCAAGTCCTCAATTCAAACTAACATCAAAGAAGATGGTACATACTTCACATGGCTAACTTACATGTGACCACATAAGACACCGAAAGAAAATAAAAATTGACATACTCCCATAGGCAATGACATAACTATGGGTGACTCTACACAAGAGACCCAACATATGTACAAGGATTGGAGTTTCATCATACATTCATAGTAGGTTACCCTAGAGAATCTTCCTAGATTATCGACCCTCGTCCTAAGTTACCTTGGAAACCTCTATCGATTCACAACCCCTAAACAAACTTATGTGGTATTGAGACACTTTTCGAGAAGAAAAAGTGATCAAATAGCCATTCTAGGCCATCTCAACCTACCTTAACCTAAACAAGAGTTAAAGTACAAGGTGAGGAAAAACATTATCTGAGTTATTAAGTGTTTACAACCTAACCACTAAAATATTAAGTTTATTTTCATTGCGTTATCAACTTGCAATAGGTTACCCTAGTAACATCTTTAGGGTTCTGACCCCTAACAAAAGCCAATCCTCCGATGCACAAACCAAACTACTAACAATGACAACACAACCAACATGCATGCAAAAAAACATCAATCAAATACTCATTATAATTATTACAAAGCCATATACAATTCAAATACTTCTTTAAGATAAAACATCCTGCTTGGCCAAGTCAAAAAGTCGAGTCATATGAGAACGATGAAAAACAAGCATACTAAGCCTCTCAGTGTAATTTACTTACATAAGCCTTCAGAAAATTGCGACAAAACTCACAATACCAAAATGTACAATTTAACTTTGACAACATCATATACATTATTTTCAATAATCATGAATTAGAGCTCCATAATGACAATACTTGAAAAAGTAAGAGTGTCAACTTTACTTCTTTTTAAACATAATTTTCATTTAATACATTATGAACATATCAATCATAAAGAAAAAACAACATCATAATGATGTGTTTAACAATATTTTGAAATACTAAATTCATACAATAGTCATTCCTAAACAAGAATGGACAATTCAATTTTAAAATAACATTAAGATAATTCCAATATATATATATATACATTTATATACAAAGTTTAACAAACAATATTGTAATAATACCTTACTATTATTAAATTAATGAATATCTTAACATAATGAGAAGATCATTTTAAAATCTATACTTTTCCTTATATTTCTATTAACATGATATTAAATCACAACAATTTTATAATTTTGATGATCAATTAAAAATAAAATTCAAATAGAATCATCATTAAATGCTAATGTATAGAATTGCATATCGAACTTGAGTGAATCAGGAATGACAAATTTATAACCACACTCTCAAACTCTAATTATCATTCATTGATCAAGGGTTAAGTGAACAAACGCGCAATAAAAAGAAGAAACAAGAGTTTTGAGATACAATAAAATGCTCACTAATCCCGTTGTACACCAATAATATTTCAGTGCACGCAGATCAAGAGGCACTAAGAATAGAAGAACAAAAGTTCATTATAAGTCGTGTGCTAATTCAAATAGCCGCTCAACAAAGTAGTCAATGATAGTCGTTCTTAGCTATAACAAATCGAACTAAGAGCCATCTATGACTCATGCAGATAAAGTTAAGAAGCAAACTAAAGTCTAAATTTTAAGCATAGCCACCGACCTCTCAAAGAATCCACCAACAAAAGGTTTCAGGAAATCATGATAAGCCTAAGCCAATGTAAATACAAAAGAAACATGCATCAAAAAGCCAGTCTATGATCTGGATTTTAGAAAATGATTAAGGAATATTAGCACTGGAGATATTCAATAGAACATTGCAAAGTACAAATCTAGAATGTGACAAAGTTATAAGCTGTAAAAAGAACATTCTAGATGAGAACAAGAATCAGAGGGAAGACTGATGCACCCAAAATCTGGTAAACTAAAAATTTCCAAAGAGAAAGTGAATCAAGCAAGAAGCCAAGCCGCACGAATATGTAGGGCAAGGAACAAGATCATTACAAGATGGTTGTTGCGTGGATTATGAAAGAAAAGAAATAATGATATAGCCAATAGACCAGCCGCGCACTAAGGTGAAAGGATGAACAAAATAAGTGTAGCCTCGGTATTATAAATCAGCCTAAAGCATTCCAAAATAATGAAGAAACCAAATACAACGATTGCATGCATCAAGATAGAGCAAATATCTATATAAACAACATGCACCAAAAAGTATTCGGTTAATAACAGCAACACAGGCATTAGAGAGTGAATACAACAGGTCACCCAAGTTGTCAAATACCCCAAGTGGCTAAAGAAAGAATACTAATGGCAGTGCATACCAAGCGAGTGGTTTATTTAAATCGAAGGTGTATGTCAAAAACAAATAAAGACATAAACATATTTAATCAAATGAACAAAGAACTCGAACAGATCCAACAAGAACACATAGAGGCATAAATATTAAAGGTACTATTTTCTAAATAATTCAAGGATTCATAGCTAGGTTTGCACGAGTTTTCTTTTCAATTTATTTATTCTCTTCGATTTAAAACAATATAAGCATTAATTTTTTTGTTTTTTTCTTGTTGTTTGTGAAGATTTAAAATGAGATATAACAAGATTTAGCAAACAAATTACAAAAAAATATCATTTTCCAATTTAAATTCAAGAACAAACAAAACTACAGAGGAAAACCTAGAGTACATCAAAATTCGATGAGAGAAAGAACCAAACACTGAATACAAGATCCAGTATCTTTCTTGAACTAACTGTAGCTTCGAGAATTAATATCTTCAATATTTTCCAACCAAGAACACAGAGAAACCCCAAAATCTTCTTCAAGAATATTGTCATGAAAAAATAAAATTCTTTTACCAGAACCAATTGCCATGAAAATATTGCATAACATGATTTTCATTAATTACACAATTAAATGCAATTCACCCACCATAATTGACCAATTCCATGTTGGTGTAGGAGCACCTTAAGGTCTTTTGAAAGGTCTTAGCAAGTTTTGGCTTGTAGGTGGTTCTAGCCAACCACCAAGGTAATAAGGACTAATTGATAAAGTACCAAGGTTGATTTGGTGTGTGTGTTGTGGCAAGCTTGTCTAGAGTCTTGAGTTTTGTGTGCTTAGGACATCCTGCTAAGTTGTCATGACACCATCTCCTAAACACTAGGAAGCATTAATGTCATTCTAAGTCTGACCTAAGGGTCCCAACATGTGGGGATCGGATATATAAGCTAAGACAAAACCCCAACCTGACAGTTGGATGAGTTGGAAGTATCATTGTACGGATTGTGCCTTGGAAGAACAAGTTTGTGACTGTGTTTTTGAAACAGAGCCTTGATCCAGTCAATTAATGGATTGAAAGGACTAAACTAATGCATTGAACCTTTGATTTGTGACCTGTAACTACTTTGTGTGGCATTGGTTTAGTTGTTTGGCACGACTGGTTAACATTTTGTAGTTTCTTATGTTCTTCTATTTCATTGCCCGGTTCAGGGCCAATTTTGTAAATGATGCTCCCCACTTGAATTCCCATGGTTGAACTTCCATGGCCTCTTGGAATCAAGTACGTGACCTTGTATATAGTGTAAATATGGTCTGTGGAGTCTTTTTTTGTAGGAGAGCTAGTAAAACCATCAAGCTCTAGGTGAGTGCAGGGGCATTCTAGCTAGGTGCTTGAACAAATCAGCAGCAAGAGGGCTTGCTTAACGGATTGGTTTGTGCCAATGAATGGTGTAGAGGTGTAGGGGTATGGGTCTTGGACTTGTCTATGCAAGGAGAAGTGCAAAGGAGGCCATTAGACAACATAATTAAGTTAAAGAAACCATACTGTGTCACATACCCTAGAAACCCTTGAAAATAGGGGTTTGGTGACAGGCCTATGTATGGACACTAAGGAGGTATAAAACCTAGGTAATATTCAATCCTAGGAGATCTACAGAGATAATTCATAAAGAGTTTGGGGGTTTGTTAAGTAAGTTTTGGAGTTATTCCAAGAACACTGGTTTTAGGAGGCCTAATTGACCAAAAGGGCTATAAGGCCTAAAACAAGGTTTACTTGAATTCGATGGATAAATGAGAAAAGAATCCAACAAGATGGATTAGAGTGGAGTAAGATAACCCAAGGAATAGTTGGAATACCTATTCCTATTCCCAAGAATGGCTTGGGGAACGTTGTGGCAAAGTTGAGCCCAAAGGTTCTTAGTAGGGGTGTGAGGGTGAAGGTGAGTGTTTGAAATTGGTGGAGAGTTCTATAAGGAGATAGGCATCTTAGGAGTGACCTCTGAGTAGGGTAGAGAAGAATAACCTAGTAATACCAAATAGTAGGTCTTAGAAAGAGAAAATGTGCTCTTGAGAGATAGTACTCCCCATCAAATTGGTATCAGAGCAAGTTAAAAGGATTGGGAATTGAGAACTGTATGTTAGAGGGATGTGAATCCATAGGGGAAAACACCATGGTGACTAATGCAGAATTGGCTAGAGATCTGATAGAGCAACAACAAAAGAATAGACGTCTTGAAGAAATTGTTGAAGAAATGAAGCACAAACTAGAAGAGGTTGCAGAGACTATAGGCAAGATGGAAGTGCAGTTAGCAGGGGTGAAAGACAAGGGTAAGAGACAAGTTGAGGAAGAGATAGAACTAGAACTTGACTGTCCATTAGCAGAGGAACCCTTCGGCAAAGCATTAAAGGCACTAAGTGGCAAGGCACTAGAAGGCATCCATTTTTTCATAGGAAGAATGGATGCAGAATTAGTTATGGAATGGATTGAGGGAATGGAAAATCACTTTGAATGTGACGGGGTTATAGAGGCACAAAAGGTGAAGATAGAAAAATCAAGGCTAAGAGGACAGGCATTAACTTGGTGGAAGTTTTTTCAAGAAGAAAGAGAGAAGGAAGGCAAGAATCCAATAGGAAATTAGAAAACTATGGTGGCTAAAGTAAAGGAAAACTATCTACCCGAGGACTATGAAATCCAATTGAATAAGAAGAGGAAAAATCTCAGACACAGAGAGAGCTAGATGTAGCTGCCTACACAGAAGAGTTCCAAAAACTAAGCTTGAGGTCTAGAGTGCAAGAAAGTGAAAGCATTAAGGTTGCCAAGTATCTAAATGGCCTTAGATGGAACATACAAGAAGAGTTGAGTCTCTTTACACTTACTATCCTCCATTGCTGTTATGAGATAGCTATTAAAATGGAAGACAAACTGAAAAAGAAACAATATTCAAGTACTAGGGGTAGAGGAAAAGGCAGAGATGCTAGAGGTGGACACATAATAGGTTCTGGTTTAAGGATCAATGAGAACAAAGGCCAAGGTGATTCTAAGGTTGGGGAACAATCCCATGAGACAAATAGTAGAGGGGGATACAGAGGTAGAAGTTCACACAATCATGGAAGAGGCAGATGAGGAGGATTTGGGAGAAACTCTCATTTTTCTTCCATGAAGTGTTATAATTGTGGGCAATTGGGTCACCCTGCATATAGGTGTCCTGATAAGCCAAAATCATCACAAGGTGAGAAAAGGATTGCTTATTTCCAAGATGAGGACTGTTCTAAACATTCAAAGTTGAGTTTAGATTCAGAGAAAGGAGAGAATCTCATGTTGAGAAGAATCTTGATCAAAGCACCTATAAAGGATGAACACAAATAGAGGAGGGCTCTTTTTAGAGTCAAGTGTAAAATACTAGGCAAGGTATGCAAGGTCATCATTGATTCAAGATCCACTAATAATGTCATCTCAAAGGAGGTAGTACAAAAGTTGAACCACAGTAAGATACCACATGAGTGTTCCTATAAAGTTACTTGTTTGAATAAGGGGCAAAATGTATTGGTCAATGAGCAAGTATGGGTTGAGTTTACCATAGGGAAATATCAAGATAGGATACTATGTGATGTGTTACCAATGGATGCATGCCATCTACTGCTTGGCAGACCATGTCGGTATGACAAGGAGGTAGTACACCACAGCAAGGAGAACAAGTATTCATTGAAAAAGAATGGAGTAACTTTCAAGATTCAGTCTTTAATAGAAGAAGGTATAGTGGAGAAGGCATAATCCCATACACTTTTGTTGAGTGGGAAGCAATTCCTAAAAGACATGAAGGAGGAAGAAGGAGTTGGCTATGCTATCATGTTGAAGACAAAGGAGGAGGAGTCACCTAGTCAGTCACCTATGTCAGCAGAAGCAAAGCAATTGGTAGACTAATTGAAGGACATTATTTGTGAAGGTACACCAGCCACCCTACCACCTAAGAGGGCAATCGGTCATCAAATAGATTTTGTTCCAGGAGCAACATTGTCTAACAAGGCTGCATACAAGATGACACCGGAGTAGAACAAAGAGATAGCAAGGCAAGTACAAGAGCTCTTGAACCAAGGCTTGATTAGCAAAAGCATAAGCCCACGTGTTGTCCCAGTAGTGTTGGCTCCTAAGAAGGGAGATAAGTTGAGAATGTGTACTGATTCTAGGGCAATAAATAGGATAACTATTAGATATAAGTTTCCTATTCCTAGAATAGAATATTTAATGGATTGTTTAGGGGGTGTCAAGTATTACTCCAAGATTGATTTTAAAAGTGGCTACTATCATATTAGGATGAAAGAGGGAGATGAATGGAAGTGAGCTTTTAAGACCACAAAGGGGTTATATGAATGGTTGGTAATGCCATTTGGGCTTACAAATGCACCTAACACTTTTATGAGGTTGATGAATGAGGACTATATAGGAGTGTTTGTTGTATTCTACTTAGATGATATCCTCATATTTAGTAAAACAAAAGAGGAACATATGAAGCACCTAGAACTTGTGTTGAAGAAAATTCAAGAAGAGAAGATCACCATAAATCTTAAGAAGAGTGATTTTATGAAACAAGATCTAGTCTACCTAGGATTTGTAGTATCTCAAGCGAACTTGAAGATGGATAAGAGTAAGGTTGAAGCCATTCTCAATTGGCCTACTCCCAAGATAGGGACTGAAGTCAGAAGTTTCCATGGGTTAGCTCAATTCTATAGGAATTTTATTAGGAGATTTAGTGAAATCTATGACCAGTCCTTGACACCATCAAAGGAGGACTTAAGATAAAGTTTGTGTCGACCAAAGAAGCCAATGAGAGATTCTAGAGATTGAAAAAGGAAGTAGCTACCTAACCAATACTGGTTTTACCAAGTTTTGACAAACTATTCATAGTGGAATGTGATGCAAGCAACATAGCAATGGGTGCAATCGTAAGCCAAGAAGGTAGGCCAGTGGCATTCTTTAGTGAGAGGCTAAATGAAGCAAAGTCTAGATATTCATCCTATGACTTAGAGCTATATGCTTTAGTACAAGCCTTTAAGAAGTGGATGCACTATTTGTTGCCTAAAAAATTTGTGGTATAAACTGATAACTAGGCCTTAAGCTACATCAACACACAAGAGAAGCTCAGTTTGAGTCATATAAAGTGGATGAAGTTTCTAAAATCATATACTTTTACTATAAAGCACAAGAAAGGGATCAATAAAAAATTTGCAGATGCCCTTAGCTGAAGGTTACTTACCATACAAGAGATACAGTTGCAGAGAACAGGGGTTGAAGGGTCCAAGGATCTTTATGAATGAGATTCCGATTTCTCAGAGATCTATAAGGTGTGTACTGATTTTGGAAACAATTTTCATAGTGAGTATGTAGACTACACTTTACAGACTGGTCTATTATTTAGAGGGAAACAACTATGTGTTCCAAGAGGCTCCATGAGGGAGAATCTTATCCAAGCAAAACACAATGGAAGTTTGAGTGGACACTTTGGGTTAAACAAGACCCTAGACTTAGTGGAGAGATTCTATTGGTGGCCTAAAATGCAGAGAGATGTAAGAAGGTATGTTGAGCAATGTGGAGTGTGTCAAAAGGAAAAGGGAGCATCAAAAAATGTAGGTCTTTACCATACATTGCCCATCCCAAATAGACCATGGGAGTGCATAAGTATGGATCTCATAGTAGGGCTACCTAAGACACCAACTGGTTTGGACAGTGTTTGTGGTAGTAGACACATTCAGTAAGATGAGTCATTTCATCCCATGCAAAACAACACATGATGCTAGTCACATTGCCCATTTGTTCTTTAAGGAGATAGTAAGGATACATGGGTTGCCAATAAGCATAGCGGTGGACATAGATGTGAATTTCATGGGACATTTTTGGAAGACTCTTTGGAGGAGGCTAGGAACCAACTTGTCTCATAGTTTTGCATATCATCCTCAAACGGATGGACAGACAGAGGTGAAAGATAGGGTACTTGGTAACTTGTTGAGGTGTTTGACTAAAGACTATGGACAAGGATGGGAACAAGTTATTCCACATGCAGAATTTTCCTCTAATGATAGCACAAACATAACTCTTGGTAAGAGTCCATTTGAAATTATATATGGGTTACATGTAAGAGATGTACTTGACCTAAGAGACCTAAAGGGTTATGAAGGTGTCAGTGGTCATGCTGATGATAGAGGTTCATGAGAAAGTAAAGAAGACACTAATGGAGGTTAATCGGAAGTTGAACGCTAAATGAGATTAAGGGAGGAGAGATCTACAATTTGAGATAGGTGATTTGGTAATGGTATACTTGAACAAGGCTAGACTACAAAAGGGCATACCAGGTAAGCTATAGATGAAAAGGATAGGGCCAAGGAAGGTGTTGGCTAAATATCATCAAAATGCCTAGAAGATGGAACTACCCAAGGAGTTGTCCATTTCTCCAATCTTCAATGTGAAAGACTTGGTGAAATATAAAGGACAAGAGATGAATAATGAGCAGTACAATATTGAGGTGAGTAGGGATGTGGAAGAACTCAAGGTAACTGACCAGATCATACCACAGGTTGACAAGATTCTAGATTCAAGGGTGAAGAAGACTAGGCACACGACATACATGGAGTACCTAGTGAAATGGAGACACCAACCAAAGTCAGAGGCTACCTGGATAGCTGAGATTGACTTCAAGAAGCATGGTATCAGTGAGGAGTTCTTAACACCATAGGTTCCTTAACTTTCTTGTTGTAGAGGGGGAGAATAGTGCAGGAGCACCTTAAGGTCTATTGAAAGATCTTAGCAAGTTCTGGCTTGTAGGTGGTTCTAGCCAACCACCAAGGTAATAAGGACTAATTGATAAAGTCCCAAGGTTTATTTGGTGTGTGTGTTGTGGCAAGCTTGTTTAGAGTCTTGAGTTTTGTGTGCTTAAGATATCCTGCTAAGTTGTCATGACACCATCTCCTAAACACTAGGAAGCATTAATGTTGTTCTAATTATGACCTAAGGGTCCCAACGTGTGAGGATAGGATATATAAGATAAGACAAAACCCTAACCTGACAGTTGGATGAGTTGGAAGTATCATTGTATGGACTGTGCCTTGGAAGAACAAGTTTGTGACTGTGTTTTTGAAACAGAGCCTTGATATAGTCAATTAATGGATTGAAAGGACATAAATAATGCATTGAACCTTTAATTTGTGACCTATAACTACCTTGTGTGGCATTGGTTTAGTTGTTTGGCATGACTGATTAATATTTTGTAGTTTCTTGTGTTCTTTTGTTTTGCTGCCCGGTTTAGGGCCAGTTTTGTAAATGATGCTCCCCACTTGAATTCCCATGGCTGAACTTCCATGGCCTCTTGGCATCAAGTAGGGGACCTTGCATATAGTGTAATTATCATCTGTGGATTTTTTTTTTGCAGGAGAGCTAGTAAAACTATCAAGCTCTAGGGTAGTGCAGGGGCATTCTGGCTAGGTGCTTGAACAAAATAGCAAGAAGAGGGCTTGCTTAACAGATTGGTTTGTGCCAATCAATGGTGTAGAGGTGTAGGGGTATAGTTCTTGGAATTTGTATGCAAGGAGAATTGTAGAGGAGGCCATTAGAGCACTCAATTAAGTTAAAGAAACCAGACTATGTCATGTACCCTAGAAACCCTTGAAAATAGGGGTTTGGTGACAGGCTTATATACAGACACTAGGGAGGTCTAAAACCTAGGAAATATTGAATCCAAGGAGGTCTATAGAGATAATCCATAAAGATTTTGGGGGTTTGTTAAGGAAGTTTTGGAGTTATTCCAAGAATACTAGTTTTAGGAGGCCTAATTATCCAAAAAGGCTACAAGGCCTAAAACAAGGTTTACTTGAATTCAATGGATAAATGAGGAAATAATCCAACAAGATGGATCTGAGTGGATTAAGATCACCTAAGGAATAGTTGGAAGACCTATTCCTATTCGCAATAATGGCTTGGGGAACATTGTGGCAAAGTTGAGCCCAAAGGTGCTTAGTAGGGGTGTGAGAGTGAAGGTGAGTGGTTGAAATTGGTGGAGAGTTCTATAAGGAGATAGGGGTCTTAGGACTGACCTCTGAGTAGGGTAGAGAAGAATACCCTAGTCAGACCAAAGAGTAGGTCTTAGAAAGAGAAAATGGGCTCTTGAGAGATAGTATTAGGAAATTAAAACTCATTAGATGAACAGGTTACAATTTCCTAACAACCAGTTCCAATTCAAGATATTTTGCAAATTCTATTCAAAGAAAATTATTTAAAAATATCAATTTCAAAATCATTCAAGTGGCACAAAATTAAGAAATTACATTTAATTAACTGTAAATAATATTCTATTTTAATAATATTTAATAAATTAAATATTGTAACATTAAATCAAACTTTTAATTTAAATAAATCAATCATCATCATTTAATCTAATTTTGCAATTAATCACAGTTAAATTCAATACTTACTAATAAAAATTATTTGACCAATTTAAATAAATCATTCCCAAACACAACCATCATACAAATGAGATGAGGAATAACTAGAAACATGATAGGATGGATGTAAACCGAAAAAAAATGGGTAGCGAACGTGGTACTAGTTCTTTCAAGAACAATGGATCATGATAGTGGACCAGGCACTATCTCCCATCAACATATTTCTATGGGGCATTGGCACAGTTATACTTGATGAAGTAGGTGGAATTGATGCCTGTACATTCAAAATCTATCAAACAACACTATCAACCATATTAACACATATATCGTAAAACACACTATGAAAAAGAGTCACAACGTAGCATGATACTCATGTTTGATTAATGCTACACTGTCTTCTTCACTAGAACTAGCATATATCATAACATCATAAACAACATTAAAATTCAAAAATAGCATAAACCATAATACACACATATCCATCATAATGTCATCATGAAAATATAATCAGATGCTGATAATGTTAAATGTATCATCTATAGAGTATAGAAACTAACATAACATATAACATACTAAAATAATGTAATGTAGCATCAAACACAACTAAATGACTTACAACCAATCAAAAGAAAACTAAAACAATAATGTCATTTGGAGGGACACTACACAAAGAATATTTCTAAATACCTCTTCAACATTTTAAATGTTGTTATGATAATTTTGGAAGCCTATTGAAATGTAAATAAAGGTGAACATGATCATGTCAAATAAGGTGTGGTGTGAAATGGGAAATATGAAGATTGAAGACTATGATTCAAATAATGTTTTTAAATGCTATCTTAGTTATAGGGGAAGAAAAGTTTAAAATGCAAGTTAAATGAAATACTCAATTGTTAGTAACTAATTTTTTCCCCATGAGTGATATTTTTTCACTTGCAAGTGAAAATGGAGCCAGCAAAAGACTTTTTACAAGTTGGGTAAGAATATGCATGAGATTTGAAAATGAAGAGTGAAGAGGTATTTTCTAAATGTCATTATGTTGCTGGATCATGGGAATTGAAGATGCCATGTGTCAATGGTGGATTCTTTTTAGGGCTTCTATCTTCTCTTATCTTTTCTCTTGAAATATAATTTTTTGTTTCATTGTAAGGGGTTCCAATTTTTCCAGTTCTCCGATGTTATAATTTTTTATAGGATTTCTGCATAGGTTTTGAGTTCCTTCAAATTTCAGTTTTCAAATACTATAATCATATGTTCAGATAATGACAAGAATTTTAGTTTGTAACTAGAATTCAAATATTTCATGCGTTAATATCTCCTAGAATGTATGCATTATTTCTTCAATCAGAGTAATCAAACATTATAATTATTTTTGTTGCACATTTGTTGCAATAGGTATTTGGGTTGATGGCTCTTCCTGAAAGAAAAGGTTAATTTTTATTTTAATCAAACATTGGGGATAATGTGTTGCATTCAGGCGTATTAAGAATGTTTCTTGTATGTCCATCAGATTCCCCATTATTGTAAGGAAATAATGGTTAATGGTCATTGATCATTCATTTCATTCTATTATCTGATGGGTTATTTGTATCTTCAGTCTACTATGGACAAGACACTAGTCTAGTGTATGCTTTTGTGCAAACCCTAAAAGGAATCACCATTTAAAATATCAATGAATCTTTTCCATTTCCATGTATAATTTATTAGGCTTTTTGTATCTTCATGGAGATGAACATAGGGGTTATCATTCAGAATGATTCTCTTGTAACTTCTTTGTGTATTTGAAGTGAAGATATCTCTTAATTTATCTATTATCAGTATTGATTGAAGGTGCAAAGGGAATGTCTGAATGTAATGAAATGTATAACATCCTTGATTAATTTATCTGATAACCATCCTTAAGCTAGAAATCCACAACGTTTTCTTTAGTGAAAGTTTCATTAAATTTGTAGATCTTTCAACAGGAACACCCTCCTAAGTTTTGTAGAGCTCAAAGTGTAGAAGGCTTATTATAACGTTGATCATTGGCCTTTATTGTCCCTAATTTTATGATATTGCAAGACCTTCTTCTTAAGCTCTTGAACACTTGGTTTAGTCATTGTGATTTTCCTTAGAATTTTGGGTTGTAAGAAAAAACACCAAAAGGTCCCTAAGAAGAATACCTTACATGAACAAAGGAAAATACCTATGGACAAAAAACCTTTACTAGACAATTTTTTTCATAAGTGTTTGGTGTAACACTACTTTCTAACCTTATGAAGAATGAACACAACCCTAATTCAAGGCCACGTATCATAACACACTTTTATTTCTTGTAGAGCCTTTCCATGTGCATTGGTGCTTATCATATCATAACTTGTTAAGAAGAGACAATAATGTGAGTGGCACACTATTAAATTTGTCATAGGGATATATTTGGTATGGTAAGTACAGCGAGGACCAATACATAGACATGAATTTCTCACTAAGCCACCTTGCTAGAGGGATACTCCCCTAGTGGACGGTTTGAGGTTCCACTACCTAGAGTGACCATAAAGCTAATAGTCTAGATGTGTTCCACGTCATGTTGGATAGTCTAGGATTGATATATTTTTGATATTTTATAGTGTATGATTGTGTATCTTTGTCATTTTTTCATACATAAGTTTCTTGAATGCCTACTTTAGTGTGATTTTGACATGGGGTCATACTCTCACTAAAGCAGGGGCAAAATGTATTGTAGAAAAAAGTATCTCTTTTTCACAATTAATTTGGAAATGAATGATTAATAATAAAATGGACTTAATGATGCCTTATTTAGGGTGTTGTAAAGCGTATCTTTAAACTTTCACACTAATCTAGGGTTTTATTAATTAATTGAGGTAAAACTAAGGTTAATTTTCCCCTTTGATTCAAATCCAAGCCTAATTAGTTGCATATTTTTTGGGATAAAAATTGAAACTCTTAAATGATATTACACATTATTTAATTTTAAAAGGAATGTGTCCTAGGCTAGTGACCGAGGACCCATTTTCCACCTAGTGAATGGGTCCCCACTAGTTCCTAGGACACCCTTTTTATATATCATTATATATTTCCTAAAGTGTGTCCTAGTTAAGTATGCTAGGATAAATTTTACCTATAATGAATGGGTCTTCACTTAACTCTAGGACCCTTCCTTCAAATATGTGTTTAGCGGTATTTTAATGATTTCAAATCATAGATCTAATGTCAGCTTATGTTATTTGAATTTCAAGAATTAAGTGTAAGTTATGTAAACATATCAGGCTATTTCACATAGTTTCACTTAGAAAATTCAAGTTATCTTAAGAGCATTCAAGTGAGAAATTTACAAGAACATTGAAGATCATTTATAAGGCATCAAGGCCAGATTATTAGTGTTTTATTGTAGCAATACATGATCCATTTCATGATGTAAAATTCATGCATGTTGTTGAGCTAATGCCATGATATAGAATTGGTTGCCAAGTTCGAGTATTCAAATCCATTTTATTATGTCAAGTTGATGATCAAGATCTACTCTCATTGAGGCCATTTCATGCTAAGTTTCATCTTTGCAATCCAAGGTTCAATTGAGGATTGGTGAGTTGTGCCTTATGTCTTTAATTCATCTTTCCTTTTATGCATTGTTTCAAATCAAGGTTTAAATACCAAAATGGGGTTTGACCAAGGAAAACCCTATTCCCTAACAAAAAAAAAAATTCTTCTCCTTTGATGTGTGATTGTAGGTTTTAGGTTGAAGATCAATTCAAGAAAAAAAGTTGCAAAGTTGTCAAAGTTATCACCTTTCTTGAAAAATTGAGGAATATATTATACTTAAATTATTTCCAACTTTCAGGGGTGGAACACCTAGGATTGGGGAGTAGAGAATATGAATAAGAAAAACCAAAATTTTATATTCTAGAACCCTATTAGAGACCCATTCACCATTGGGTGAATGAGTCCTTTGTGAGGCTCAAAAAACTATTTTTGAAATAGGTAAACAAATTCGACCCTCTTATAACCTATCTTTTGATTATTATATCAGTTAGGTATGTTGTCTAATATTCATCTATGCATAATTAAATGAAATAACTAGTGAAAAGAGAGGTTAACTATCCTGATTACATTTTTTTTCATCTCCAATTTTGTCCTTTGTTTCAACGGTGTACACCGTCAACAAAATTTGATTGGCCTCAACAAAAGAATAATCCAACAAAACATCATTCTAGACAACTACCAATGTCGAAGAAGTCAAAAATCACATAGCAAAACATCACATGATACTCAATAAAATACTCATGCATCCCTTTCACAACTTGATGTAGCAGCAAGCTGGTGCAGGGAAACAAACAATGAAACTAGTCTCTAAACACCACCGCCTAATACACTATCATGTATATATTTATCTAGTGAAGGAATATTGACATGAAACTCTAAATATAACACCTTCATGCCTTAGTGAACTTATCTTCTAATCTACACAACCATATCTTCAAATACAGATATATGAAAAGATAACTTGTATTCCTTTGAGAACATCCTCATAGAAACAACATATTCTTCAATATATCACTGTCAAAGATACATTTATAGTAACCAAATGATTTAAAATATGGATCACATATGCCTTTACACAAGATAAGGCTATCCTCCAAGCCCAAGAGAAAACCATCATTAGCAAAGAAATGCAAGGCATTCCTGAAAGACATCAACACTCTTCATAGAACTTTTGACATCAATCATAACCAAATTGCAACATATTTTTCCTAATATATTAATTTCGTAGGTATTCCAGTTGATTCTAGATTAGATTAGTCATATTAGAGTAAAAACCTCAAATTCCCATTTTATGGTCATTAAGAAACTTTAAATCATATTTTCTAGGTTTATCCTATAACTTAGGTTACATGGGGTTGGATTAATAAGTTGTTTAGATGCTTTCAACCTAAGCATATTTTCTAGTTATTTAACATTCTTTTAAAGTGGAAATTCCTTTCACCATATGCAAGGAAAATAGTTCTACTTTATTTTCTAGATGTCTAGTTGTTACAAATTTCTCATTTTACAGTAAGGAAATGATTTGCTCGAATGTTCTTAAGAAAATATTATTGCAAGATAACAAGGTTATGCTTGAGGTGACAAATATTTAGGTTCATTTTGGCAATACATTGTATACTATTGTTAGATTTCCTCCATCTTTTACCTCTATTCAAGGTCATTCTTCACCTTTTGGGCATTGTTAGGGTCATAGCCTATCTTCTTATGTAGAAGATGATGCTCATTGTTGTGTTTCTTAATCTCATACATGGAGAACTACAGATTAGTCTTTGGGAGAGGGTGTTAACACATTATTATCACTCTACCTCTTAATAGGCTTTTGACCATTTGTTGGAGGTTGGCCAGATACAAACAAATTCTCTCATATTGCTCTTGCTATATCTTCAATTTATGATACTCATCATCCTAACAAAAACAAAAAGACAATGATGATAATGATAGTTGGGAGTTTCACATGAATACCTTAGATCCTACTAATGTATAAAGGAACCCCTCTCTTCCTACTTTTAATGCTTTAGCTCTTATTGTATAACATCTTACTGTTATATCTCATTGCAGATTTTATCTTATTATAACTTTGGGATGAGAAATCTTCCACCCACCCTTTTTTAGAATAATTGTACCATTATAACATTAATACATAAATAATAATACACACTCATTCATTTTATACATAGACATAGATTATATAATTTTTAAAACTCCTTCCAAACTAAGACGATATATTTTCTTGAAGTGCCATCTTTTCGTAAAACGATTTTGTACGGTATTCAAGATTCCTACCGTTGAAGAATACGGAAAGAATTCCCAGAAAGAAATAGCTGTGATTTTATATAATACGTGAAAGCTCAAAGCGTCAAAGCATAATTAATTATCTGTTTTTAGGATAATGGTATTGCAACGGAATTAAACAAACCCTTCTCCTGCCATACGCCATTCATGTCTATATATTATTGGATACCATTTTTACTTAACTATATTTAATTCCATCCATGTTTTCAATAACTGATAGTAAACTGAATTGACCAGAAAGTCTGCAATAAGTTCATATGTCTCTCCTCGGGAATGATTTAAAACTCGCCTGGTAAACACCATCCTGAACACTTCTAACTGCTACAATGTTCTTGAGTATTACGGTGGGGACCTTGAATAGGTTAACACAAACAAATATCAAGGATATTTATGATAGCTAATACTTACGCTACTAACATTTAAAATCTCAAACAAAAGCACATACTATTACTCCTTTGCTAAATATTTAACGGACGACTGAAATACAAAAGCATCCATCTAACAGGCAGCCCTTATTGCAAATCTAACAGCAATTCTTTTGCTTGAACCCGGCGTGACGATTGGAATTCAGAGGTTGTATCGAGGTGGACCACCGTGACCTATGCCTGGACTATGATCATCTGGAGCATCCGCAGCCAATATTTTCCTAACCATTGCAGTGCTCTTACCATCCATAACTCTGGGATTCCACTGTTTCAGATTGGAAGACAGGATAGGAGGGTCTTCTTCAGCTTTGGAGATGGAAGTGATCACATAAGATATTACCAGCATAAACAAAAGATAAGTAGCAGTATGACTAAAAACTCCCTTCATTTTGCAAACAAACTTATATTTACTATGAAGACTATAGACAAATAAAAGTTACAACTAAATTCCAGTAGTTGGCGTAGAATAGACTAGAATGTTGCTCTTATTTATAGCTGGCTATGGGCAGCGAAGAGCTGTTTCAGAATTTGTGTGCTTGGAATACCACGCATGGTTTTAGAAAAGTTTCTCTTGTTTCACTCCCACTTGGAATTTTGTGGTCAGGTGTCGACGCTCTACTTGTAAAGTAATTTTAAATTTACCCTCGCTATCAAAAGATGTTAAAATAAATGCAGAATAAGATCCGTCCTTTTTTAATTCCTTATGATCTGCTGCAGGATAGAGAAAGATAACAAGAATACCAGTTTAAAATACTGCAATGTGCTAATTTGTCTGCCATGTCCTATCCACGAGCAAATCTTGTAACAGATCAAATCCAAATGGGAGGTCTATCAGTTATTTTGTTGTAAGAAAACGTCCTCTCCACTTCTTTGTCATATGCATGCACGCTTTCCTAAACAACTACAAACTTAGGTCTAACATTAAATAATAATGAATTAGATTTACAAAATAAAAATTTAATTATTATTATTTGAAATAAGAGAGAGAGCATGACTAATTTAGTAGGAAGTGATTGTTAAAATTTATACATCAAGAGTTAAAGTATTAGGATGATCTTATTTTTATTATATTATTGTAAATATTGTTGTGTCCACTTTTTAAGATGAATCTTTCATAAATTAATTTAAATATAGATCTAATATTAGAAAACAATGAATAATATGTATATGATAAAATTTTTAAGAGTTCAATGTTAATTATTTGAAATATTACAAAGGAAAATATTATTTTACTAAGAAGTGATTAAAATGAATCATTTCTTAGATTATTATCATCAAAACACTTTTTATGAAAACCTATATCTCTTAATCATGTCTTAAGAATTATAATTTTTCTATTTCAAGAGATGATTGAGTTATTATATAGTACGAATGAATATATATATTAGTCATTATCTATGCATTACATGCTTCATCGATTTGAACACCATATTATTCCTATTTCTAGTATTTTCATTTACATTTTCTAATCTCTTGTCTTGAAAATGATTCCAGCTCAATTTTCTATTTCCCAACACGCTAGTATTTTGTTTTTTTACCATTTTGAGGGCTTCAATATTTTTTCCTCAAATAAGCTCTCCAACTTTACTACTTATCTCAAAAAGTCTTCCTAACCTTCTCTTCTAAGAAGTAGTGAAATAATCCTCTATAGGTCTTGTCACGTTCATTGCCTTGTCCCCTTCATTTAGACAAATTTGGAATACCTATGGCCTCTCTTTGGCTTCCACTCTTGGTTTCATCTCTTTAATTGCTCCCAACACATTGTCAAACTTTTGTGTAATTTTTGGTAAGAAAACATTTGCAAACCTCTTTTTTATGACATCTTCACTATATACACATATTTTTGTGCTATTAACTTTAGCCATAGGTTTTCCCTATAAATTTTTCTTCTTTCAATAATTTTCTCCATAGAGATACAAATTATAAAATAAAATATTTAAATTTAAAATATATTGACTTAAATTTCACCAACATATGATAATTATAAAATATTTGATGATGGATTAAAATGATGATTGATTTTGTCTCCAATTAGACCTAATAAAAAAAATTAGAGTACTAACAATATAAACACCAAAATAGAACAACATGATCTTAAACATCTCCCATTCAATATGCTACATGACATAGAAAATAAAGAAAATAGTTGAAACCTTACTTTTCATTCAATAGAAATAAAATGCCAAGCCCTAAACACTCTTTTCACCAAAATCAAGAAAAACTAGAACACTTTAAAAAGTATTTAAGATTATGAAACACCAAGTAATTATAAATTTTTGATCTAATAGTTTATTTATTTGCATTTAAGTGGTTGAAAAGGAGTGTTGAATACTTTTTTTTTCTCGAAAGTAAAAATTAATATAATAAAGGAAACACTATTATTCAAGAGAAAAAATATATAACCAAAAGAATTATGGAAGTTCAGTTTATTTAAAGTTATCTTCTATTCAATAAAACATCTTATAGAATAAGAGATTTACATCATCATTCCACAATAAAAAGAGAAAAAAATGAAACTAATTAAAACTTGACATAAATAGTTTTTAAAATAAACAAACCATAAAAATATTTCCATAAACTTCAAGACAAAGAAACTATTTCCATAAAGTTCAAGACAAAGAAACTGATTGTAAAAATTGATATAGTTAAAAACTAATTACTAAATTAACATCTTGTATAAAGTAAAGGTTCTTATTATATGCGATATATTATGGATCTCATTTTTGTTAGTTTTGCATTTTTATGCTCCACATTATCAAAGGTATTCCATGAAAAATATAGTAAATTAATCTTATATATCTAATTTTAAAAATAGTAAAATATCTACATAAATATTATACATTTAAGTAATAATATTATATATTATGATATAAATTATATATAGTATAGTTCTCTTAGTTTTTCATTCTAATAAAACTAATATGATTAGTAAATATTTTTATTCTATATAAAACATTTTAAAACTCTATTATGGATAGATAGTTTAGCATAGAATCATAAGCTATAAATTGAGTACTCTATATTTGTAGACATTGTTTGGATGGTATTTTACATAATTTTAATAAATATATTTTTTTAAATAAATTTGATTCATTTGATGCACCATCTGATATTTGTAGTTCATTTCATTATCTAATTATCACTATATATTACAATGTCTAAATCTAAATATAAACTTATGGCAATATGCAAGATCATCATCGAAAAAATAGGTTCTTAAGTGGCAATAAAATTTAGAAAAATTAGAGTTAGGAAACTTGACATAAAAATTTGAATAAGTTAACTATATTATTTCAAAAATGTGTAACAATAGAATTTGTTGCAAATTTAATGTACTTTCAAAACTACTAGATTTAGTTTTAATTTTAAAAAATCTATTTGGTGAAAAATTGAAATTTCAATGGAGTAGTACTTAAATTTTAGGGAAAAGATAAGAAGTAGGTGTCTATTTTTCCAACCTAACCACAATAAAATGATAATATTTTAGATATATGTAGAATACTCATGTCCCAATGTGATGCATATTTTTTTGTAATTTTTTTTCAAGTAAATAATTAATTATGATATTTTTATTACAACTTAAAAAATATATAAAAACTAATATGTCTGACCACCTTAACTTGGTCAAAACTTCATGAAATTCAATTCTTTTTTTTTAATCCTATAGTATGTGAAGCATATAATGTGATGCATATTTCCAATTCAAAACATGTGATACCCTTTGAAAGTTATAGATGTTTTTCAACCAACCTATCAATCAGGACTTTAGTCGTAATTCAAATAGAAAATGAATAATAATTATTTATTAAATTCAAAGTAAAGAATAATCTATATTGGTGGAAAGCTAAGAATATCCTTTAAAAACCGCTTTCGTTTTATCAATTTTGGGTAAAAAAAAATTCGTTAGCTACATGGGCCATCATATCACTTACATATCGCCACTTTTTGACTCATCATGATCCTACACATACCTTTATGGACTATGTTTTTCTATAGGGTATACTCCTTTGACTAGACTGCATTATGTGATCTAGTGAGTTTTTTTAGTTTCAAACACTCATTAGGAAACCAACATTTCCGTAACACATGATTTTGATCTAATTAGACTCTTAAAAATATATTAATTTGGTAGGTTATAAGTGTATGCATTTAATGACATTTCTTGGTATTGATTAGATAAAGAATCAACATCAATACATCATCTTAAATTTATTCAATGATAATTATATCAAGCACAATTATAAAGTATACTCATTTTAAAAACTATTAACATTTTGTTTTAGCTTTCATACAATATTGTATTGTATGAAAATTTATTGATATTATGGAAGATGATGGTTTTATCTCTCTTTGTTTGTAGGCTTCTCTATACTTTTCAGCACAATATATTTTTATAATACATATATAAGATGAGAGAACTGACAAAAAAAACTATATTTACAATATACAATATCATATCAAGCAAACTAGATTCCTTGACACAAGATACACCATAATAACATTAATAAAAATTTATTGACATCAACAACATACACTTCTAAACATTTTTGTTAATTTTTTTTTAATTGTAATTGTAATCCCATTGTTTATAATCACAATACTCAATCAACAAAATAAAAGTTGACATCACACTAAAAACTAAATTTTATGAAAAAAAAATTGCCCAAATTATTGTACATATTTTACACTAAACTAACCGCACTTGAATTTCTATCGTTTTATAATTAACAAATTAAATTAAGTAATGAATTACAAGAAAGACAGTTTTTCTTAGTAGTATTTTAATTGAGTATCAACAAAAAAATGTATTGTGTGATTTGAAGGCTCAAGAAGATATCCAATCAATCGAAAGGTGAATTGTCTATGTCAAATATAGTAAATTCGACTTGCCCCATGAAACTTCGACCAGTTGTCTAACCATAACTCCCTAAAAGAAAAGGGAATTTTGAAAATACACGCTCCTCCAATCATAACGTCTGATAAGCTAGATCTCGCGAAAATTTTATCATCACACACTATTTTTTTCAAAAAAGTGAGGGCCAACTATAATGACGCATATGCAAACGTTCAAAACCTTAGCACAAAATATTTTAAATTATAGGCAAAAAGTTTCTTTCAAGTGGCAGTTTAAAAACGTGAAACAATTAGATTATACATTATTTTATTTATATGTAAATGTTTATTAAAAGGCTAAAACTAGTGGGTTTAAAAATATACAATGTAAGAGGATAAGAGATGTATTATAACACATCCATAAATATAAAATAAAAAGAAAATAATAGAAAAAAGGAAAGTATGAAAAACACATTCATGAAAAAGTTAGGTAGCATTTTTAACATTAAAGATCATAAAGCTTCTGACAAGTGTGAAGTTATAAGAGCTATTAGATAAGTTATGTCCAACAAATCTACAATATGAACTTGTATGTTGGTGCAAGGCTTCTTTTTACTAATGTAAGAATATTAAAAATAGAATATAAATAATTTTGTATGAATCTTGTTGGTAAATATGTGTTTGGAAAACAATTGACAAGGGTGAAACATCATTTAATAGAAGACAACAAGAGATTTCATATCCTTGTAAATCATTATAACATGTAAAGTGTTGGGTTAAGTGTGTCATACTTATTAGAAATCTAATGCTTAATTTATTTATTACTTATTAATCATTTTTGAGTCCTCATAGAAAAGTATGTCGAATTATAATGACCATTGTATATTTGTATAGATTGGTATAACATGTGTAAGTGAATCTCTTGTTATGTAGCATGTGTAACACAATATATGACAATGTAAGACCATGTAAGAGATTAAATGATGAATGTCAAAGCATATAAAAGAGGAGTCAAACTGTTGACTTGGTATTAGCCAAATCATAATGTATGTTATGATATATGATAGAGTGATTTTGATTAGAGATAGTGTAGCCAAAAGGGAGAATTAATGCTAGCAATTAGATTATGTCAAAAATCTGATAGCCTATTAAAGGTGTCAGAGTACATCTTAAAAGTATTTTGTTGACATCTTACATTGAAGATTTTATATTTTACATCAGATTAAGAACAATAATTTGGGTGGTTTTACCTCATGGGTTCCCATTTATAATTTTATGGTTTTCATTTGTTGCATCACTTCTCTATTTATTCCATGCCTAACATGGATGTTTTTAAAGTGTGTTGTGGGTACATCACTACATTTTTTTAATTACTCCAAGTTGTATAATATTTTACTATTTACAAAATTCCTAGAACTTAATTTGTATTATCAACTTATTGCAGTCACTAAAAATATAATTCATTTGAATTTTTAGATTGGGTTTTTCTCTTAAAAGTGTTTTCTAAATATAAGAATCATGCTATGTGATTTTTTTTTTTTCTTTCTTTTGTACAAACAATTTTCTATTACATAACTTCTACTCATCTCCTCTCATGGATATTTGCCATATATGGTTTCGTTATAATAGCTTCCCTTGAAAGATGACAAAGGGAATATTCTAAGAGAAAAAAATACGCTCCTAAGAAATATAGTAATATTTCAATGTGAAGATGATGGGAGAAATTTTTTTTTTTTCGAAATTAACCCATATGTTTTGAGGTAGAAAAATTATAGTATATACTAAGGTATATAAGAAACCATTGAATTATAGATACAAATATGAGTTGAAGTGATTTTCTGAAGAAGGTAATTCACTATGTACAATAAATGTGAAAAAGATGTATTCTACATAAATTTTATATATAAATGCCCTACTTTACCACCTTGTTAGAGGGATTGAATGAATTTATTGAAAATGTATGCACTTATGGTTTATCAATATCGACAATAATATTATCAATTCAAAACATGATCATACTAATTATCTATTTGTTCATAGTAACACTGGATATTTGGATCCCTCATATACTTTTTTATGATATTACTTATATGGAATTAGTTTGGGGATAATCCCTTGTCATAAGATATATTTTTGGGAATATATTATTTTGCATATGGCTTGCAAATAATATGTCATGCTCGATCATTTTGAAAATATCAGTTTCCTTCTACCTTAAAGGTAATTCTCTCAATTGGCATTATAAATTACTTTAAGGTGGGGGTATGGATTCCAATATGTGCTTCACTTTGTTAAAATACTATGAACTTAGTGATGCTTTCATGGTATATTGTTCATCTTTCTAGAAACATATCATAATTATTTAGAAAACAATGTGTTTATTCTAATAATTCTTGATATATTTGACATGGGAACTTACTAGCATATGTGTTTTCATTTAGTGCCCTTTTTTAAAAACCATGTAATCAATATCAAACATCATTGGCATGTGATGTTCCTTATCAATCTCACCTAGTGAATACAAGACTTCACTAGTTTGTGATGCCTTTATCTATTCATTAGTTTCCTATAAAATATCACTATGTTATCTTGTCATTTATGGCTGTCTTGTTGTATGGATCTTGCTAGTCTATCATGTCATGCCCTTTTATGTATTCCTTTTTCTAGATAATATTTTCCTCATGTTTGTATATTAATTTTCATTATGTTTATGTCATATTTTCTTTGTTTCTTCATATTGCATGTTCTATATTTGATTATGATGTGTTTTTTGTTGCATTATGTCTTGCATGTATGTTTTCTCTTTTATATTGACATTTTTTTTAGTAGGATCCTGAGCTTAGGGACTAGAAAATCCCCTAGTTCAGTGTCATCTTACCTCTTCAATATCTTTATGAAAGGACCCCTTTTTCTTCTTCATGCTTTTGTATGAGTATCAATGTAATTCCATACCCTCAATAAAGTGGAGGATAAATGTAGTATCATAAATTTTTACCCTCTTTAATTTAAAACTATTTTTGGTTCCCGCTTAGGTTCTTGATACCAATTATTCTTAGTAGTCATTTGTTTCATTGTTGTCCTCAAGAAATCATATTAATTTTGGGAAATTAATTTAAATATTTGCTTGAAAAGCACTTAAAATTCAAAATAGGGCTAGACTAGGGTGTCCTTGACCTTGTCTCCCATATTTTGGCCAAAAAACTAATATTTTACTATCAGACCCAATTTTTATGTAAATTAAAAAATATTTGTCTGCTTATCAAAATAATTAATGCAAAAACTTTTGAAAATCATATAAAAAATAAGTCCTTTCTCTATTTTAACATCTAATAACCTAGTTGGAAGAACCTTTTGTTGTCTCCCATTAATATTTTTCTTCATTCTCTCAAAATTTTTGTCCTTGAGTTCAAGAGTGTTAGTTTTCAACAATTGAATGAATGTGCTTCAATGTTAACAGTAGGATTGGAAAATCAATGTGATGAAATTTTAAAGGTTTTTGACAACCAAGACGATCAAGGTAGTTAAATCCTGCTATCTCAACCTATTGTTGAAGCCTCTAATCCCCATTCCTCTAAACTACCCTCTAATATGGAGTTTGAAAATTTTCTTGATGAAGCTTTATTTTCTGTAGGTGAACAAATGATAGATGATATTTCTTCTAAGGTGTTTGGGGAAGGGGAAATTTTAGATCGTTTAAGTTCTTTATTAATCTCCCAGACCCTGTTGTCTCCTTCAACTAAAAAATATCTTGAGAAGAGGGGGGAGAAATCTTTAACCAACCTTCAAGTGGAAATAGAGGCAAGAATCTAGTTGACATTAGATGTCAAAATGGATGTAGGTGAGAAACAAAAAATACCAAAAGATCATGTTGCTCTCCCAATATTCAATGAGGATAATATCTTGGAATGCCAGAGGCATAAATTCCCCTGACAAAAGAGCCCAATTCAAGCATCCATTAGATGCTTGTGGGGAAAATGTAGTTTACCTTCAAGAAACTAAAACTTAAGATCAAACTTTTGAATCTATTAGTAATAATTGGAAAAACTTGAAAGCGTGTCATTCACCATCTCATGGAGCTTCAAGAGGCTTTATTACTCTTTGGAATGCTAATTCAATTAGAATTAGCAATGATACTTGTTAGCATAATTGGAAGCTAATACAAATTAATCATTTTGACTTATCTTTTTGGTTATTAAATGCTTATGGGCCTAATAGTATAGTAGGAGAGAAGTTGCTGTGGGAGATCTTGAAACAATAATTGGATATGTTGGAACAAGAAAATGTTGTTCTATCAGGGGATTTCAATGCAATTACAAGATTATTAGAGAAAAAAAGTGAAATATGTCCCCCAAAAAAAGACATGGAGGATTTTTCTACTTTTATACAAGATAACACTCTTGTTGATAAAATTCCACCAAATGGGTGGTTTACTTGGAAAAAGAGGAGGAAACATTTCCTCAAATTATAGAAAAGGTTAGACAAGTTCTTAACCTCTTCGAATTGGATTTTATGTGAATTTGATTTAACATCAAAAATTATGTCATTTGTTGCCTCAGATCATTTTTTAATTTCACTAGATTTGATGCCAAAAAAAGTAAAGTCAAAGTTTCAATCTTATTTTAAGTTAGTGGCCATGTGGTTTAGGCATCTGGAGCTTATCAATTTGTTAAGGAAATGGTCGTTGAATGCACCTTTTTTCCATGTTTCTAGAAGGTTTCAGTTGAGTAGGAAGTTGAATCTTCTTAAGCATCATTTAAAATTTTGGAATCAACAAGTGCTTAAGAATATTTTTGAGTAGAAAGATCTAGTTTGTAAAAGGCTTGTCAAGGTAAGTGAAAACATTATTGCTAATGGACTTGACAGTGTTTTATTTGAAGAGAAGAGTAACTTGCAAGAGGAATGGAAGGAATTTTTATTGAGAGAGGAGGTTTGCTGGAGATAGAAATCAAGATAATTATTGTTGAAATATGGCGATAGGAATACAAAAATATTTCACATTTCAGATCAAATCAAGAAAAAAAAAAAAACTATTTTCTCAATTCATGATAGTGTGTCAGGTGTCTTTCTTACAAAAGAGGAAGATATACAAAATGAAGAAATAAAATTCTTCTCTCCCTAGTTAGCATCCAAAAATGATGACAATGTTCAGTTAGTAAGGGAAAGATAAGATATTCTCAAAGATATCCCAACTCTAGTCTCTTAGTAAGATAATGTTAGGTTGTTGGCTCCTTTTTCTCTAAATGAAGTAAAATAAGTGGTATTTTCCATGCCTCCTAACAAAGCTCCAAGACCTAATGGATATACTACCATCTTTTATCAAAAATGTTGGGATTTCATTGGGTTTGATATTATAAATTCTTTGGTGACATCAAGAAAATTAGGTGGTATTTTGAGGAAGTTTAATGTAACTAATATTGCTATCATTCAAAAATTATCTTCTCCAAATACTTTCTTAGACTTTCAGCCTATTCCTCTTTGCAACACAATATATAATTTTTTTAAAAAGGCTATTTATCTTCGGTTACATCCTCTCAAGTGTCAGCAATTATTTCTAAGGAACAGGGTGGATTTGTACCTAGCAGAGAAATAACAGAAGGTGAAATTGTTCCTCCTGAAGTTCTACACTCCATTGGTTTAAATAAAATGTCTTCCATGATAATAAAAAATGAAATGCAGAAAGGATATGATAGGGTTGATTGGTCCTTTTTGAATTAGGTTTTATTGAATTTTGGCTTCTCTCCTAAGTGGTGTAAGTGGATTATGTCAATATTATTAGGTGCCAAGTTTTAAGTGTTGCTAAATGGTTTAGCAGTTTACTTCTTTGATTCAACTCAAGGGGTTTGACAAGGTGATCCACTATCACCATTTTATTTATCATATTAGTAGAAGGTTTGAGTAGGTCATTTCATAAAGCTCATGAACATGATATCATTCATGGAGTTTGTATCCCAAATACAAATATATCAGTAATGCATTCTCTTTTTGCTGATGATACACTTATTTTTGGAAATGTTGTCATATCAGAAGCATTGCACATAAATTTAGTATTGGATACTTATACTAGTGCTTCAGGTCAAATTGTAAATGAAGGAAAGTCAAAAGTATATGTGTTCAATACAAAATTTGTTATTGAGAAATGTATTATGAAGTTTTTAGGTTATCAACAAGAACAAATTCCTCATAAATATCTTGGGATTTTGTTCTTTGCAGGCCAAAATAAGATTTATTTTTGGAAAAAGATCATTCAAAGCATACAAGATAAAATTTTATTTTGCAAAGATAGATGTTTATCTTTATCAATGATAATTATTTGGTAAAAACTATATTATCCACAATTCCAAATTATTATATGGTAGTTTTGAAACCTCCAAAGGCCATCATTCTTCAAATTCAAAATATGATAAGAAAAATTTTATGGTCTTGTAACATGGACAGTAAACATAAAATCCCTTTAATATCTTTGGAAACCATGTGTTTGGAGAAATTAAAAGGGGGAGCAGGTATTCATAATTTGACTGAAAGGAACTTGGAATTAGGTGCCAAAATGGATTGGTGTATGTACACAAAGCCTTTCATAAAATGGCATCGCATCATGCAACATAAGCATTTGGATAATCTATGTCCATCGAGAATATTTACTGTGACAAATCCACCTTTTGGTTGGCAATGCAAAATTTTTAGTGTCATGTAGAAAAATCATCTTACCTCACATAACTTGGGAGGTAAATGATGGAAGTGAATCCCTATTCTAGATGGATTCATGGAATGGGTATCTAATCCTAACTATCTTACATAATTTTGAGAATATTGTAAATCTATTATCTCATAGGTGGGGTCAAAAGGTCAAAGATTATGTTCAACAAGTGGATTCTTTGACAAGAAAAGTAAAATGAAAGGAATTTTCAAATGAGTTAATAGATAATTCTCATAAAAGTCAGATTATATCTATCCTTCAAGAAATAACAATTTAAGTCTCATCCAATCCTAATAGGTTAATATGGTCTAAAGAAAAATGGGGTGCTCTACAGTGAAAGAGGACTACAAATATATTTCTCAAGGTGCCTCACAAATAGTAGAATAAAGAGAATATAAATTATGTTGGAATTCAAAAAAAAATCCTAAATAAATATGTTTCTCATGGTGAGCAATAGAAAAAAATACTTACAAGTGATAAGCTGGAAAATCTAGGAATAGTAGAAAATTTTAAATGTGTGCTTTGTGAACAAGAGATGGAAGATATCAATCACCTATTCCTTCTATATATAGTAGAATAGTTATGTTGGATTTTTGTAGTGGCTAAAATGAATTGGCAGTAATCATTCCCAAACACTCTTTGGAAATTATTTTCTAGCTGGCCTCAGTTTTACAAAACTTCATTTTTCGTAAACATTTGGTGTATTATCTCATCTTCAGATGTTTGGGATATTTATTGGGCAAGAAATACATGTATCTTTAGAAAATAAAATTTGAATACTAATTATGTTTTACTATTATTAGAGCAATCTATATCTGAAAAAGTAAATGGGCATGTGCATAAAACTAAGCCTGACGATTTTCTTTCTATTGATTTGGATTCAAAGTTAATGTCATGATGGCCACTTTTGTATTTTCCTTTCAAGGGGAATCTTTATTAGCCAGTACAAAATATAAAAAAGTCTTCCATAGGTTGGATACCCCCTGTAGTTGGCATCTTTAAGTTGAATATAGATGGAGCTTCAATGAGAAATCTAGGTTTATTTGGTGTAGGTGTGATTATAAGGGATCATAAAGGGATAGTGATATGTGCTAAGTATTTTAAGTTGATATATGGATCTAATAATGTAGCCGAGGCTCAAGAATCATTGCAAGGATTAAAGTTAGTTCACAGTCTTAAACTTCCCATGACCCAAGTAGAAGGAGATTTATTGATTTTAATAAATACTTGCCAGGATTGTAAGATTCAAAATTGGAAGTTTGGGTATGTGGTTAAACAAAAATTTTCTCTACTTGATAAGATAGGAGATTATCAAATTTTACACACTTACAGAGAAGGCAATGTGGTGGTAGAGGTTTTGACAAATTACAATTGTGATTAAGTAGTTAATGAAATTAAACATGTTGTTGAACTGGGTAAGATGCATCCTCACTTAGAAGCTTTATTATTAAAACAAGAAATTTAATTATTCCTTCCAAGGTCCACTATTGCACTGGGTATGTGCAAGATCAAGATGGGCCAAAAAGTGGCGATATGTAAGTGATATGATCGGCCATGTGGCTGACGACTTTTTTCTTACCCAAAATTGATGAAACAAAAATGGTTTTCAAAGTAGATTCTCAGCTTTCCACCAATATAAATTATCCTTTACTTTGAACTTAATAAATAATAATTATTCATTTTCTAATTGAATTATGACTAAAGTCATGATTGATAGGTTGATTGAAAAGCATTTATAGCTTTCAAACGGTATCACTTTTTTTGAATCTAAAACATGTTTCACATTCTATATTTCACATACTATAGGATTAAGAAATTAAAAATAAATTTCATGAGGTTTTGATCAAGTTAAGGTGGTCAAAGATATGAGTTTTTCTATTTTTTAAAAGTTGTAATAAAAAATTCATAATTAATTATTTACTTGGAAAAAAATTACAAAAAATACACATCACATTGGGACATGAGTCCTATACTTACATATAAAATATTATAAAAAAATATTATCATTTTATTGTGGTTAGGGTGGTCAGACAGACACCTACTTCTTATTTTTTCCCTGAAATTTAAGTACTTCTTCATTGAAATTTTAGATTTTAACCAAATAGATTTCATTTTTTTTAAATAAACTTAGTAGTTTAGAAACTACATTCAATTTTCTACAGATTCTATTCTTACGTATTTTTGAAATAATATAGATAAACTATTCAAATTTTACGCGAAAATTTGAATAGTTTATCTATATTATTTCAAAAATACGTAAGAATAGAATCTGTAGAAAATTGAATGTAGTTTCTAAACTACTAAGTTTATTTAAAAAAAATGAAATCTATTTGGTTAAACTATTTCCTAACTTTGATTTTCTGAATTTTCATTGCCACTTAACGGCCCATTTTTTTCATGATGATCCAACACATACCCATCTGTTAAATCTTTTTATGTGCTAGAACTATGTCAAATATTCATAAGTTAAAGGGAAAGTATTTGTTTTTGTTGGAAAATCTAGGTAAAGAGGTTAAATCACCCTTTGTATTATTGAAGGAGTAAGTGTCATTATTGACAAATTTTCGTAGAGGGTAAGTCAACCTACATATATGGGCAACTAAGCTGGAAATCCTAGTTTTCATTCATGTTAGCACATTTGATGACATAAATAGGAACATGCCATCACGATGACACATCACTCACACAAAGAAAAGCTGGTGAAGTAAATTTAGCATTAGATGTCTTTCTTTACAATCAATCTATTATCTCCACATTTATTGAAATAATGAAGGATTTAGTATATGAATGTACTTTTTTTGGGTTTCAATGTTGTCAAAAGTGTGTGTAATGGAGGCAATATGTTCAGTTTTTAAGGTGATCTGATATGTAATCAATGCAAGGTGTGTGAGTAGTGTATTTCCATGTGTGTGGTACAATCTAGATTAAATTATGTTGTACATGAAAGAACCTCATTCTATTTTGAAGCAAAACAAAATCTTGGTATATGTTCGAGTTATGAAAATATGATGTAAGATCATGGCTTCCAAATTTTATCTAATTAGTGTGCGTAATGTGTAGGATATAGGTGTCAAGTAAATATTAACACCATAATCTTCCACAATCCTTTGGTATGTGTGCACCATGTGAAGGCCTCTATAGCAAATTTGGTGGCGACATGTCTAAAATTAGTTATTCTTCTGATGATTCATAATAAAAAGTTAAATTTCATGTTGGTGACAAATTTTATGAAACCTTGTATTGCAAAATGTGATGTAGGCGACAATTTTATCAAAAAATTTACACCTGTTTATCAATGTGTACCATGGCATCATTTGTTCGTATGGAATTTTTGCTTAGAAAAAATCATGTAAAGGTATCGATCAAATAGAATTTACTCTTCACAAGTAATATATATCCTCCTATAGTGTATGCAGTTTCATAAAAAATTGCCTAAGGTGTGTGTGGAAAGGAATCAGTTGAGTGCATCTTTGAACAAGAAAACTCAAGCAGTGGGTATCTTTATGTTCCATCAAGTCTTTATGTAGAGTGTAAGAGGAAAGCGATGGAGTACTATCTGAGACATTACATAATATTCTTTCTAGTTAATGAATGGGATGTACCCATTTCTGAAGAAATTGGTGATGCCAAACTTCACTTGGTGTTCAAAGATAACTATGGAACTTTTAAAGAGCATATGGGTATGTGCAGGATCATGATGGGCCAAAAAATAGTGATATGTAAGCCATATAATGGCCCATGTGGTTGACAACTTTTTTTTAACAAAAAATTCATGAAATGAAAAGGGTTTTTAGAGGAGATTCTAAGCTTTCCACCAATATAAATTATGCTTTACTTTGAACTAAATAAATAATTATTGTTTATTTTCTATTAGAATTATGAATAAAGTCCTAATTGATAGACTGGTTGAAAAACATCTATAACTTTCAAATGGTATCACATTTTTTGAATTTGAAACATGCATCACATTCTATGATTTGCATAATATAGGATTAAAAAAAAAAATGAATTTCATGAATTTTTCACCAAGTTAAGATGGCTAGACAGACGATATTTAATATTTTTAAAAAGTTTTAATAAAAAATTCATAATGAATTATTTATTTGGAAAAAAATTCTAAAAAAATATGCATCACATCGGTACGTGAGTCCTCTACTTATATCTAAAATATTATAAAAAATAATTATCATTTTAATGTGGTTAGGGTGGTCAGACAGACACCCACTTCTTATTTTTACCCTGAAATTTAAATACTACTTTGTTGAAATTTCAAATTTTCATGAAATATAATTTTAAAAAAAAAATAAAGGTCTAGTATTTTACAAACTACATTCAAGTTTCTACAGATTCTAATTTAAAAAAAAAAAAAAATAATATAGATAACTTATTCAAATTTATATGTCAAGTTATCTAACTCTGATTTTCTATCTTTTTATTGCAACTTAAAGGCCTATTTTTTTGATGATGATCTTGCACATACCCATATGAAAAGGGTTTTTGGTGTTGAAATATTTGAGCTAGAGACAAAGGGATTGATTTATCTATCCCAATTTCTATCAATTTTCATTTCTAACATTATGTATTTGCTGTAAGATGTTAGGTTAGTGGTATTTATTACAAATAAAGTAGTAAATGAAGAATATCTACAAAATGGTATCCTCAATAAAGCATGTCAATATTATGATTTGTGGAAAGGCCACAATTATGTAGGAGGTTTATTCCCTAGAAAATTCTTACTACATCGATCAATTATCCAAAAAAAATATTACAATTATCAAGTCACTATGTTAGTAAAATTCTAGTTTCACGATAAATATTCTGAAAAGGAATGCAAGGTAGTTAGATCGAGGGTTTGTCGATAATGTAAGGGAGGAAACTCAAGCCATTATAACTTTTCTCATGCATGTTCATTACCCTCCAAGGAAAAATATTCAACAACCTCAGACGCTTCCAGATGAGTTCTATCATCAACAGTAGTTGGATGATCGAAATGTCCAAGTAATTGGAAAGGTAAGTTGTAAGTAGTTGGGGGTTCGAAATGGCAAGGAATTTGTAAAGTAATATCAGCGTTTTGTTGCAAAAACGATATAAGAAATTGCAGCAGAAATTGTTTAGCCAAATGGTGTTAATAGCCAATCACTGGTTTTTTGTAATGTCACTAGTTTAATCTTAATGATTTTCATTCTAAGCAGTTTGGTGAAAGCTTTGTAGTAGAACATTAGGGTGATTATGGTCAGCTAGTGGGTATTCCTAAAAAACAATGGTTGTCTATTCATTTTGTTGAAGACAACTTGGTAGAAGGTCGGGATGAAAATGATCATCCAGTACACATGTTGATTGAATAACCATATGGTGATAGGGCTCAAATTTTTGAAAAAAAATGATTCGATAATGAAGCATATGGTTTTTAGGGAGGGATCTAACTATAATGAGCTTTGAATGTTTCAAGTGGGTTTTTAGGCCTATATTTTGGTCAATTTTTGTAATAGGTTAGGAAAAGCTATATGGCTACAATAGGTAGCATTAAATAATATGTCCATGGAAGGTCACATATCAATATTCTAAATATATTTACTAAAAATATAAATATATATATAGCACTATGCCTTTTGTAAAAAAAAAACATCTAATAAATTTTGAATATCTTTTGAGCATCCTAAAAAAAAATCATCAAAATTTTAAGAGTAGAATAAGTAGCATTTCTACAACACTTTATCAACCAAGATCAATTTTATAATAAATCATGAAATCCATGTTTGTGCATGTAGTGTAGAAAATCGCGCACTCTTGAAGAAAGAGAGGATTTCACACTTAATTTGGACCCATTTTTGGCACACTTGTATTAATTATCCTTCAAAATCATCAATTATAGGCCCCTAGGATCCATTCCACTTAGAAATAATTTAAAATTAATCCAAATCTTGAAAGATTAAAAATCCCACCTCAAAATCTTACGATGGGACTAATTCACCACCTTGGGCGAATGAGTCCCCTTAGGTGGGATCCATTCACCCAGGGTGGCGAATAAGTCTCCTTAGGTGGGAAGCATTCACCTAGGGTGGCGAATGAGTCCCTTTTGGGGCATTTTTAAATTTTGAGCAGGAAGTCATCAATTTAATTCAAATTTTCGGTCAATGTCAGCCTTTGGGATACAAATAACGGTCAATTAGTTGTTGATTCCTATAAAATTAGTTTTCTTAGTCATTTTTCTCAAATTTTTAAGCACTTTGCGAAAGCATTGTTCAACATCAAGCTTCAAGATGATTCAAGAAAATTCTCCCAAGAGCATTCAAGTTTCAAGAGAAAGTAGAGTTGAAGATTTGGAGTAGCATTAACGTGTTTTTGTAGGTCTTCAAACTCACTTTAAATCAGGATCAAGCATTTCCAAGGTTTTATCATGGATGCATATGGTGAATCATGATGGATTCCATATTGGGAAGATGCAACTAGCCATCAAGCCAATCCTAGAGACTTGTTTCCTAAGACATTCCATCCTCCATTATCCATCTACATTCAACTTAATGAAGGTACAATCATCACTAGGGTTCATTTGGGATGATAGGAGATCATCACAAGTGAATCATTCATATCTTCATTTTTAGTATTGCATCCTATTCTCTCATGTTAGAATAGGATTGCATCATGTTTCAAAAATTTCTTAGTCTTAGAAACACTTAAGGCTAGGGTTTCCATGCACATTTCATTATATTTTCCAAGGTTTAATTACCAAACTTGGGGTTTGACCAAGGAAACCCCCCATTACCAAATCAAGCCAAATTATATTTTACAGGTGAATTTTATTGGTTCACAACAAATACTCAAGCTGGAATAGAAGAGTGGGTGTTAAGGAGCATATCAAAGTTTTCAAGTCTTAGAAAAGCCAAACTAGAGTAATTCTCCAAGTGTGGTGAATGAGTCCCACTATTGCTATATGTCATATCAAGTTACAAATCCAAATACCCTTTTTCCTAAAATAGGCTCTTGCACAAAAATCTAGATCTGGGACTAATTCACCCAGGTTGGCAAATGAGTCCCAATTGGTAAAAAAGTTAGCATTTCCAAAATTTTAGAGTTGCTCCCAATATTTTGGAGATTTCTAGGTGCGTAAAAGTACAAAGTTGTGTTACACTTTTCGCCAACTTATCAGCCTAAGTGAATTTTAGTATTTATAACTAAAATTTAATTATTGTCAAACATGTGATCTAGTAAGATTCATTCCAGATAAGTTAAATACTTCCACAACTTTTCCAAATAAAATTGTTGGCTAAATGCATATGTAGCACCACTTTTAGGGAAATTTACTAAAAAAATGACATTATTTGAAAATTTTTATGTTTCTACAACTCCTCTATAAATATATTTCTTTTAAATGTAAAAATACCCTTTTGTAGATCCATAAGTGTAGTTTTAAAATATATAATTATTTTAATATTTCAATTATTATTTATATTTTTTACTAGAAGTAGGTTATCAACAAAAAAATATGAGGTTGATTATCATGCCAAGAAAAATACTAAAACTTATTAAAAAAAATTAGAACAAATACGATGCCCTAGAGAAAAGAATCAAGATTAAGATAGAATAATTTTTTTCTATTTTAGATAAATATTTAATATAAAAAGTTGAGGTCGACTAGAAACAACCATGTTTTAATTCACGCACATTTAAATTTTTATTTCAAAATATATATTTATGAAAATTGAAAAAAAATATATCCATGCCCTAAAGTTTCTAGATATAAATATACATAAAAATTTTGAAGGAAAAAAAAGGAAAATTTACTATATAAAGCTCGATGTCTCATGTAATATCATTTTTCAACATTTTATCATAAACTAAATTATAGTGTTAATGTATTAAAAAACTATATTCAAATAATTTTTTAATTTTTTCAAAAAAATACAAACATAAAATATACTAAAAAATATAAATTTTATTAGTTTCATCATTTCAAATTTCAAAACATATATGCTACTTTCTAGTGATTGAAGTTTAAAAGTTAGATTATTGTTGGTCATTTCCTTTATAAAAGTGTGACAGAACTTTGTACTTTTACCCATGTGCACATTTCTAGATTAGAAAATTTTTGTTGCATTTCATTTATATTTTTAAGCCATCTTTTAGGTCATTTTGTATATCACATTGTGTTTTCAAATATTTTGTCTTTTCCAAGTTTACACTTGGTGGTGAACCTCTTTATTTACATCCTTCCATCCCCTAGAACACACCCTTTCTAATATTTCAATCACCTTTGCATTGGAATCTCAATGGATTGTTCTTGAATGAAGAGTTGGATTTTATGGCCCTAAGTCCTAAACCCTAGTGATCAAGCATTCACAAAATTCACCTTTTCATTTTGGTGAACTTATATTTAGAGCATCTTTAATTCTTATTTGGAGTGCATTTACATCCTAGATTTAGCTTGCATTAACATTGTACTGGGTTTTGCATTGGTTAAATTGCATTCTAGGGTTTTAATCTTTGCATTAGTGAAAAGCTCATTTAGCCTGCATTATTGTAGTTAATCTCATTAAAAATATATAAAAAAATTCCTTGGCATCCTAGATCTAGATCATATAGCATACAAGAATCAACCAATAAAATCTCAAAACCCTTAAAAAATCCCTTACTAGGACTCATTTGCCACATTGGGCAAATCAGTCCTAGTGTAAATTTTTAGTTGTTGTTTACAGATTTACATTTCCAGCTTCTAGGTTTCTATTTGGATCTGTTACTTTAATTTTTCAGTTTGGCTATTTGTTGTTACACTGAAATATTTTGCATCATTTACATTCGTTGAAAGTATGGATAGCATTACATTTTTACAAATTTTATTTTTATGATTATTTCCTAGATCCTTTAGATTAGATTCATTGGAAAGAAGAAACAAAAAATTTAAGACATCAAAAGATCCAATAAAATAAATGATTAAATTCATAAAAAGAACAACATCCAAGCCCTTTAGTAGTGATGACCTAGACATGTCAGATGATTCCATTATGGACTTCCTCTCACTAGAACCATCCACTAAGGCTTACCATGAAAAGAACAAACCAAATATGCCACCCCCTCAAATTATTTCTCAATTACACACATTACAAGGAAGAATCCAAACTATCTGTCATTTTATCACATCTTTAGTAGATCACACATTACCATTCACACATTTTCTCAAAAATGATGTGCACATTAATTGGAATTATTATTGTAAACCTGATTTTGAGAGTTTAAAGGAGTATCTTGTGAATCCACCTATTTTACAACTGACTATTCCAAAAAAATTATTTATACTTTATATCGCCGACTCAACCCATGCTTTAGCAACATTGTTGGCTTGATAAGATGAAAATGTTCAAGAGCATCCAATCTATTAAATTTTTTGAATATTTATTGACTATGATAAATGATATACAACAACATAAAAACATTGTTTTTCCCTTATATTTTTTACAAATAAATTGTGACATAATTTACTAAATCCAGAAATATAAGCGATGAAATTTTTTTATCGTCTCAAACATATTTTTAATAAAATAGACCTATATCGATGTCTAGCTAAATGGTTGATGATGTTGACTGAGTTTGACCTAACATTTTTTTCACAAAAATAAATTAAGGGTATAGCCTTGATCAACCAGTTAGCTGACGCTTTGTCCTCTATGACGTTACCTAGTAATGATTCTTTCCTTGATGATAATGTATTGGAAATCAAAATTGCTACATGGTAGTTATACTTTGATGGATCAAAGTGTAGAACATGACCCGATGTTGGGTTTGTATCAATCTCATCTACAAGAAAGTCTATTCCCTTATCATATCAATTAAATTTCCTATCTATAAACAATGCTCATGAGTATGAAGCATTGCTCATAGGATTTTGTTTTGCCTTGGTCTTGGGTGTGAAAAAAATTAAGATCTTTGGTGATCCATAATTAATCATAAAGAAATTAAATGGGACATATCAAGAAAATCATGATAAATTATCGAAATATAAGGATCTCACAATGATCATATTTGAGAAGTTTGAATCATTCACCATTGACAACATCCCACAAAAAGACAATTGGCATTGAGATGCAATGGCAGTGCAACCTCTCTTATATCACCTCAAGATCCTTCAAAATATGTCACATTTATTTTTCACTCAATCATGAAACCATCCATTGAAGGTAAACTTTAAGAATTGTTTGCAACAACTAAGAAAGAATCAAGTGATTGGTATGATACAATATTCAACTATTTCAAAGATGGTAATTTTCTCGGGCCCACAACAATGAATACCTAATGTCGTTTGTGAAAAATAGCATCCAAATATGTTATTTTTTCCAGCATATTATATAGAAATTCCTTCAATATTATTTTTCTTAGATATCTTAACAAATTTGAAATCCCCATAGCATTCGAAGAGGCACATATGGGTGCCTATGGACGTCATTCTGGAGGTATATCTTTAGTGAAAAAAATCATTCACATGGGTTATTACTAGGGAACTATGGAAATTTATTTCTTTATGTACATTAAGAAACATCATAAATTTAAGGAACATAGCAATCTAATGCATTCTCCTACTATTGAGCTTCATGGCCAAATTCCTATTTGGTCATTCTTAGTATGGAGATTGGATCTTATTGGAAAAAAATTCCCACCCTCATCCATTGACCACACATTTATAATCACATCCATAGAATATTTCCCAAAATAGGTAGAAGATATCCCTCTTTTATCCACAACTGCCGATGTAGTATGTCGTTTCATATTTGAACACATTATTCCATGCTTTCGACTTCCTTCTGCATTAGTTTTAGATAATGGAAAACCATTCAAGAAAAATGATGTGAAGAAATTCCTTAACACATTTAATATTCAACATCCCTTCTCTACACTATACTACCCACAATCTAATGGCCAAGATGAAGCAAAAAATAAAACTATCGAGAAAATTCTAAGAAAAACAGTTAATAAAGATAATAAAGATTGGCATATGCAACTAACATATGCATTTTGGTCTTACCATACTAGTGTTAGGTCATCAATTGGAACAAATCCTTATAACCTTGTCCATGGTACCAAGGAAGTGATTCCCTTGAAGTTATAAATCCATACATTAAGGATTTATCTTCAAGAGGTCATCAACAATAACACTTACAAACAACAACAATTGCTTAAGCTTGAGATGCTTGATGAACAATTCATTAACACTCACAACCACCTCCAAGATTATGCTAAGAAATTGAAACACCAACATAGTAGTCATGTGATTCCTCGCATATCTAGTAAAGGTGATTTGGTCTTGCATGAAAATCAACCAAATATTAATGTTGACCCAACTAAAAAGGAAAATGCAGTCCTATCTAGATAGGACCTTATGTGATTAAGGAAAATTACGGGTTTCGTGTGTATATGTTAATAGAAATGGATAGTATCCCCTTAAAGACCCTATTAATACAAAAAATCTACGTCGGTATTAAATTTAAATCCCCTTGTATAGTATGGATTATGAGCAGTGTTGTTAGAGATAATGGATTAATTCCATGGGCTTTGAGAATAGTTCTTTCTTGAAAAGTAACTCTTTATGTGTCTTGAAATCTAAAGTGATTATTTAATTTACTAATATTTGATTACTTTAGGTCTCATGCTATTTAATTTTATTCTATCTGTTATGTTATATTAGATCTGTATAAGCACTTAATGTCTTGTAATTAAATCATAAGTACATTTAATTTAATATAACATGTTTCATCATAGTGCTCCATCTAAAAGAAACTATACAAAGTTTTGAGTAGATCACATATAGCAAGTTAAATCATGGAAGCATTCATTAAGTAATATTACAAAGGTTATTTAACTAATCACATTGAAATTTAACATTCCAACATAAATAAAAATAAAACATCATGTGCTCATATATAAATATCAAAGGTTGTGTACATATCATCAGAAATACAATCCTACTAAGGCCTATGGCTACCAAATCTCTTGGGACCTAGCTATCAAATTTTTCTAGTAGCAGTCTATCGGGAGATAGTGTTGTGTGATCATGATCATGTTCCACTGAGTGTACTAAGAGAATACTCTAAACCTTGTATCTGTCTAAGGGCCTCCCAATGTGCACCTGCTATCTGATCTCTCTCTTCCTATAGCCTTGCTACCTCTACCTCTAGTCTCTTGAACTCTGTAGGGGTCTGGGATGACTATGCCATAGGTGTAGCATGGGCTCGGTGGATGTGTCTCCTCAAACTCTCATATGCTTCTCGTAGTCTAATATATGGCCTAAACAACCCTTGGTCTTGATCCATGATTGGTAGGGGTAGATAGTTTGAGTCTTAGACCTCCTTGTCAACTAATGGGGGCACTATCTCTACAGATTGTTGTTAGTAGAGATCCTTAATGTCTCTTAGAGCTTCTATATTATAGAAAAAACAAAATATTAATACACATCATGATATATGTATATAAAAGACAAAACAATATGTAAATATATAATAATCTATATGTCTTGTAGGTTGTGATAAATCAACCTCATCCTATTCCATGGGCATGGAGGCTATGCTAGCCTCTCCATGACTATAGATACTAGTGCCTATTGTATCCTTCACTCATGATCTATTCATACGAGTAGAGGATAACTCTTCCCACTTGTGCCCTACTAGATCCACATCTTCTACCGCATCACCCTCATTCATGGAAAAATCCTCCTCCACATCTTCCTCCTCATCCACATCCTCATCATCCTCATCATCTCCTTCCTCTTGGGCATCATATTCATCACCAAAATCCTCATCATAATCATCATCTATGACATATGTAGATATGTCTACAACCTCATAGCATGTCTCCTCAGCTCTGTCATCTATGTCATCTCCCTCATCCTAGAGTGGTCTTGCATTACCTTTCGGCTCATCGATAGGAAACACGAGGGTCAGTCGTGATACTATCCACCACTCCTCATAATCATTTGTGGCAATGATGTTATCCACATCGGAGATCAGAGGCATTTCATGATATGAATACCTAGAAACGATGTGAATAACATCATCTATGGTTAAACAGTATAGCATCACCAAGTCTCTCAAAAATTTTCACTAATCTCTTGAAGAAGGGTCATGCCTAAGGTGCTATATGCATCTGCCCATACTATTGCATGACTCGATCATAGTAGAAAGGATGTACTATGTGGTCATTTCAATCTACCAAAAATTTGTCTAGATGTAATCTCCTCATCTATCGAGTATGATCTCACCACTAAGGCACAAGATAATGAGGTGTCCAAAGGACCTCATCCTCCTCTAGGTGGTCAAATTTTACTCTCCAAAAAATTAAATCACCATACTGCAAAAACCATCATAGAGGATAGCTAAAGTCCTGAGGATACTCCAAGTCTATCAAACACATGAAGCTATTAGGTCTGGTACAAGGGGTATGCTCAATGTACCAAACCCATAGAAGCATATAATGTACCATATTATCACCCTCTCAAAAAAAAATCAACCACGATCATAATACAAATGAGCTAGAATACAATGCCCCCAAGCGTATACTAGTCTGTGCTCTGCCATCCCATATATTAGATGTACTAGTCCTCCATCCAAGTGTTTTTCTCACCCATTTGAGATGAGCACTAGTGCAACTATTAGCATCATAATCCGTCTCACTAGTGGGATTCATGAGGATAGAAGCATCACCAGGTCTATCTGTTCCCTCATTCTCTCATGATGTACTAGTCCATTTAAGCAGTATTGCATGTCATATTTCATCTCTTGGAATATTTGCTCCGCTTAGAAGCATACTTTATCACACCATATGGGAACTCAGATTATGCAATATACATCTTCCAGTGTGATCATCATCTCACCAATCAGTAGATGAAACATACTTGTACCAGCATCCTAGTGCTCTGCTAGTGTCATCAACATTGCATCATGGTACCTCATGGGAGGCATGATGCATGCCTAGTAAAATCCTATAGTCTACAATAATTATGTATCATCCACTAAAAGAGTGGGGGCTAAATTTCTCAACACACTAACTTGTCTACCTCCAAGATGTTGATGCGAATGGGTGGGCACCTAACAAAAGTATAAAAATATATCTTATAAACAATATAATCTCCTCAATTTTTGACATTAACTATCATAAAAGTGTACTAAAGTTACTCTAGTGTGCTTTACTAAAGGCCCTAGAAACTTTGGAACCCGTTTTGGACACTTGATAAAGAAACAATACATTTTGCGTAAAAGTGGGACACTTCACGAACAAAAGGGACACTTTACAAAAAAATAGGACACCTTGTGAAAAAAAGGGGATGCTTTGAAGTAAAAATTCCAAGGCCCTAAATTATCCTAGAGATATATAAAAATCATCAAATTAGTGCGTAAGCACAAAGTGAAGGTCAAAGATTCAACTTACCTAATGATGACATTTGCCATGTGCCACTTCGTCTGATAGCACAACTAGTCTCGTATCCCTATAATATCATCTGCTTGACATCTTTCACTATTCATCAATCACTATCAAGCTACAAAAGGTAATGGAAAAATGGTAAGAATATACTTCACTTTTTCACTCTTATATAAGCTGAAATTAGGGTTTTTACTGCATTTGGGTTAAAAAGTGACTTTCAATAAAATTAGCATAATGAGTGCTAGAGAGCTCCATTTTCAAAGCCGTTTGTTGCATTGGAATTTTGATTCTTCTCTCGACATCATAAATTGTATATTATTGTGTGGCATGGTAGTTGGAAATACTCTATGATATGAATTATCTTGTTTGAAATGGCTAGAATGCTACCTTGATTCCACCTCCATAAAGCAAGCAAAATCAAGGGGGGCATACATCTTCCCTTGAATATGTTCTCTATATGCAGGTTTTATAAGAAGATTATTTTGGGAAAACTAACAGATTCGTGTTGCATTATGAGGTACCTAACATTGTGATTTTGCATCTAACTACTATGGGGCCATCATTCTCACGTGTCATTATTAAACTCATAAATTTATCCTTTCTAGATTCCTTTAGCTTACATATGCATGCAAAGTCATGTGGCCGCCAAAGTGGGGGCAAAATGTATTGTAGAAAATCATGCACTCTTAAATAAAGAGACAATTTCACACTTAATTTGGAACCATTTTTTGCATCCTTGCATTAATTACCCTTCAAAATCATCATTTATAAGCCCTTAGGACCCATTATTTTGGAATTTTGAGGCCCATTCCACTTAAAAATCATTTAAAATCTATCAAAATCCTAAAAGATTCAAAAACCCAGCTCAAAAACTTAAGGTGGGACTCATTTTCCACCTTGGGTGAATGAGTCCCGTTAAGTGGGACCCATTCACCCAAGGTGGTGAATGAGTTCCTTTTCGGGAATTTTTTTATTTTGAGTAGGAATTCATTAATTTAATTAAAAAATTTGGTGAATGTCAGCCTTTGGGATCTAAATAATAGTCAATTAGGTGTTGATGCCTAAAAAGGCAATCTTCTAAGTCATTTTTTTCTATTTTTAAAGCACTTTGAGAAAGCATTGTTCAACATGAAGCATTAAGAGTCTTCGAGAAAATTCTCACAAGAGCATTTAAGGTTCAAGACAAAGTAGATTTGAGGCTTTGGAGCAACATCAAAGTGATTTTCCTAGTATTTTAGATCACTTTAGATCAAGATCAAGAATTTTCAACTATTGATCATGGTTCCTATGGTGAATCATGATGGATTTTAGGTTGGGGAGATGCAAGTAGACATCAAGCCAATCCTAATGAATTGTTTCCTAAGTCATTCCATCCTCCATTATCACTCTATATTCAACCTAGGGAAAGTACAATCATCACTAGGGTTCATTTAGGATGATTGGAGATCATCACAAGTGAATCATTGATATCTTCATTTCTATTATTGCATCATATTCTCTCATGTTAGAATAGGATTCCATTGTGTTTCAAATTTCCAAGTCCTAGAAACACTTAAGGTGAGGGTTTCCATGCACATTTCATTATCTTTTCCAAGGTTTAATTACAAAGCTTCGGGTTTGACCAAGGCAAACCCTCCATTACCAAATCAATCAAAATTCTATTTTATAAGTGAATTTTATAGCTTCAAATCCGAAAATTAAGCTGGCAAAGAAGAGTATATGTTAAGGAATAGATCAAAGTTTTCAAGTCTCAAAGAATTCAAACTAGACTAATTCACCAATTGTAGCAAATGAGGCTGACTACTGCTACCTTTCAGATCAAGTTATAGATCTAGGTACCCATTTTCCTTAAATATGATCTCGCAGATAAATTTAGATCTAGGACTAATTCATCTAGGCTAGTGAATGAGTCCCAGTAGGTTAAAAATTTAGCATTTCAAAAATTTCAGAGTTTTTCCCAGTATTTTGGAGGTTTCCATTTGCACGTTTCTAATTTAGCAGCTTTATGTTCCATTTGATTTGTATTTTTAAGTCATTTTTTGATCATTTTTCATATCATGCTATGTTTTCAAACATTTTGTCTTTTCCAAGTTTATAGTTGGTGTTGAAAACCTTCATTTACATCATTTCATCCCCTAGAACGTAGCCTTTTCCAATTTCCAATCACCTTTGAACTAGAATCTCAAGGTATTGTTTGTGAATGAAGAGTTGGATTTTGTGGCCCTAGGTCCTAAACCATAGTGATCAAGTGTTCAAAAACTTCACCTTTTCATTTTGGTGGACTTGCATTTAGAGCATCTTTAATTCTGATTTGGAGTGTATTTAGATACTAGATTTAGCTTGCATTAACATTGCATTAGGTTTTGTATTGGTTAATTTCCATTCTAGGGTTTGAATCTTTAAATTAGTCAAAAGCTCATTTAGCTTGCATTATTGTGCTTAATTTCCTTGAAAATTTATAAAATTTTGCTTTTTCATCCTAGATCTAGATCATACAGCATTGAAAATACAAAATTCAACCAAAAAAATTTTAAAACCTTGAAAACAACCCTCACTGGGACTCATTCGCCACCTAGTGCAAATTTTAGCTGCTATTTATAGAATTAATTTTCTAGCTTCTAGGCTTCTATTTGGATTTGTTACTTTTTTGTTTGAATTTCGTTATTTGTTGTTAAATTGAAATTTTTTGCATCATTTACATTCATGGAAATTATGGATAGCATTAGATATCTATAAATTTCATTTTCAATATTAGTTACTAGTTCCTTTAGCTCAGATTCATTGGAAAACAAAAACAAAAAAAAATTAAACATCAAAAGACCCAATAAAAAAATGATTAAATTCAGAAAAAGCATAACATCCAATCCCTTTAGCAGTGATTACCTAGACATTTTGGATGAAGTCCTTATAGGCTTCCTCTCATGAGGACTAGCCACTAAGTCTTGTCATCAAAATCACCAATGAAATAAAGTTAACTTAACCCTCAAGAATTTTAGTACCAATGAATTTGGTATGTTAGATGAAACCCTTTAAGATTTCATCTCACAAATTCCATCCACTAAGGCTTGTCATGAGAAACCAAAAAAAGGAGAATTTCATGTAATCCAACCTCAACTTATCCTTTACCCACCTTCACATGAACCACAACCTAAATTTATTCGTTATCCTCTGAATAATGTATTACAACAAATAGGTCATAATATTGTTGCTCATACATATAATGCTAGAACCAGTCGAAAACCACACCAACCAACCCCATTACCTTTACCCAATCACCCCTTACCTTTTTCTCGTGGTCTAACACCTCACATATGGGAATAAAGTATAATCTCATTGAACAAATCAAGAACTCCTGGAAAAATATCCCTATGGGATTTAATTAAAAATTCCCAAACTATAATAGCATGCTTCCAACAACCTTACAAAAATAAGTGCTTCTCTCGAGTACAAATGAAAAAAATGTGGTAGCTCTTATATATGAAATGAATATAGTTAATCTTGATATCACATTCCACCAAAATGAGCTGCCCCCTTTTGCATTAATACAAAAAAATTAGGCCTTTATTATCATTGCTCAATTTAACCATATAGGTATAAGAATAATAATGGTTGATCAAGGTTCCACACTTAATATGTGTAGTGTGAAATTCTTAGATAAGTTTCAAGTAGATAAATCAACAATGCATCCTGAATCCTTATCCGTTCAGAGATTCCACAATGTAGGGAGGCAGCTGCTCGGTGTAGTTAATTTATTTATAATAGTCAAAAGTGTTACCTTCAAAACTCCTATTCATGTTATATCTCATGACGTTTCATACATTCTTCTTTTGGGAAGACCATGGATTCATGAGATGTATTTGGTACCCTCGACTGTTCATCATATTATGAACTATGTCCATGACAATAAGGTATACCAAGTCGAAATGGACCCTGAGCCTAAAAATTTCCTACAAGTGGAAAAAGGAAATACAAGTCCTTTCAAAAAATTAATTCCCACATCCAATATACCACCTTTAATAGAAAATAAACAAGAAAATGAAAGAGTGTCAAATTTATTGGATGATAATTGGGGTTCTTTGGACTTCACAACCTCATTTATGGGAGAATATATTATCACAAGAAAATAAGATGACAAGAAACAACAACCAACTCTAATGTCAACTTAAAACTTCGAAGAACAATAAAAAAAATCTAACTCAACTAATCTCTAATATCACACAAGTTATAAAACAAAATTTGATAATATAGACTACCAACAACCACCAAATATGAAAGAAATGGAATAAATTTATGAAATAGGTTATGAACTTGTGAAGCAATTGGGTTACAATGGTAAAGGGTATGAAAGAAAAGAACAAGGCATTTGATTTCCTATAGAACCTAACATACAAGAGAAAAAGACTTGTTTTGGATACTGTCCTTCTAAAATTACACAAGCAACAAAGGAACCATCAATAAACATCAATATTATCATGTTCTACCGAAAAGTTAACCTGACAATGAAACATCTTGAATTGCTTGACATGGAGTTACCCCCATTATGGGAGTTTTTTTAAATGAGGAAGATTTGAAACATACATTAGGAGTTTATGAGACACCATCTACTCCTCTTGAGGAAAAGGTTACATGTGCTATGATTAGTGCTAAGCCAAGATATGTCGAAGATGAAATTCATGACAAGGATACAAAAGTAGAACAATACAATATCAATATAGTCCATTTAGGGGACACAATTGACATACCAATGGATATGATAGATAATGAGAAAGTAATGAAAATCAGAAAATGCCTCGATGATGAATAACAAGAGGATACAACAAGCTTTCTTGATGACTTTCCCGAACTCTTTCCTTGGAAGTATTTAGATATGCCTAGTAGAGATACAAAGATAGTGAGACATGACATTGTCCTTGTTGAGAATGCCAAGTCCATTTGACAAAAGATACAAAAGATGAATCCTAAGATAGCTTTGCTTGTTAAAAATGAACTTGAAAAGCTCCTTTATGTTGGCTTCATAAAACCTATTTATTATTCTCCATGGACCTCAAATATTATCGCAGTCGCAAAAATTGACAATAACATTGGGATGTGTATAGATTTTCAAGACTTGAATAAAGCATATTTAAAAGGTGACTTTCCCCTTCTTAATATTGACATGGTATTAGATTCGAATGTGGGACATGCTTTTTTGTCATTCATGGATGGATTTTAAGGATATAATCAAATCTTTATCAACACTAAAGATCAATACAAAAACTCATTTACAATTGTTTGGGGAACATTTTGGCAGGTTATGATGCCTTTTGGATTAGAGAATGTGGGAAAAAAATATTAGTGAGTTGTGACACTAATATTCCATGATTACATACATAGAATTTTGGAGGTTTATGTCAAATTAAACTTTATCCAAATCATTAACAAGACAATACAATTTGAATGTCCTTCAAAAGATCTTTGAGTGAATGTGAACATAGAACATGAGGTTGAATCCAAAAAAATGTGTTTTTGGTGTTGACAGTTGAAATATTTTAGGGTTTATCATGTCTCATAGAGGCATTGAGGTGGATACAGAGAAGATTGATGCTATTATCAATTTGGAACCCTCTAAAAATATTTCTCAATTATGCACATTGCAATGAAGAATCCAAGCTATCCATCATTTTATCACATCTTTACTCGATCGCACATTACCATTCACACATATTCTTAAAAATGATGTGTACTTTAATTAGAATGATGATTGAATACATGCTTCTGAGAGTTTAAAGGACTATCTTGTGACTCCACCTATTTTACAACCCACTATGCCAAACAAACCGTTTATACATTATATCATCATGTCAGCCCAAGCTTTAGCAACATTGTTGGCTCAACAAGATGAAAATGGTAAAGATCATTCAGTTAATTACAATAGTAAAATATTGATTGATTATGAAAAATGATATGCAATAATAGAAAAAAATTTCCCTTGTATTCACTACAAATAAATTGCAGGACATTATTTACTAAATGCAAAAATACAACTAATGATTTTTTTTTATTCTTTCAAACATCTTTTTTATAAAAAAAACTATCTGGACGTCTAGCTAAATTGGCGATGTTGTTGACTGAGTTTGACCTAACTGGTAGGCCAAAACTAGGGTAAATAATAAGAAAGAAAAAGAAAGATTTCATCTTGGTCTAAGAGTGTCAATTAAGGGATTGCAAACTTGCGAAAGGTGTTGTGATAGTATACCTAAAGGAGGAAATAAGTGAATGAAGTTGATATGAGTGCAGCTAAAAAATAAAAGTAGAACCTATAATGAAAATCTAGTTTAGACTTATATTTATGGTCTGCTCTATTTTATGACATAAGTGATTGAAGCTGTTACGGATTGCAAAAAGACAACAAGAAGATCTCTTATAAATCAAATCTATAACTCACACTTCATGCTTGGAATAAACACACCAACATTGATGGAATATCAATACATAGAATGGTTGTCCAAGGAAAAATAGTTGTTAAACTAGATTGTAAATAAAGTGCTATAAAAGATTAAATCACACAAAAAAACATACTTTTAGAAAATTAAATCACATATTACTCAAACAATAAATTATAGAAATCATTGGAATTCTGAGCAATGGGCCCTGCCTTGTCAATCTACCAAATGATGAAATAAAAATAACATGAATCTTACACAGTTTTGTTCATGCAAAGGATTTTATTTATTTATTAAAATTATACATCATCCCCTTTCTTTGTTTCCTCGCTCTACTTATATATGCACAACTTATAACAACCTATGAATATCTTTTTATTTTGGTCTATGGCCAACAAGCTAAGAGAAACAAATAATATGGTTTGCTAACAATAGATCTATTTGGTCAAAAAAAACTATAAATTTGCAGCATATAATATTTAGTCTTCTCACATTTTGGAAAACACATCTCCTTTGGATAGATGGAAAACATAGTTGTTACCATAAAGTTTATTTCTAGGAATGAATCCATCGGAATGAAAAATGTAGGTTAAAAACCTAAAGAAAATATTTCTCCAACAATGTGACAACATAAAGCCTGTGGTGGATTTGATATCCATGTGTGAGTACGTGTACTGAAATTGTTGAAGGAAGGCAACCATTAGATGCACAGTTAGCACCAAAGAGGTATTTGATGCCACCACAAAGGTTGATATCACCCATAGGAAATAAGAATGGAAAACCATGAAATGTAGTTGAACAAAGATAAGGAAAATCCACAACAGAAGTTTCTATCCAGAAAATGAGAGGAATATTTTCTGCATAAAAGGTGACAAGAAGTTTCTATGATCTACATGTTGCAAGATTTATTTTATAAGGCTTAAAATCACACTTATTATTAGTAAAGACAACGAATCATTAATTTCCATATTTTATCCAAAATTATATTAAATATCGCTTATATATATTTAATCATATGCAACATAAAATGATGAAATAGTATGACATGGAATGTGGGAATGGTTATGAAGGTATATGAAATAGGATAAAATGTGCCATAAATGGGAAATAATTGGCTCTCATCACTAACATTTGTTTCACAAAAATAAATTAAGGCTAAAGCCTTGATCAACCTATTAGTTGATGCTTCGTCCTCTATGGTGTTACCTTGTAATGATTCTTTCCTTGATGATAATGTGTTGGCAATCAAAATTGCTACATAATTCTAATCTGATGGATCTAAGTGTAGAATAGGCTTTGGTGATGGGGTTATATTAACCCTGCCTAAAAGAAAGAATATTCCCTTACCATATCGGTTAAATTTCCTATGTATAAACAACACTTCTGAGAATGAGCCATTGTTCTCATGATTACGTTATACCTTGGTCTTGGATGCAAAAAACATTTAGATATTTGGTGATTTGAAATTAATCATAATGAAAATAAATGGGACATATCAATAAAAGCATGATAAATTATCCAAATATAAGGATATTATAATGAAATTATTAGAGAAGTTTGAATCATTCACCATTGACAACATCCTATGAAAATTCAATCGGCATGCATTTGCAATGGAAAGTGTAGGGAATATCTTATATTACCTCAAAATCCTTCAAAAGATGTCACATTTATTGTTCACTCAATCATCAAACCATCCATTGAAGTTAAACTTGAAGAAGTGTTTGAAGAAACTAAGAAAGACTCGAGTGAATGGTATGATACAATATTCAACTATTTCAAAGATGGTACTTTTCCTGAGCCCACAACAATGAATACTTGACATTGTTTGTGAGAACTAGCATCCAAATATGTTATTTTTACTAACATATTATATAGATGGTTCATCAATGGAATTTTGCTCAGATGAATTAACAAATCTAAAATCCCCATAACACTCGAAGAGGCACATACAAGTGCCTATGGAGGTCATTTTGGAGGTATATCTATAGTGTAAAAACTCATTCACATGAGATATTAATGGAGACAGATGGGAAGTGATTTCTTTATGTATGTTATGAAATGTCATAAATATCAGGAACATAGAAATCTAATTCATGCTCCTACTACTGAGATTCATGCCCAAATTCCTATTTGGTCATTCTCAGTATGGGGATTGGATTTGATTGGAAAATTGCATCCACCCTAATTTGTTGGCAAGATATTTATAATAATAGCCACAAACTATTTCACAAAATGGGTAGATTCTACCCCTCTTCAATCCACAATTCCCAATGTAATATGTCGTTTCATATTGGAACACATTATTGCACTCTTTAGACTTCCTTCTGCATTAGTTTCAGATAATGGAACACCATTCAAGAATAATGATGTGAAGAAATTCCTTGAAAAATTTTAATGTTCAACATTGCTTCTCTATAATGTACTACCCCCAATATAATTGCCAAGCTAAAGCAACTAATAAAACTATCGAACAAATTGTAATAAAAAAAGTTAATAAATATAATAAAGATTGGAATACACAACTGATATATGCATTATGGTCTTACCATACTAGTGTCAGGTCATCAATAGGAACAACTCCTTATAAAATTCTCTATGGTACCAAGGAAGTCATGCCCTTGGAGTTATAAATCCCTATGTTAAGGATTGTTGTTCAAGAGGTCATCAACAATAACACTTACAAATAACAATGATTGCATCATCTTGAGATTCTTCATGAATAGTGCATTAATGCTCTTGAGCACCCCAGAGCTTATGCTAAGAAATTACAACACCAACATAGTAATCATGTTGTTCCTTGCATATTTAGTAAAGGTAATTTGGTCTTGTATGAAAATCATCAAAATTTTAATGCCGACCCAATTGAAAAAGAAAAATTTAGTCCTAATTGGTTAGGAGCTTATATAAATAACAAAAATTATGGGTCTACCACATATATGTTAATATACATGAATAGTACGCCCTTAATGAACCTATTAATACCATTCATATGTACCTGTATTACATCTAAATCCCCGTGAATAGTGTGGATGGTGAGCAATGTTGTTAGAGCTAATGGATTACATTCGATGGGATTTTCCTTTTCTTCATTCTTGACACGTAACTCTTTACTTGGCTTGAACTCTAAAGTGATTATTTAATTTACTATTATTTGATCACTTTAGGTCTCATTATATTCAAGTTTATTATGTGTGTTATTTTATATTATATCCTTATAAGAATTTAATATAATCTAATTAAATCATAAGTGCATTTAATTAACATAAAATATTTCATCACAATGTTGCATCTAAATGGAAGTATAATAAGTTTTGATTAGATCACATATAGCAAGTTAAATGATGCAATAATTCATTAAGTAATCTTACAAAGGTTAATTAATTAATCACATTTTCATTTAACATTCCAAAAAAGATAATAATAAAAAATCATGTGCTCATATATACATATAAAAGTTTAAATACATATCATCAAATATACAATCCCATTGAGGACTATGGCTACTAGATCCCTCATGACCTATTGGTCACATATGTCTGGTAGCAGTCTAGCGAGAGATAGTGGTGTGCAATCATGATCATGTCCCACTCAATGTACCAAGAGAAAAATATAAACCATGTATCTATCTATGGGCCTTCCAATGTGCACCTCATATCTAATCTCTCTATGCCTCTAGCCTCACAACCTCTTCCTCTAGTATCTTGAACTCTACAAGGGTCTGAGATGACTATGCCTTGGAAGAAGTATGGGATCAACGAATGAGTCTCCTCAAACTATCGTACATTGCCCGTTGTGTGACATATAGCCTGAGTGACTCTATGTCCTGATCCATGATGGGTGGGGACACATAGTCTAAGTCTGTGACCTCCTCATCAATTGATTGGGTCACTATCTTTGGCTACTACCTATCAGTAGAGATCCCTACAGTCTCTCACAGATCCTACATGATAGAAACAACAAAATATCAGTACACATCATGATATATATATAAGTAAGCACATCAATAAACTAAAAGACAATAAATAAATTTATCATCACCTATATCTCTGGTAGGCTATCAAAAATCATCCTCATCCTATGCTATGGGCATGGAGGCTATGTTAGCCTCTCCATGACTATAGGTATTGTTGCTTGTTATAGCCAATGCTTGTAATCTATTCGTACACATAGAAGTGGACTCTCCCCACTCATGCCCTACTACATCCACATCTGCTACCACATCACCCTCACTCATGGATATTTCCTCCTCCTCCTCCTCCTCCTCCTCATAATCCTCATCATCTCATCCCTCCTAGCTATCATAGTCACGATCAACATCCTCCTCATAATCATCATCTATGAAATTTTTAAATATGTCTGCAACCCTATAGCACATCTCCTTAGCTCTATCCTCTAAATCATATCCCTCATTTGGGAGTGGTCCTACACCTATTGTCTCCTCCATAGGAAACATGGGGATCGATCATGACACTTTCCACCACTCCTCATAATCATATGTGGCTCTGACATTATCCACATCGAATATTGAAGGAATTTAATGATCTGAATACCTAGAATCAATGTGAATAACATCATCTATGGTAAACCATACAATATCACAAGTTCTCCAAGAACTCTACATTGATCTCCTGAAGAAGGGTAATGCATGAGGTGTTATCTACAACTGCCAAAACTACTGCATGAATTGATAGTAGTAGAAAGGATGTACTATGTGGTCATGTCGGCTTGCCAAAAATATTTCTAGCTATAATCTCCTCATATGCAAAGTATGATATGACCACTGAGGCACAAGTTGATAAGGTCTCCAAAGGATCTCATCCTCCTCTAAGTGGCCAAATTGTACTCTTTAGAAATGTAAATCCCCATACTACCAAAACTGCCATAGAGGATAGAAAATGGCCCAAGGATACCCCAAGACTGTTAGACAGAGGAAGCTTGTAGGTCTGGTATAATTGATATGCTCAAGGTAAAAAACATTTAGAAGAATATAATGTACCATACTATTTACCTCTCAATTTTTTTTTGACAAAGATCATAATATAAATGAGCTAGGATACAACACCCTCAAGCATATACTATTTGGTGCTCTACCATCCCTCGTATCAAATGTACTAGCCCCCCATCCAAGTGTGCAACTATGAGCATCATAATAAATCTCACCATTGGGTCTCATGAGTATAGAAACATCACCAATTATATCCATGTCCTCACTCTCTGTGTTGGAGTTGAGAAGATACAACTTCATAGGAGCCTAGTGACCTCTGCAAGCAAATAACCTGTTACAAGGAGAAGCAAAGAGAAGCAACAAAGAGAATGCTCAAGAATGTAGAGCAATGTATTCACCCAAAATGTAAAATGAATTAATGATACAAAATATAGTTTTCAACCACATATAGGTGAAAAACATAAAAAGGAAAACCCTAGGCTTGCACAATAATAATTATTAAAGTAATTAATTATTATGCACCTAATGTTAGTTGAAGTGTAAAAGAGGTAAAAGGGAACTTTAAGTAATTAAACAAATATTGTTTAATTAATAAAGTAAATAACCGATTACTCTAACACCCCCCCTTAAGCTAGACTTAGGGAGAAGCTAAAACCTAGAAGAAGCTACTGAAAGCAAAAGAAATGGGTCCCAACAACAAGGCCAAATCAGGTACCCATGTACAAAATCAATGCAAACTAAATGAAATGGGGTAAAGGAGAAAACCCAGTGGGAACAAAACTCCTCCCCAAAATAGAATGCAAGGAAGGAATGCAATGCACTAATGAAAGAAGGATAGGAGGTGGATAACATGATACCCCCCATAGACAAATTCTATCATATAAGTACATGTACAATGGTCTCCATAGGAGAGATAGAAAGAGAGAAGAAGACCTCCCCACAATGAAGAAACTCTTGTCACAATGGTAGATGCCTGATGAAGAATCCAAAAGGAGATCCTGAAGCGGAAAAATATATTCCTCCCCTTGGGAAGAAATGGATCCAAAGGACGATGTCTAAGAAATCCTACGAAGAATGATGAACCAATCTATCTCTAGATGTGTGCCATGATAGGATGCTGAAGAATCTCATTGTCTGAACTGAAAAAAATGATGCCAAATCCAAACTGATGTGGAGAATACTGAAATACAACCTCTGAATGCACTGATAATGGTGGGTGAACAATAATAACCTAACTGTCAAGGTAGAGGAGATGAATGTCCTCAAAATAATCCTCCAAATCTACAATATAGGACTCCACGAACAAGAAAGATATGTCTACAACATAAGAGTCCAAAGTAGCTATGTCTAGAAGATGTATGATTCCCTGCTACACTGAATCAAGAACAATAGGAGATGCTAATGAAGTCTCAGTCTGAAGAGTAGGAACTATGAGATAAACCTCTGATCCATCAAAACATGAAAGGGTGTCTAAATACTCAAGCTCCTCTAAAGTATCATGATCAAAGGGTGTATTCTCTCTCGAAGCAATGGGTAAGAGACAATTTGAAGCAGGATCCTTTGGGAATGGAGAGAGAATTGGGTCTCCATAGATCTCCCAAAGACGTGTCCAAAGTGGGTGAGGACAATCAATGTCCGATATAGCCAACACAGTGTCATGATCAACACTAGACAATATAATTCCTACTATGTGATTTCTAATGATATCCAATGCTAATTTTCCCTCTGAAGTGGTTGGTACAGGTATGAGATCATACAAATAAGGAAAAACATTAAGCCACCTACAATGTGTAAGTAAACCCTTTGCCCATGACTCATAATTACCAAACTCCAAAATTACAACTGAAGGGTGAGTAGAAAAACCCATGATAACTCTTCAAATGAAAAAAAAACTGATAAATTAGACCTTACACCATTTAGATCAAATTAATATAACCCGTCCCATGCAAACAAAACCCATGTAGGAGCTAGAATGACCAAGTAACTGAGCATAGTGTAAAAACACACAAGGCTCAATAAAATATACCTAGTAAATATTTTGATAAAATATACTGTATATTTGGAAATATTCGTTTGCACAAAACAAAGTTCGGATGCAAAAGATACACCCCCTGGAGTGAAAAAACAAGGTTCTGACTTTAACTAGCAAAAATGACTACAAAATGGCAAAATCAAAAAAAATTACCAGTACCACTGGAATGATACTGAAACTAGCTTTCAAGTGATATCTCGTTTGCAAAAATCCAAGAAAACATGCCCATTTTACGCTTGATTTAGTGCAAGCTGCTCAAAAAGGTAAAAAAGGCCACCAAGAGCCCTCAAGGGCTAAAAAAAATAAGCCCCTAGTCATATTCAAGACCAGGGGACTGGGCCAAAACCCTCAGTCACCCATGAGACCTAGCGGGTGGAGTTAAGCCCGCGGGGGCTTGAGAGGGCCGACAAGAGGTCAGTGTGCTCACGTCGGAGGTTTAGTGTTGGAGGGTTCACGTCGATCGGCGGGGAGCTCGGCGGCCAAGATGTCAGCGGGGGGAGTGGCCGGTGATGCTCGGCGGAGTCAGTAGTGAGGGCGGCTGAGGGCGGCGTGTTTGCCAATGGGCGGTGGCTGATAGGGGCGAAGTGGTGGCCAGGTGGTGGAGCAGTGACTGGCATATTTTGAACGGTCCGTGCAAAAAATGAAATAAAAAACCTTAGGTTTGTTATATTTTTTAATTTTGTTGTTTTTTTTTTGCTGCGGAGGGTCGTATGGCCAAAACCCTAAAATGTTTTTTACATCCCTGGTTGACTGTAACCAAAATTGATGATTTGACTATCGATTTAGGGGTTTTTGTGCACTCTGAATCCAATGGCACTGTCCGTTTGGGCTCAAAGTGAACTCAAAAATAGGAGTATGCTGAATTCACAAGAAGAAACCTTAGAACCCTAGATCTGCTTCCAATGCAAAAACTCAAAACAAGAACAAGCAGTTACAGATCTGAAGCTCTAATACCATGTTGGAGTTGAGAAGATACAACTTCATACGAGCCCAGTGACATCTGCAAGAAAATAACCTATTAAAGGAGAAGCAAAGAGAAGCAACAAAGAGAATGCTCAAGAATGTGGAGCAATGTATTCACCCAAAATGTAAAATTAATTAATGATACAAAAGATAGCTTTCAACCACATATAGGTGAAAACCCTAAAAAGGAAAACCTTAGGCTTGCACAATAATGATTAATAAAGTAATTAATTATTATGCACCTAATGTTAGTTTAAGTGTAAAAGAGGTAAAAGGGAACTTTAAGTAATTAAACAAATATTTTTTAATTAATAAAGTAAATAATCAATTACTCTAACAATCTCATCATGTGCAGGTCCATCTAGGTAGTATTATGTGTCATATTTCATCTTCTTGAATGTTCACTCTACTTGAAAGTTTACTCACTCACCCCAGATGGCAACTTAGATTATGTGGTGTATGTCTTTTGGTGTGATCACCATCTCACTAGTCAAAAAATGAAATGTGCATGTATCAGCATCCAAGCACTCTGCTAGGGCCATCATCATCACATCATAGTAACTCATGCGAGGCATGAGTTACACCCAATAAACTCCTATAGTCTATAATAATTCGATATCCTCCACTCAAATGGTTAGGGCTAAATCTCTCAGCAAACTGATTTGGCTGTCTCCTAGACACTGATGTAAATAGGTGGGAATCTAACAAAAGTATAACAATATATCCTATATGCAATCTAATATCCTCAATTTTTCACATCAATAATCATAAAAGTGTACTAAATTTTCTTTAGTGTGCTTTCATAAAGGCCCTAGACACTTTATAATCCTTTTTGGACACTTTGCAAAGAAATGGGACACTTTGTGAAAAAGTTGGACACTTTTGCGAACAAAAGGGACACTTTGCAAAAAGAATGGGACACTTCACAAAAAAAATGGGATGCTTTGAAAAAAAAATCTGAGGCCCTAAATTATCGTATAAATACATAAAAATCATCAAGTTATTGTGTAAGGACAAAGAAAAGGTCTAAGATTCAACTTACCTTATGATGACGTTCACAACGAACCACCTCATCCCACAACATATCTCGTCCCGGAAGCCTATAATCCTATTTGTAGTCCTATAAAGGGAAAATTGGTAAGAATCTACTTCACTTTTTCACTCTTATGTAAGTTCAAATTAGGGTTAAAAAGTTCCTTTCAATAAAATTAATATAATGCATGCTAGAGAGCTCCATTATTGACACCATTTGTTACATTGAAATCATGATTCCACTACTAACATCATCAATCATCTATCATTATATGGAATGGTACTTGGAAATTTCCTATGATATAACTTAGCATTTTTGATGAGGCTAGACTGCTACCTTGATTCTACCTCCGTAAAGCAAGCAGAATCAAGGGGGGGAATACATCTAACCTCAAATATTATGTCTAGATGGAGGTTTTCTTAGAGGATTATTTTTGGAAAACTAACAGATTTGTGTTGCAGGATGCAATACCTAACATTGTGGTTTTACAACTAACTACAAAAGGGCTTCATTCTCCTATGTCATTACTGGATTTATATATGCATTCCTTTTAGATTCCTTTAGCTTACATATGTACATAAAGTCATATGGGTGCTAAAGTGCGGGCTAAATGTAGTGTAGAAAATCATGTACTCTTGAAGAAAGAGATGATTTCACACTTAACTTGGACCCATTTTTGGCACCCTTGCATTAATTATCCTTCAAAATCATTATTTATAGGCCTTTAGGACCCATTATTTTGGAATTTTGAGGCCCATTCCACTTAAAAGTCATTTAAAATCTATTAAAATCTTGAAAGATTAAATAATTGACCTTAAAAATTTAAGGTGGGACTCATTCACCAAAGGCCTAGGTGGGACCCATTCGCCTAGGGTATCAAACGAGATCCTTTTGGACTTTTTTTCAATTTCAGTCAAGAACTCATCAATTTAATTTAGATTCTTGGTGAATGTCGGATTTTGGGATCTAAATAATGGTCAATTAGCCATTGATCCCTATAAAACTAAGCGTCTAAGTCATTTTTATCTATTTTTAAAGCACTTTGAGCAACCATTGTTTAACATCAAGCATCATGAGTCTTCAAGAGAAAGGAGATTTGAAGCTTTGGTGCAGCATTAAAGTATTTTTGCAAGTCTTCAAGCTCACTTTAGATAAAGATAAACCATTGTCAAGGGTTGATCATGGATGCCTATGGTGAATCATGATGGATTCTAAGTTGGGGAGATGCAACTAACAATCAATCCAATCCTAAAGACTTGTTTCCTAAGTGATTCCATCCTCCATTATCACCCTACATTTGGCCTAAGGAAGGTATTGTTGGACTCAAGGGAACACTGAGAGGGGGGGTGAATTAGTGTTCTACAAATTTGAACTTTATTAATATGATATTTAAACCATTTAAACATTAAACCAAAGGATAGATACAAACAAACAAATTAATCATCCACAACACCATACCACAAGGATTTTTATGTGGAAAACCTATTAGGGGAAAAACCATGATGGAGATTAATCCACAATTTGAGTACTCAAATATAAGTTTTAGAAAAAGGGAATGCACTTGCATTCAGGCTCACTGCCTAGAGCTCACTACTCAAAATAGAAGGCTCACTTCCTTACAAAATGCTTAGATCAGATTCTGTATCTTTTATCTAATTATGCTCTTAGCTCTGCTATGCTCTGTAATTCATATCACAAATTCTTGGATAGATGAATTCACACCACTATCCTTCTAAATTTTTAACCACATGCTAATATACTTCGCATCACACAAATTCGATACTAGAAAATGATACAGCTGATCTCATATATATCTGCAATCAAATATTTGATCATTTATATATCGAATTTCATAAAATATAAAATACTCACCAACTGTTAGGTAAATCCACAACTAATTCTTTATGCGCCACCCATATTCGGTCAAAGTATAGTGAGGACCAAAATAAACATATTCAAACATAGAAACATTTAAAAAAATACTTCTTAAATATCTGCAATGACTAAGTTCGCCAAGTCGGCCTTCTAGAATAGATAACCAAAGAATTATTGTACTAGATCTCCTAGATCATACACCAGTGAATGCACACCTCAATAATTCTTGAATAAGGTAGTAAGAACATAAACATACCCTTCTGTAATATCCACAACTCAAAATAGTAGTTTGGTGAAGTATACAGATCACTATCTTTACAACTAGATACCATGTTCTTCATTCAGTTCTACTAGTAGGAACTAATACTAAACTATGGACCAGATGAATAACCTTAGGTTTCCATCAATGAAAAGACTAGAAGCCATATTCCAACAATCTCCCCCTTTAGCATTGATGACAACTCTTAGTGAAAAATGACTGTGTCAAAACCAATATTACGCTGCCAAAATTTAAAATTTCAAAATATAGCTCCCTATGAGATTGATGAGGAATTTTTCATTGCTTTCTCTCCCCCTTGGAAATCAATGAAAAATTTGAAAGCCTTATGCCAAAAAAACACGTGTTCAATATCCCCTTTTGAAATATAACCAAAACTTCAAAACTGTTTTCAAAATTTGAAAAAGAACAACTCCTACTTGAGTTAGAAAATTATCTTATGATTTTTTTTCATCTTCAAGAGGAATTTCTTCCAAGCTTCTGTTGAGATCCCAATGATTATGATCATGTAGTTATTCTTAAATTTCTTGTTGAAAATCTCAGTGAGGGATTCAAGAATTATGATCACATCTTCTAGTTTCTCACCTTTCCTTAGTATCTCAACCATCTATTCCAGTATGCATTCATTTAGGTCCTTCACTTTCCAAAAAGTTTCCACGAGTGTTTTTTTAGTGAACTAGACTTTTGTGTGCCCAAACTATAGCTCTTGAATTCTTTTTATGATTGTACCATCCTGAAACATGTCAAAACGTTTTCCAATTCCATTCAATTTTGTTTAAATTTTCTCCAACTTCTCTTTGTATTTCCCAACTACATGAGGCCAACAAATGAAATAGTTGTGGATGTTATTTGATGCAATTATACATTGCCTCAGCTCATTCTTCCTTTTTTTCCAACTTGGTGAGTGATAGCTTGAATTGTTCCTTCAAATGAGAGATTATTTCTCCTTCTTCTTTATTTTCAAACTTATAGTCCATAGTTTCCTTAATGCATTCAATCATTTATTTAGGGTAAATATTATGAAAATTCTACAATTTTATTTGAGTATGCACAACAAGATTACTTAGTAAACTTATAATTATATCCTGATCATATGAGGGTCTAATAGAAGATAATTGAGCAATTTTTTGCATTCCACCTTCCTTGTGAATAAGCTATTGCAACTTCTCTTTTGTTAAGTAATCTTCTTCTTCACTTTCTTCTGTGATTCCTTTTCTTGGTATTATCTAGTTGAATCCTGCTCTTTTCCTTGTGTGTCCTTAGTTTCCTTATCGGATTCCTCGTCTAGTATGTCCACAATTTCCTTTTCCTTTCATTTTCCTTCAATTTTTGGAATCTTGCATTTCAGAGGAGTACATAAAAGAACTTATTTTTATCTTTTCTTCTTTCTCTCCGTCTCACAAGAAGAGGAACCAACTTCAAGTGCCCTTACCAGAAGATAAATATCAACTGAACCAAAATTTTCTAGCAAACTCTTAAAGAAACTTTCAAATTCTTGATCACAGTTAGCCAAACTCGTAGAGTTTGTGTAGATTTATTTGCACACTAATTAATTTACTTTGCAAACCACATTTTTGCTCATTGGTAAAAAAATTAGAAAGTACATTAGTAGAAATATGACAAAAGTACCAAACCTAAAAGGGTAACCTGTCTCCTTTGTTAATTGCATGATCTCCATTAGTTGATCCATTAACAGTGCACACAGGTACAAGTCCTGACCTTCCATTATCATTTTGTGTGAGATGTAGAATTTACTAGCCAAAGTTTCTCCTTCTTTGTTTCTAAAAAATATTTTATATGATACGCCATATGCAATGTACCTTGTCACAGAGTTTATTATTGTCAAGATTGTCAATTCCCTTTGATCTCCAATCACTCTAATTAGGGTTTTGACTTATTTATTCTAGATGGATTTCTTTCTCGGTATATCCCCAACTTTGCATGATCCAGTTAAATTTTCAATTACTTACTTTGAAATAATGTACGGTTTTCCTAGATTCAAAGTTTCATTGTTCAATCTACTCAAAATAAATTTAATGATTTTCACGTTCTCAAAATAGGGAAACTCATTCCAAATTTCCTAATTATTGTGTTTAGCTTCGTTCACCCATTTCAATTCATCAGGCGACAAAAAATTTCTTATGGCTCTAATATTTTCACTATTGTATTCATCTAAATTTATTGACCCTTTGATTTGTTCCATTTTTCCTTTCATACAACCACACACAAAAATATATGGAAATTCAAAAAACAACTGAAATACATGATGAATTTCAAGATTCCCCACCAAATTAACTTTACTCCTTTGAAATTATGCTACTTAGTGCTCTCCTTATTCTCTTCTTTGATTTAAAGTGACAAATGAGAGTTTCAACTTGTCTTTTATAGTTCACACACTTGTAATAAATTCCTTTGCCCTAGGTTTTTTGACACCCTAATGTATAAGACAGTGAGAGAAAAATTCTTCTCTGGACCTATGATTTCTTTGAGTTTTCTTGTGAGTGTTTTCCAAATCCTCTATAGATCATTAATACACCTTTTGACAATATTTTTGTGATTCGGTACTAGCTTATAGACAACGGAAAATTAATTTTCTTGAAAAGCTCCCCCAAGGCCAATGGCATGAGATCAATTTCCAAAGGAATTACCAAAAGAAGGTTTCGGTGTAGAAATATTTCCAGCATCAAAAAAAATTTATTCCTTACCCATGTCTTCTTCATCTGATCTCTTATTTAATCCACAATAATTTTTCCTTTTTCTTTGTCATTTTTCTGTGTATTTTTGTCTTTGTATACTAGACCTTTTCCATCCATTTTTTTTGTTTTTGTAGAATCTTACAATGTGACCATATATGTTGCAATTGTAGTAGACAATATTTTTTTGTCCAGACTAATCATTCCATTAATTTATTCTTAATCTGCATTGATTAGAAATATGCCCAATTATTCCATAGGTATAACATTCAATATTCCTTCTACTAATAGAGTATTTTGACACATTTCTGCATTCAATTGATTTATGACCAAACTTGTTGCAATTGAAACACTGACTAGAGAATGGTGGATTGATTGATCCAATTTTACTTCTACACTAAGCAACCATGTGACTAAATTTATTGCAAGAAAAAAATTCCATTGAACTCTTGAGCATTAGGTTGTGTTAACAGATACCTTCCATCTTTGTTCATCTACTTACCTTGACTGAAATTTCTTTTTCTAGATCCGAAACTTTCTCCTTTCTCATAACCGAGACCTCACTTTTCTTTAGAGTTCTTCTATCCTTGAGTCAACTCATCAAGATGAACATAACTAATCTTGAACTTCTCCTTTTATTCATTTTCAGTAGCAAGTTAATCCCTGAGAATAATAATCTTTTCTTCAAGCTCTTCTTCATTTTTTCTCGAATGTAGCAGTTCACTCTCCAACTGAATGAATTCTCCATTTACTCTTATGCATTCAACATATATTTCTTTCAAGGACTGAGCAATTTTCTTCTCATTCTTCCTCCTTTCTTCAATCTCCTTAGGCAACTTCATCACCATCTATTCCATCTCATTCTTTAGGGTAGCATTGTTTCTAGAAAGATTTTCCAATTCTTCAGTTATTTCCTTCAAGGTTTGATTCAATTGAGCATCATCCAAGTTTTTTCTCTCTTTCTGCTTAATCTAATCACAAAGATCCTTCCTCTTTTCCATATATTTAACAATCTAATCATTCAATGTCTGAATGAATTTCTCAACATCCTTAATATTTTCTTTCAATTCTCAGACTTCTCCTTTAGACTTATCAAGGTCATCAAGTGTCACCACAAGTCATTGTTGAGGACTACCATAGTCCATCACATTCCAAGATCTACCTCAAGCTTCTAATCTTATTTCAAGGAACTAGGAGCTCTGATACCAGTTGTCGGACTCAAGGGAACACTAAGAGGGGGGTGAATCAATGTCCTATAAATATAAACTTTATTAATTTGATATTTAAACCATTTCAACATTAAACCAAAGGAAAGATGAAAACAAACAATGTAATCATCCACAACACCATAACACAAGGATTTTTATGTGGAAACCCTGATAGGGGAAAAACCACAGTGGAGGTTAATCCACAATTTGACTACTCAAATATATTTTTTACAAAAAGGGAATGCACTTGCATTCAGGCTCACTATCTAGAGCTCACTACTCAAAAGGGAAGGATCAATTCCTTACAAAAGGTTCATATCAAGAACATCTGAATGTTTTAATTGAAGTAATAGAATCTACTTATGCTAGGTTACAGTTCTAATTAGGCTCATAGATCAGATTATGGATCTTCTATCTGATTACGCTCTTCACTATGCTCTGCTTTGCAATTCACATCACAAATCCATGCACAAATGAAATCAAACCACTATGATCCTTCTGAATTTCACACCACACACTAATATAATTTGCATCACACACATTCACTACTAAAAAATGATAGAGTTGATCTCATATATAGATATCTATAATCAAATATTTGATCATTCAAATGTTGGCTAAATACACAACTAATTCTTCATGCACACCACCCATAGTCAATAAAAGCATAGTGAGGAACCAAATAAACATATTTGAACATAGAAACATCTAGAAAATTACTTCTTAAACATCTGCAAGGGATAATTTTTCCAAGTCAACCTTCTAGCACATATAACCAAAAAATTAGTGCATCAGATCTCGTTGATCATACACCAGTGAATGTGAACCTCAATAATTCTTTAATAATATAGTAAAAAAATTAAAATACCTTTCTCTAATATTGACAACTCAAAATAGTAGTCTGGTGATGTATACAGATGACCATCTTTCCCTTTAATCAGATACCCTGTTCTTCATTTTGTTTTGATGGTATGAACCAATACTAAACTATGGACTAGATGAATGGCTTTAGGTTGCCATCAATGATAACACTAGAAGCCATATGAAAATAGGTAAAAGCATCACTAGGGTTTATTTGGGATGATTGGTGATCATCACAAGTGAATCATTCATATCTTCATTTCTAGTATTGCATCATATTCTCTCATGTTAGAATATGATTGCCTCATGTTTCATATTTCCTAGTATTATAAACACTTAAGGCTAGGGTTTCCATGCACATTTCATTATCTTTTCCAAGCTTTAATTACCAAACTTGGGGTTTGACCAACACAAACCCCCCATTACCAAATCAAGCCAATTTTTGTTTTATAGGTTCAGAACCAAAACTCAAGTTGGAATAGAAGAGTGGATGTTATGGAGAAGATCAGAGTTTTCAAGTCTAAGAAAAGTCAAACTGGACTAATTCTTGAAGTGTAATGAATGAGTCCCAATACTACTATCTATCAGATCAAGTTGCAGATCTAAATACGATTTTTCCCAAAATAGGCTCCCACACAAAAATCTGGATCTAGGACTAATTCACCCAAGTTGGAAAATGAGTCCCACTTTGTCAAAAAGTTAGCATTTCTAGAATTTCAAAGTTATTCCAAGTATTTTCAAGTTTTATAGGTGCTTGTTTCTAGTTTAGCAACTTTTTGTTACATTTCATTTGCATTTTAAAGTCATCTTTTACGTCATTTTGAATATCACATTATGTTTCCAAACATTTTTCTTTTCCAATTTTATACTTGGTGGTGAACACCATTATTTACATCATTCAATCCCCTAGATCACACCCTTTACCGGATTTTAATCATGTTTGCATTGGAATCTCAAGGGCTTGTTCATTAATGAAGAGCTGGATTTTGTGGCACTAGGTCCTAGACCCTAGTGATCAAGCCTTCACAAAATTCATCTTTTCAATGCATAGTAATATATTTCATTTTTATGTTTATCATTATTATGAGCACCAATATTTCTAATATTTTAAAGAAACTATCAAATTATCCTTATATAATACGAGGAAATTGGCCCCAATCCACCAAGGAATGTAGATCTAGGTGACCATATGTTACAACACAGTAATCTATCATTCATTTCTATACATTTTCCTCTGCTCAACAAAGGGTAAGCACTCTTCATCAGTATCATTGTATTCATTTGTGGTGGCGGAAACACCAAAATGCAGTTTGACTAAAGCAATCCCCTATACGATGTAACCCTTCTTCCCTTTTCCTTCTTGTAGGTTATAGGTCTAAAATAGATGGAAGAGGATTGAGGATACCAATGAATCAAACCCTTGATCAAGAAATCAAATACCTTATCTCATTAAATAAGGTCAAGATTGATTACTCGTAGAGTAGTAGACTTAAAAAAATAAGTCTGGGAGGGAAGAACCTATATATTTTGATGCTTGTGTACAAAATTTGAAACTCTAAAAATCACCATTTCTAAATAGAGGCACCCTCACACTTGTCTAGTCATCTCTACCTTGAAATTTAATTATAGGCTCCATCTTTCTTGCACTTTTCTTCCTTGTATTATGTTTCTACACTTAAATGTTCTATTTTTCCTAGATTTTATGATAATTTCCTACTTTCTCATTATTTCACCTAGTTTTTATTATCAATCACAGAATCACATCACTCATCTATTCATTCCATAAAAAAGTGACTGAAACCTTGGCCAACTATTTAATTTGTTCCTTGAGGATAGTATCCTAATAGTTTATATTTTTTATTTTATGCCCCAAATGTTCAATGGTAGAAGGTGTAATTTAGGTTAGCTATTGGACTTAGATCCCATTTTTCAACTTTACAAAAACATCAAAATAAATCATATTCATGTATATCATTTCCAAAGTAAACATCTCCATAACACACTTTTATTCTTATGATAATATTACATTTATTTATTAAAAAAATTTCAAGGTTAGGTGATCATGATTTCTCAACATATAAAATATATAATAACCTTGGAGGCATAAAATTAAATCATTGATATAATTAGTAGGAACAAGATCATCTAATTAATTTTTTATATACATAAAATCACCAAAACTATCATCAATGTGAATACATATTTAAATATCTTGAGTCCAAAATAAATACCCAAAAACAAAGGTTCCTATCAAAATAATAGAGGATAACATAAAATATCTCATAATGATTAAAAAATTATTTTCAAAAAAATCATGTACTTTTGTCATTAAAAGTTGAGTCTCACAGAGCATGGGATATTTGTAGATATGGTTCATATTTTTCTAAATTAGAGTATTATGGCTCAAGTATTATATGGTTTCTTATGGTCAAGTCTAAAATATGGTTGATACTCATATAAATAAGTAGTAATTATTTTATATCTTATTAGCAATATTTAGTGAGCATTCTTTATTACTATTTAATTAATATTATTAATTTTTTTAATCATATTTAATGTTTTTCATTATAATCAATGTGTAGTAATGTGTTTTTTTCAAATTATAATTTTAAATGTTCTTAGGGTGAATATGTATTGTTTGGTCATCTAAATTGGTTATACATTGAATATCTTTAAATATCAAGAGATAAGATCATTTCACATAAATGTACATTAAATGGGCTCATAAGAATGTTTAAAGATGAGTACAAAAATTAAAATTAAAATTTGAAACACATTAAAGCTGGTAAACTTGAAACAACTTCATATTTATATAGGAAAAATAAGTGGTAATTTTGAGGCATTAAATAAATATGTTGAAACAAATGTGAATATAAGATAAAAATATATTTTATAAATATTGACTTTATATAAGAATGTATGTAAAAAAGAAAGTGAAATACATGAAATTTATTATATATGTGTGTAAAAAAATGTAAGAATAAATAAAGAATCAAACTTCACATAAAAATAATGAACTAATCAATGGATAATTATATAAAATCATTCAGTCAAAATGAACCCAGAATTAAATAAAAATCGGAATTAATATATTTTGAGTAAGATAATTCAGGAAGGCCTTGAACGCCATTACAAAAGCCCATTATGAAATAATATATGGATCTCAAAAGCGGTGAGATAACAAGAAAGAAAACAACAAAGAGACTAGAAAAAAACCAACAACCCATAAAAACTAAGACAAGACTAGCTAAAGACTAGTAGCCCAAGGATGCCAATTATTTTTCTCCATGAAGATCTAGTCCTTGTATAGCTTGTCACTCCTTTATGAGTGTGTCACAAAAAAATGTATCCTTGACATTTTTCACTCATTTGGGCCTTTCTTATGGATTTTGGCTGATTTTGCCTAAATTTAATGTTGTAATATGGCCAACACATCCACATTAGGCCTTATATGCTTGAAAATCAATAATAACCTAATGATATCTTACAAAGGTGTTGTGAATTGTTGTAAACCACTTTCACACTTTTCTAGAAAATTTCTATTATAATTCACCTAAACAACCTCTTTTTACCCCTTTCCAAGCCTTATTTCAATGTGTTGTAAGGGGTTTTAATAAACTCTCACACTCTCCTAGGCTTCCCATCAATAAATTGACCATTTCTTATGTTAAAATGACCCCATTATGCACTTATAGGCCCTACTTAAGTGTGTTTTGGAAGACAATCCTGTTAGACAACATATAAATAGTTAGCATATTTTCCCTAGGCGACTTACTCCAATCATGCTTAAAAATCAAAATAATTCCAAATTGTTGGCAAGATATTATCTTCTAAACCCTAAGGTAAGCCTATGATGAGTTATTTTTAGCAAATTAGGGTAAGTGACATACAAATAAATGGTTTTCCCCTCATTTTCATCATTTAACTCAAAAAATCTCATTCTTATCAAGCAATCCTTAAGCAGTTGAGAATTCAAGCACTATAAGCACTCCAAGCATCAATCTATTGGATCTGATTAATTTCATATCATCAAAATTCTCCATCAAGGGTTCTGTGAGTTGTGGCACTTTCATGTTGTTCAATCATCTTTCCCTTTACATTTAATTTAATTTTCTATGTTTTGATTACCAAAATGGGGTTTGACTAAGGTAAACCCCTATTCTCTAACCCTAACCATTTTTACCCTCTTTGAATGTGTGTTTTGTAGGTTTTATATGCATATTTTTCAAATATTAAGGTGCTAAAAGTTGTGAACATCCCATAAAAATAATTCAAATTAAAGAAAACCCTAAAATGAGCTTAAAGAAAACCTACAGGTCAAAATCTGAAGCTTTTGATCTGGAGTTCTGTTAGGAGAAAAAGTATAAGTTGATGGCTACAAATTCCAATATCGAGATTCCCAAAAGTCAGAAGTGGACTAAGTCACCATCATTGGTGAATAAGTCTCACTCCCAATCCTAAAAAATAGTTAAATTTGTTGTTCTAGATACCCATTTCCTTGAAACTTGTTTCGATAGAGTCTCCTAGAAGCATGATTAAGTCACCCAACTTGGCATAAGTATCCCAGTGGCCTTCAACAATAGAATTTGGAATATTTTGGAGCTCCTCAACATCACACTTCAATTTCCAAGAGAACCACTTCTATTCCATTATGTTTTGTTACAATTTGAATACATTTTAGGTCATTTTACATAGTTCCTTTAATACATTTGCATTACAATAGTTTGCATTAAATAGATAGTTTCTTTCATTAGTTTGCAATGTTTAGACAAATTCCAATCGCACACATTATAACTTAATCTTGAATGAATCTCCCATATTTTAGATGTGAAATGAGTCTCTCCTTTTAGGTGAAAACTATAGTGCTAGAGAACCCTCTTTTCCCCCTCAAATTTGTGGCTCATTTTGGTGAACCTGACTTTAGAACACTTTCTTACTTCTAATTTCAAGTTCATTTTCATCCTAGAAAAATCTTGCATTAACATTGCATTAGGGTTTTGCATTGTTTTGCAAATTCTATGGTTTTCCAAATTCGATTAGTGAAAATCTCACAGAGCTTGTGTTTTTGCATTTCTTTTCATTCAAAAAGTCCTAAAAACCTAAAAATCCTAAAAACCTTCTAAAAATTGCTAAAAAAGCCATTGTTGGGACTGATTCACCACACTAGGTGACTTAGTCCACATGCACATTTTTCACTATAATTTCTGGCAATTCCAAAGAATTTTCTGCATTTCTATTTTTTGTTTATGTCTTTGTGTGTTGTTTTCCAAAATTTTAGTTATCAACAATTTAGTGCTCTTTTTTTGTATTGCATTTGCATTCACCATATATTTAGACACCTTTTTATGAGTGTTTGGTTTTGTATGGTTGATACCTTAGTGAGAAGAAGTTTGAGACTCATGACATCTCATGACTATACACTTGTTGTAGATCTTGGGTTATCTAGAAATCCCATTCCTAGTATTGTAATAGTACACTAGGCCTGGAAACTACCCTTAGTAAATATTTGCATTCAAGTAGAATTCATATTGAATATCAACTTTTTTTTATCCCACAAGAAAATATCATTCACCTTTAGGGTATGTGCAGGATCATGATGGGCCAAAAAGTGGCGATATGTAAGCCATATGATGACCCATGTGGCCGATGACTATTTTTTTCCCAAAATTGATGAAACGAAAAGGGTTTTTAGAGGAAATCCTCATATTTCCACCAATATAAATTA